>PVLA01000170.1:623658-725087 GCA_004027455.1 Hydrochoerus hydrochaeris | reverse complement strand
TAAGTTAAAAGGATACTATTCATTCCCAAGTTGTTAGGTTATTTGTGAAAACCTCACCTCTGACAATAGGCTATCTCTGTTGTTTAAACCTGACTTACAATGTCCCATGTTAGTAGCCTTTAAGGCATGTTTAATCCGACTGTGTGACTAGAAAATTGACTTAAATTAAATCTTTTATGGCTCTTTGATAGCTCCAAATCATGTTTCAAATTAGATCTGCATATATTCTTATATGTAGTTTTGTGTAATACAGGGGCACACACAAATAGGCACATTTGTCATTTAGCTTTTTTATTTTTTTTATTTTTGGTACCAGAAATCGAATTCATGACCTCACGCTTGCCAGGCAGGTGCTTTGCCACTAAACTACATCCCCAGCCCAAATATGCACATTTGTTGACAACATTGCTTCACCTACTTTTCTGAAATCTTATCTACAAGATAGTTAAATATCTTTTCCATCAAATGTCCAGTACAGTTCATTATTTCTATTATCCTTTGTCTTGTTAAAAGGAAAAAAAAAAAAAGGAAATCTTTTATTTTCTTGTACTACTTTTTCAAGAACCACATTTAAATTTTTTCCATGCTAATTGCCATATTTGATTTGTTCAGGTTGATTTATAAGGTGATGAACCTTAAAGGCATTTCCTACCAGGCATTCATTTTCTTCTACACTGCTTTGCTGCCAGACTTTTGGGTATTTTCTCACCCAAGGCCAAGATCATTGCTTGGTTTATTAATTAGCTGGTATCTAGGAATTCATTTTGAATAAATATATGCCTTTCTTTCAGGTTATTTTGTAGATTATAATTTTATTTAATTTCAACTATGTAATTAAGATAAGAAAGTCTATTAAAAATTAGACTTTGAATAAAGATTTCAAAGTCATCAATCTGCCATTCTTGCCAAAAGTATTAGTGATTTGCTTGTATGCCTTTTTCTCCTCGTGTCTGTTCAAGCAAATTTGTGTGAACTTGAGATTGTCTTTAAAAACAGTCCTCAGTTATCTTCCTTGTGTTTTCTAAGTAATTTGACAGAAAAAAGAAAGAGTTTCTACTCATTGTTTTTGTTTGTATGTATGCTTTTTTTGTGTGAGCGCTTTGAAGTCAGATTATTTGCTTTTAATTATGGCTTTATCACTTATGGGGTGGGTGACTTCTTAAGTTACTCAGTAAATATGGCAGTTGCATTTCTCTCTGCCTGTACAATAATGGCAATGATACCTCCTTCGTCCAGTGCCTCTAGGGCTGAACATCCTTTCAGAAGAACACACAATGATCTTGGCGAGACAGGCTGTCATGAATGATCGCAGCTATCTCAGAGACACTTTCCTCTTGTAGGAGCTTGCCCTTTTGTTTTCTAAAATGATTCAACACTTCTTTTGAGTTCCATTCCTATTGGCAACATGAGACCCTGCCTCATACTTACTGGAAAGAGAAATGCATGGTCAGCAGGCCAGCATCTCTCCTGGGCTCAGTTTCCCAGCGCTGTTCCTGCACTTGGGTTGTTGTGCCCTCTGCCGAGATGTCAGTGAGCAGGCCTGCAGGCCTGCATGGACAGTGTGGTCTGACTCCAGCTTCCTTGCACATTCATGCAGTTTCTCATCTCTCCTGCATCTTTCACGTTTTTCCCATGGATAATTACCATTAATAAGTTCTAGTGCGGTCCAGATGTGAACAAATCCTTCAGTGATCCAGTATCCTCCTTTGTCCTTTGCTTCATTTGTTTCCTTTTCAAGGCATCTTCCCAAAGGAGTTGCTGCGCCCCTGCTCTTTTTCTCCACTCTCTGCTTGTCTATGTCATTCAGTTTATATCCTTCCTCCTGCAAGACGGCTGATGGGCCAAGAGTGCTCTCAAGTTTTTACTGCCCATATTCACTGGCTACCTTCTTCACTTACGTTCCATCTGTGACCTCACAGTAGCATTTGACACTGTCAGCCACCTGCTTCTGAGACACTATTCTCTTACCTTTGTGCACTGTGGTCTGTATAATGCGCTGAACTTTCTCCCTTCTTTGCTTATTCAAGGCATCACTCTCCTCCCATTCCTTGCTGCTAGGCTCTCTTTCTTTGCCAGTACTAGAACATCAGAATACCCAAGGGGCATGCAAATGACTTGGTAAAACGTACATGTCATTTTTGGTAACTGTCTTTTCTTCCCAGTATATCCAACCCATCTCTGAAGACTATAAGTGCTAGATGATCTATCTGGAATCTGACATCTCCACAGGAATCTTCACCTCTATTTTGCTTCTTTGTTACTGATCCTGTAATAACAGCCAAAATAATGTTTTAAAAACACAAGCCATAGTATTTTATTCCATTACACAAAACTCACCTATGGTTTCTTAGTCACCTATAAAATGTTTACTCTCACAACCCGCTATGTGGGAGAAAATGGTTGTCCGCTGTTCCTCAGATAAAAGATTATCATCAAGAATATGTACAGAACTCAAAAAAATTAGTCCTCCCAGATTTAAAGATCTAATCCAAAAATGAGCATCTGAGATGAATACACACTTTTCAGATGAAATATGAACAGCACACACATATGTGAAAAAATGTTCAACATCATTGAAATTTGAGAAATGCAAATTAAAACAGCTGAGATTCCACTTCACCCTGGAATGAATGGCTATTATCAAGAAATCAACCAACATCAAATGCTGGAGGGGCTGTGGGGAAAAAGGAACACTTCTCCACTGTTGCTAGGAGTATAGACTGGTGCAACCACTGTGGAAATCAGAATGGAGGTTCATCAAAAAATTAGGACTAGAAGTCACATTCAACCCAACTATTCCCTTTCTGGGTGGCTTCCCAAAAGAGTTAAAAACATCACTCCACAGCTATATATGTGTACTCATGTTTATAGCAGAACAATCTGTAATAGCTAAATCGTGGAAACAACCTAAATGCCCATCCACTGAGGAATGGACAAAAAAGATATGGCATTTTTATACAACAGAGTACTACCCAGCCATACAGAAGGATAAACTGGAGACTTTTATAGGTAAATGGATGCAATTTGAGACCATATTCATAAGTGAAATAAATCAGATATGCATGCATAAACATTGTATTGTCTTACTAGTGTGAGAAGCTGAAAGAAACAACATATATATATATATATATATATATATATATATATATAGTTAAGATAGTTTTTTTTTTTTGCGTGTGTTGTGGATTAAACTCATGACCCTGTGTTTGCCAAGCTGGTGCTTGTGCCACTGAGCTAAACCCCTGACCCGTTAAGATAGTTATACTACTGATTTCTCTGAGTTCACTGACGAGAAAGATTTGTGCTGGTATTGTTCAGACAATTGATTGCAGAAGTGTTGCGCTCTGGGTTAATGACTTGGGGATGACAATGTGCAATGTACGTACCATTGTTGCTTCCTAATTGTTGTATTTGAAATTTTTTTCTCTTTGAAATAAAATGAATTTGAAAAAAAAATTCACTCTCAGTGTGGCCCATTTATCTCATACTCAATCATCACCCATCAATTTCTTATAGTCATTGAGCTCATTAAATTTTACCTTTTGCATCAGCCTGTTTACTTGTAGATATCAACTATCTTATTGTTACTCTCTTTACAAATATCTCCTCTCCATTTCCATTTGGAAATATAATTTTCAACTATGGTTTTGGGTAACAATGGGAAATTGACATTTAGTTTTTCTCAAGTCAAGGTTCGTTTTGTTGAGTGGATACATTTTGGTATTGGACAGTTTAAGCATAGAAGGCTTGAGCGATGCTGATGATGCTGTGGAAAGGGAACTAAGAATAATGGAGTAAGAAACAGGATGCTGGGCCTGGGATCTAGCTCAGTGGCATAAACACCTGCCTGGCAAGTATAAGGTCATGAGTTCGATCCCTGACACCAAAAACAAAACAAAACAAAAAAAAAAAGAAAGAAAGAAAGAGGATGCTGAAAAGATATTTTGCAAGGAATTCAACAAGATCCTTTTGATAAGGGAGAGACTTTACAGATAAAATTTTCAAGAAATATGAAACTATTCTGTGTTTTGCAGAAGACTATTGTAAGAGGTTTTCTAACTTTAAGAAATAGAAGAACAGTATGAAGGTGCACATAATTTTTTTCAGATTTAACTCTAAATTGTTTTTAATATCTGTGTGATTTTGTAAATAAAATTTACATTTAAAATGTTTTCTTAGTTTTTAGGCCCATTAAATCTTATATTCTTTGCTGTGAAATTTGTATTTTTCCCTTAAAACATAACATGGACAGCTTTCCAGATTAATTTTTAAAAATAAAATTCATGATTTCTATGGCTGAAAAGGTTTCATCAGACCAATGTACCATATTTGGTTCACAACCTTTCTATTCATGTGGCATTTAGGCCGTATCCAATTTTTTTCTATTGTAAGCAATATTACAATAGATATTTAGATACGCACCTTCTTTGGGTCCAGTACTGAGAGTGGAATCCTTAGGAATAGCGTTAGTGCTGTGTAGAGAAGAATCCAGATGGCACCCTGGAGGTCTTTCTTCAGTGAAGACACAGCAATAAGCCAGCAGTCTGCTACTAGGGACCAGGCCATGGTGATACC
The DNA here is from genome assembly GCA_004027455.1 of Hydrochoerus hydrochaeris. Lineage (NCBI taxonomy): Eukaryota > Metazoa > Chordata > Mammalia > Rodentia > Hydrochaeridae > Hydrochoerus > Hydrochoerus hydrochaeris. The sequence continues at coordinate 720,512 of PVLA01000170.1, read as the reverse complement.
TGATCTCCAACTTCCATCCTCCAAGAACTGAAAAGCCATGTCCGTTATTTAGAATTCATTCAGTTCATGGAATTTCACTAAATTTATTTTTTATTAAAAATAAAACAACCATGAATTGACTCGAGGGGCAATATACTTTTGTTTATGAAAATTACATCTTCTTAAGTTTATGGGTATTTTGAACTTCTACTTTTCAGAGTTGCCTAATTATATCCTCTATAGCTATATCAGTTGATTTGTTTATTTTCCAATTTGTAAAAATTCTTTATATATTAGTTATAATTACCTCTTTCCTGTCATAGAATTTTGGAAATACTTTTCTTGGTGGGTAGCTTGTCTTTGCTTTTGTTCATGGTCTTTATGTTCCATTTTATATAATTATGAAGTAAATATATTAATCATTTCCTTTCTGCTAACTGGACTGTCTATCTATTCAAGACCTCTTTACTCTGATAATATGGTTTTTCTTTTGAAATTATTAGAGATAATCTTTTTGTTTTCATTTGTCTTCCAATAAAAATTTTAAAGTTACTTCTAATCTTATTTTGTAACATAGAAACTTCCCTTAAATGGCATCTAGGTCGGAGGTTGGCAAACTATGGCTTACAATCAACTTTGGCCTGTAGCCCATTTTTCTAAATAAGTTTTATTGTGACAAAGTCATGCCTATTTGTTTACATACCCTCCTGGAAAGGCAGGATGCTTGAGAAAGACTTTATCATTTGAGAGGATGGAAATACGCAGCATCTAGCTGTTTAAAGAACATTTGCTTCAACTGATGAGTAAGTAATTATTTGAATTTTACCGTTAAAAATCACAATCTCTTGATTAATTAGAATATTATATTTAATATATATTCATAACTAATTTTTTACTTTGTTTAGCACTAGTAGCATTTGTTTTGTTCACTAATTTATTCTTGTGTCAATATCACTGTTATAATTCTTCGTGCATATAAAGTTTGAAAAGCAAATTATTTTTCGTTATTTGCTTTTAAAATTTTCTCTGAAATTCCATTTTTCCATTTCAGCAAAAACTTCCAGCCAATAAACAACAACAAAAAAACCCCCTGGTATTCTGACATTGAATTTGAGCAGAGAACTGGTGCCTTTGTAATGTTAATTTTTCCAACCCAGGAACACTCTATATGTTCATATGGACTCATACTTCAGTTTAAATCCTTCTATAAAAGTCTATAGACCTCTTGATACAGGTCCAGTAAGAGTAAGAGTAAATGAAAATTAATCTGTGATACACTCTAATATGGGATAGTTTTATAAGCAAGATTTTCCTCTTTGTATATCTACTACTACTGAATTATTAGCACTGAAATCTACCTTTCAACTTGGATCTAGTCATCTTACCAAATCATCTTGCTATTTTAAATATGTTTTTAGTAGTCTTTTTGTATTTTTGAGGCAAATCATTCAAAGGATACTTTTGTTTAGTGACTATTGAAATAGCTATTATTTCTGTTTTGTATACAGAATGAATTTCATGTTTCACAATTATTGTTGTTTTGTGGGGTATTTTTAAATTAGACTGTACACATTTGGAATGTTTCTTTGATTCTTGTTTTGCTAAGAATTTTCGTTAGGGGTGGTTTTTAAGTTTATTAAATACCGTATTAGCACATGTTGGTATAATCACAGATTTTCTGTTTTTTTTTATCCTTTATTGATTGTCATAAGTCATAACGGTAAATTTGCTTAATGCTGAATCGGGTATCACAAGGTATAATTTGCTTAAAACGTGACGGTCTAAAATGTGATGTTATATTTAGTTTGATTCAGTTTATTAGAATTCTTTAGATCTAGCCCAGAGAAACTGGCTTTAGTTTTCTTTATGTTGTATTCTTCCCAGGTTTGCTCTCTTACATTTTTGTCTTGGGAGAGTTGACATAACTAAAGAATCATTTCACTGTGAATTGGGTGATCTTTTCCATCCAAATTTAGATCTTAAAGTCCTAACCTTCCGTATCAATGTATTTGAAGATAGGGTCTATAAAGAAGTAACTAAATTTAAATGAGGTCATAAAGGTGAGGAAGACTCTTCACTGTCTGCTTAAGAAAAACACAAGAGCTTCTTCCACTTCTGCCAGCCCAGGAAATTCAGCAAGAACCCAGAGAGTAGACTCCATCTACATTCAGAAGAAGAGTCCTCACCAGAAACTGAATCTGCTGGGAACCCGATTGTGGACTTAACCTCCTAAAGCATGAAAAAACACAGTACGTGTCGGCTTGTGGCGTCCTGTTTTGACAAACAAGCAGATCAAGTCAGCTAATGTTGGTCTTTTTTTTTTTTTTTCTTCTAATGTTGGTCTTTTTTTTATTTAAAGAGAAAAAAACAGAAAAGGGATAGAAATATTACAGAATTTTAAAAAAAGATAAACAGTAAGAAATCATTAGTTGATAAATTACATGTTGTTCTTTTAGAAATAGTTGTTCAAGTTACAAAATTAAAGCACACAAAATAGACAATCAAGCAATGAGACTGCAAACAGATCTGTTCAACACTCCAGCAAGAACTTTGAAATATGGTTATCAATCATATACACTTAAATATGCATGCAGCTATGTCTTTTATAGCACTTCCTATTTCCTCTTTTTTACAAAAGCAATTATACATTTTTAAAATTTTATTTAAACAAAAGAAAAAAAGCAAAACAAAAAAAGGGTAACAACAATACAGAATTCTAAAAGAAAGAAAAAAAAAGAAAGAAAAAAAGGAAAAAGAGAAAAAAACATTAAGAAATCACTAGTTTATAAATTACATATTGTCATCTTGGATGTAGTTGTTCAAGTTACAAAGTTAAAGGATACATAGTAGACATTCAAACAGTCAGGCTACAAACAGTTCTGCTCAAAGATCCAACAAAGATTCAGCAATATGGTCATCTATTTTACACACTCAAACATACATGCAATTATATCCCTTAGAGCACTTTCTTTTCCTCTCTTTTTTATAATAGCAATTACACATTTTGGTTTTATTACACTTATAGCTCTTATTTACTTTTTACACTAGAGACACATAATGATATTTATAAATATGATTCTTACTTATTTCACTAATGAGGATAGTCTCGAGTTGTCTCCATTTACCTATGAAGGCCTCAAGATCATCCTTTTTTATAGCTGAGTAATATTCCATTGTATAAAAATGCCACATCTTTTTAATCCACTCTGCAGTTGATGGGCATCTTGGTTGTTTCCAGGATTTAGCTATCACAAATTGTGCAGCTATGAACATGGGTGCAGATATATCACTGTGATATGAACTTTTCAATTCTTTGGGGAAAATGCCCAGGAGGGGAATAGCTGGATTGAATGGAGCTTCCAATCCTAGTCTTCTGAGAATTCTCCATATGGATTTCCATAATGGTTGCACCAGTCTACATTCCCACCAACAGTGAAGCAGTGTTCCTTTTTCCCTACAGCCTCGCCAACATTTGTTATCAGTTGATTTCTTGATGGCAGCTATTCTTTCTGGAGTAAGGTGGAATCTCAATGCTGTTTTAATTTGCATTTCTTGAATGACCAGTGATGGTAAACATTTCTTCATGTATTTATTTGCCATTTGTATATCTTCCTCTGAGACCTGTGTGTTCATCTCAGATGCCTATTTTTGGAGAGGGTCTTTGAATTTGGGGGGCTCGATGTTTTTCAATTCTTTATATGTTCTGCATATAAGTCCTTTGTCTGAGGGGTTGCTGGCTAAAATTATTTCCCACTCTGTTGGTTTTCTTTTCATTCTGTTGGTGATTTCTTTTGAAGTGCAGAAACTTTTCAATAATATGAGATCCCAATCGTTGATTCTTTGAAGTGTTTCCCATGCAGTTTGCATTTTGTTTATGAAATCTCTGCTTACCCCTATGTCTCCAAGACTTCTACCTACCTAGTCTTCCAGTAGATTTAGTGTTTCTGTTTTAATATTGAGGTCTTTGATCCATTTAGACTTTAGTTGTGTGCATGGTGATAGGCTTGAATCTAGTTTCAACATTTGGCATGTGGAAAGCCAGTTTTTCCAACACCATTTATTAAAGAGACTATCCTTCTTCCAGTGAACATGTTTAGACCCTTTGTCAAATATCAGGTAGCTGAGTGTCTTTGTAGTCGTGCTTACATCTTCTGATCTGTTCCATTGAATCTCAGGTCTATTTCTTTGCCAGTACCATGCTGATTTTATCACTGTGGCTTTATAATACTGTTTCAAGTCCAGAATTGAGATGCCTCCTGCCTTGCTTTTTTTGCCCAGAATTGCCTTTGCTATTCTAGGTTTCTTCTGTTTCCAAATGAATTTTAGGAGTTTTTTTCCCTAGATCTGTGAGGTATGTCAATGGTATTTTGATTGGGATTGAGTTAAATCTGTATAACAGTTTTGGGAGTATGGCCATTTTCACAATGTTGGTTCTTCCTAGCCAAGAGCAAGGAATGTCCTTCCATTTTCTGATATCCTCTTCAATCACCTTTTTCAGCATAGTATAGTTTTAAGCATAAAGGTCTTTTACACTCTTAGTTAGGTTCATTACTAAGTATTTCATTATTTTAGATGTTATTGTAAAGGATGATATTTCCATAATTTCTCTCTTGGTGAGTTTTTTGTTTGTGTACAGGAATGCTATTGATTTTTTGAGCTTTGACTTTGCATCCAGCTACACTGCTGAACCTGTTTATTATCCCTAATAGTCTTTTAATGGAGTTTTTTGGGTCTTCTATGTAGTGTATCATGCAAATAGTGATAACTTAACTTCCTCCTTTCCTATCTTACTCTTTTTATTTCGCTCTCTTGTCTGATTTCCCTGGCTAGTGTTTCCAGAACTATATTGAAAAGGAGTGGTGATAGTGGAAATCCTTGTATTGTTCCTGATTTTAGAGTGAAAGCTTTCAGTTTTTATCCATTTAGTATAACGTTGGCTGTTGGTTTGTCATAGATGGCCTTTATAAGGTTGAGGTAGACACTGTGTATTCTGAGTTTCTGAAGGGTTTTTTTATCATGAACATGTGTTGGACTTTTTCAAAAGCTTTTTCTGCATCTATTGAGATGACCATGTAGTTTTTGTTTTTGGCTCTGTTGATGTGATGTATTACACTTACTGATTTGCATATGTTAAATCATGCCTGCATTCCTGGAATGAATCCCACTTGGTCATGATGTGAAATCTTCTTGATGATTTGCTGCATTCTATTTGCCAGCATTTTATTGAGAATCTTTGCATCAATATTCATTAGTGAGATTGGCCTATAGTTCTCCTTTTTGATTGGGTCTTTCTCCAGTTTTGGTATCAGAGTAATACTTGCCTTCAGGAGTGATTTAGGGAGGATTGCTTCCTTTTCAATTTCATTGAAGAGTTTAAGGAGTATTGCCATCAAATCTTCTCTAAATTTCTTGTAGAATTCAGCTGTGAATCCATCAGGACTTGGGCTTTTCTTTGTTGGTAATTTCTTAATTACATTTTCAATTTCAATAGCTGATATTGAGCTATTCAAAATTACTATATCTTCTTGGTTGAGCTCTGGTAGTTCATAAGTTTCTAGAAGTCTGTCCATTTCCTCTGTGTTTCCCACTCTATGTAAGTAGAGATTTTCAAAGTAGGTATTCATGATCTTTTGAATTTCCATGGGATCTGTAGTAATTTCCCCCTTTTCAGTTCTTACTGCGTGAATTTGTTTTTTTCTTTCTTTTTCTTGCTAAGGTTAGCTAGTGGTTTGTCAATTTTGTTTATTCTCTCAAAAAACCAGCTATTTGATTCATTAATTCTTTGTATTGTTTTTATATTTTCAATTGCATTGATTTCTGCTCTAATCTTTACAATTTCCTCTCTTCTATGACTTTTGGGTTTAGCTTGCTCTTCTTTTTCTAGAGGCTTGAGACAGAGCATTAGGTTGTTTACTTGTGCTCATTCTGTTTTCTTGATATGACAATTTATTGCTATATATTTCCCTCTTAAGACTGTTTTCTTGGCATTGCACAGATTACAATATGTTGTTTCCATATTTTCATTGAATTGTAAGTATTGTTTTATTTCTTCTTTAATTTCATCTGTGGCCCACTGGTTATTCAAAAGGCTGTTATTTAATTTCCATGTATTTATGCATGTTTTGCAATTTCTTTTGGCATTAATTTCCAGTTTCAGTGCACTATGATCAGTATTATGCATGGTATGATTTCAATAACTTTGCATTTACTTAAGAATGTTTTATGGGATAATATATGGTCAATTTGGAGAATGTCCCATGTGCAGCTGAGAAGAATGTGTATTCTGATGTGGTTGGGTGGAACACTCTGTAAAGGTCTACTAAGTCCAATTTCTCACAGGTATGATTCAGTTCTGTTCTTTCTTTGCTGACTTTTTGTCTAGTTGATCTATCTCTTTGTGACAATGGCCTGTTAAGATCTCCTGTTATAATTGTGTTCTTGTGTTTTTCATGTCCATTAGTATCTGTCTTATCTAGTTGGGTGGTCCTTTATTTGGTGCATATATATTTTTAATTGTTAGTTCTTCCTTTTCAACTTTTCCACTAACAAGTATGTAGTGACCTTCTTTATCTCTTTTAATCATTTTAGGTCTGAAGTTCACGTTGTCTGCAAATAGAATAGCTGCCCCTGCTTTTTTCTGGGTTCCTGTTGCATGGAATACTGTTTTCCATCCTTTGACTTTTAATCTATAAGTTTCCTTTTGGGTCAGATGTGTTTTTTGTGGGATCCTATTTCTTGATCCATTCTGTCAATCTATTTCTTTTTATAGGTGAATTGAGGCCATTTGTATTTCTGGATAGCACTGATATGTACTGGCTCAACTTTGCCATGCTGTGTTCCAGTTGCTTCTTTCTGCTTTTCCTCTTATTTAATTGCTTATACTACTTGGTGTTTTCTTTCTGTTGTTGTTTTGGGGATTGTGGGCATTTTTATCTCTGTCTAGTATGTCTTTCAGTACTCTTTCTAGGGTTGGTTTGGTGGACATGAATTCCTTTAGTTGTTCTTTGTCATGGAAGTATCTTGTTTCTCCATTAAATTTGAATAAAAGTTTTGCTGAGTACATCATTCTGGGTTGAAGGTTGGTTTCTTTCAGGGCTTGAAATATCTCACTCCAAGCTCTTCTTGATTTGAGGGTTTGTGTGGAAAAGTCTGCCATGATTCTAATGGGCTTTCCTTGATAGGTGAGTTGTGTCTTTTCTCTGACAGCTTTTAGTATTCTATTTTTATGCTGTATGTCTGAGATCTTAATTATTATGTGTCTGGGTATGGATTTATATTGACTGTGACTGTTTGGTGTTCTATATGCCTCAGTTATCTGCATATCAGATTCTTTCCCCATGTTTGAGAAATTTTCTGCTATTATTTCTGTAAATACTTTTCGTGTGTTATTTGCCTGGACTCCTGTATCTTTGCTAATGCTGATTATTCTTATATTGTTGCTCTTGGCATAATCATGAAGCTTCTAGATTGTCATTTCATGCTGCTTTATTTTTAAAAATTCTATCCTTTCCTCATCACTAATTGCAATCCTGTCCTCAAGGTCCGAAATCCTATCCTCAACTTCTTTTGGCAGTTTTGCATGCTTTCAATAGAGTTTTTTGTTTCTTGGATGTCTTTTTGAGTTTGTTTCATGAATTCTGCTTGTTCTCTATATTGTTCATGTACTTTTTTCTCTATTCTTTCTTCTTTAGCTGCATTCAAGAACTCTTTTACTAAGGCTGTTATTTCTACCTTTACATGGGCGAGTACTTCTAATTTGATTTCCTCTATAGCCTGCCTGATGGAGTTGTTTTTTAATCTTACTATCTTTTCAGAGATTCCCATTGTGTTACTTTTGGGGTCCTCTATTTAAATGCCTCTTGTACTTGCTTCTGGTGAATTATATGTTTGAGACTGCATTTAGCTTTTTTGTTTTGTCATTTTCACTCTGCCTGATGTTTTCTATGTGTAGGAGGGGATCATACACTCTTTTCAGACTCACCAAAGTCTTACAGTTAGTTGGAGGGGTTTTACTACTGGCCCTATTTATCCCCTGTACACCTCTATTTTAGGGGCATACTCACCACACTGACACAATTAATCCACTGCTGTCCAAGTTTTGCCACGTGGGAGCGAAGTTCCAAGTTTTTTCACACTGACTGTAGCCTGCTGAGGTCTTCTGATGTTCCAGGTGGGAGGGTGGGCTCAGCAGAAGCAGTCCAGGGAAGTTTTCAGCCTGGGGCAGGCTTCTGCGATGTTCTAGGTGGCAGGCTGGGCCCACGGGGGAAGTTTCCAGGCCGCTTAAGCCTGAAGCAGGGTTCCTCAATGTTCCCGGTGGCAGGGAGGGCCCAGGGGGTAGATTCCAGGCACCTTTCACCTGACATGGGCTTCTGCTACCCTAATGTTGGTCTTGATGTTTAGAAAGTTGGATCTCACATTTCAAATCATCTGTACATCTTACCTCTTAAAGTAATAGGCCTTATAATGTATTATAGTCTATTTTTTCTTTAAAAAAGATTAATTTCAGAAATATATATTTTCATAAAAGCATAAATTTTAAATTTTAAAAATTATATTTTAGAGAATAGAGAATAACTCTTATGACTGTTACATTTTTAATGCTGTGGAGCATTTTCATTCTTAATGGTACATATTTTTGTTTTATTTTAGCTTACTTTATGTTTTTGTTATATAACATTTAATTTTTTGTATATTTTAAATTTTATTATATAATTTATGTGTTTGTTATATATTATTGATTTAATTTACTCTATATTTTAATTTTAATTTTAATTTTAATTTTTACTTTAATTGTTAGAAAATTACTATAGATTATTCTTCTATTTTAAATTGGTAGGTTTATTTTAAAAGTTTTTTCTAAGGGCCAGGGATGTAGCTCAGTGGTACAAGCACCTGCTTGGCAAAGTGTGAGGTCATGAGTTCAATCCCCAGTACAAAAAAAAAAAATTGATTTAGTTGGGGATTTAGCTTCGTGGCATAAGTGCCTGCCCGACAAGTGCAAGCTCATGAGTTCAATCTCCAGTACCAAAAAAAAAAAAAAAAAAAAAAAAAGGTTTTTCTTAATATTTTGCTACTTTGTTAATTTCAAGTTTATCATTGTTAACTCCTTATCTTGAATAATATTAATTTCTTCTATTATTTTTCCAGTAGCCTTTGTTCTTCCTATTGTTAGTGGAAATACTATGATTAATAAGTATTTTTAGGGCTATAAATTGTCCTCTGAGTTTTATGTAATGTCACGTGACATTATCGATGTCAGAAGTACATAATTTCTTTTCAGTTCCTCTCTGATCTTGGGTTTGATTTTGATTTTTTTGTTTTTATTATTTATTTATTTATTTATGTATTTGGCCATATTAGGGCTTGAATTCAAGGCCTTCTTGTTAAGCTATATCCCCAGCCCTTTCGTTTTTAATTTTGAGACAGGGACTTGCTAAATTGCTAAACTCCCTAAACTGGGTTGGAATGTGTGATCCTCCCACCTTAGCTTCCAGGCTGCTAGGCTTACATATGTGCATCATCACACCAGGTTGAGTCTGACCTTTTCACCTAGGTTTTTTTTGTTTTTGTTTTTGTTTTTGTTTTTGTGGTACCAGGGATTGAACTCGTGACCTCGCACTTGCCAGGCAGGTGCTTATGCCACTGAACTAAATCCCCAGCCTGTGTCTGACCTTTTAAGAAGGATATTTCATCATTTCCCAGTACTAAATTTCTTTTGGTTACAGTTTTGTTGAAGATTCCTAGGTTTATTTAGTTAGACAAATGGAGCCTTTAAAATTTTTTCCTTTGCACCTACTTCTAGATTTCTATGCCTCAAGTATGAAGATTTTTTTTTGGTCAATACTCTTCAAACTTAGCAGAGATAGATCCTTCACTATCTTACCAATATTGATGTGCAGATAGTTTTACGCTGAAGATTTAGCTGAGGAGCCTATCAATGCAGGTGGAGGGAAGGGAGAACTATTTCTGGAGTGCTTAGGTGCTCCAGTTTGCAATTTTCCTTTCTTTCACATTTCATCTGAAGAGGCCTTTTTGATGCCATGTACTCTATCTCCAAAATTGTAATTCTATCCATTCTACTGGTGTCACCAGAGAATGTCCCTTGTCAGTTGGCCTCCCCATCGGCCAGTGGGTGGCCATAGGCTCAGGGCTGCTGAGGCTGCTTCAGCAGAGAAGGGAGCCATTTTTAAAACATCCATACATCTGTATTACTTCCAACTCTTTCTTTGCCATCTCTCCCTAATGGGATGGGAGTCCCATGAACCAGCACATTTCCCCCCAGATTTGGAGATGCAGTCATAGGGCAGAGTTAGCCCAGCAGACAGTACAGATGAAGAAGAACAGCCACTGGAGATTTTCTCACTGTGTTTTTTACTGAGACAATTTAAGTAGATTTTTTTCTTTTGGGTATATCATAATTCAATAACAACTATTAGTATGACTTCTTTATTTCTGATTTTTGAAAAATGCTGTCCTGTCATGATTGTTTTGGCTTGCTCCTGGGTCTGATTAATTACACTGCTTCCAGGCAGTGTGACCTTGAGCCTGACCTTCAGCCCTCTCTCATGTCTCCCACACCCTCATTTTACATGCCTCGTTGTGCTGAGAGATAGTGGGAAGACTTGGCAAGTAACTAGCCGGACGCATAGCAGGGTGGTGGATACTGTCACTATTAGTGTTCGTTACTGAATCATTGCTTTGGCAGTTTACCTCAGTTGGACTGTCTCTGTAATTGAGTTAACATCAGTAATAAAAGGAGTCATGTCTCTGCTTGACCTTGCTTATAGTCAGCATTCCAGATAAAAGGAAGGGAGACCACTGGATTTCATCCTGGCTGCTGGTTCCAGTTCCTTAGCTCCACCTTTCCTACCCCACTCCACCTTGTCAAACAACAACAATGACAACAAAATAAAAGATCTATCAGGGAAACTGTCCATAGAGGTCATTTAGAAATATAGTGCCGCACACAGTATCACAAAGCAGGTATTATTTAAATGCTGGTTTGGCCAGTGTTAGCACTACGGTGTTATTTTAGCTATTTTAGCAGGCCCAGGAGTGTAAATAATTGTAATTAAAGGCTTCCCGTAACAGCCCTGTCAAGGCCTTGTGTGTATCGCATTTGGCACATGTTTCAAAGCCAAGAGCGATATTAAATAGACCATCTGTTGGTTTTCATTAGGTTTCCTCTCATCAACGGCACTATTAAATATCCTCAAACCTGTTTTTTAAAAAAATCCCTGACATCTGTGCTTTCAGTTGAAACAGTGATCAATATGAATAACAATGCCACTTCACCTGAATTTATTATTAATGAAAAGTTAAATACAACTTAAATATGAATGTTTGCCCTACAGTATCTTTAGTAGCATTTATGCAGGCAGAGCCAGAGGAAGCACCCTGTCCTGTGAGCAGAAAGGATGAAAGTGTCGGGATGAGGATGCTCCATAGATCCCATGGGTGCCCCACAATCTGTGGCTACTGGACATGCAAAGTACTCCCTAGAAATCTCCTCCTTGCAAAATTACCCAGCAAACTCTTCTTATCCCTGGAGACCCATCTGGGCATGACCTGCTCTTATGCATTTTCTCATCTTCTTTTTTTGTTTTGAAGAGTAGAATATATTTATTAAGAGAAAGCTTCTGTCTGAAGAGAGATAGAAGGGGGTTTGGAGTGGGTTGCCCCAGACCCTGTCTTTTCCAGGGACTTTTTATAGAGGAAAATCATGAGATTAGATGGTTCTGAGGTGGGGAAATGGGAATTTGCCAAGTGGGCATAACATGATACAGATTTAACCCCTAAGGTTTATACTTGAGGGTGTGCTTGCATTGGTTTTGAGATCTGGCCCTCAGCAAGAGGTGTGTGTCTCCTGTTTTGAGATCTGGCCCACAGCAAGAGATGTGTGTCTCCTCCAAGGTCATCAGACATCTGGTCTTCTGTTCCAGCTTCCTTGAGGGCCTAACCCTGTCTAACTGCCTATCATATTTCTAACTGGCTCAGCTGCCTGTAACATTCCCCTCTCTGAAGAAGTAACCCGAACTGCCATGAGGGGAAAGGGAAGACTGGTCTAGCTGCTTCAGGCTGAAAGAGGGACGCAGTTTTTGAATGGCAGTCAGAGGTACTTCTACAGAGATCCTGTCTAGAGGCCCTCGACAGACACCAGGCATTTTTATGTTGGGTATGTGCACAGCTTTAAGTCTGGAGGAGAAAAAGCCAAATAAACTGTTACGTATGCATGGGCCAAAGAGTAGAATTAATAAAACAATTATGAGTATAGTTCCACCTCATTTGAGATGCTTGGTCCTGTGGATTTTTAAAAGCAAAAAGAAACTGAGAATCTGTATGTAAAGGAATACAAAAGAAGGCATCCTTTAAATCTAACACTGAAAACCAACTGGCATCTTCTGGGATCTGAGAAAGCAGAGTGTATGTATTGGGTACCACTGGGTGAATGGGCACTACTGCCTCATTTATCAATCTAAGGTCCTGTAGTAACCTCTATTTCCATTGGGCTTTTGAATTTCCAAGACTGGAGTATTGCATGGACTCAAGTATTTGCACAGGGCTCAAGTAAACCTTGTGCTCTGAGAGTATCTATTATAGGTATTAATTCTCTCTTAACTTTGGGTCTTAAAGGGTATTGTCTCTGATGAGGAAAGTAAGGGTTTTACATAGGGACTGCTTGTGTTCCAGTGGGAATTAGTAGTTCCCCTGGCTCTTGATTTTCTGGCCTTCTAAAATTAACAATATAGTATTCATCTCCAAATGCAATAGCAACCTGTAAATGCTGCCTGTCTCTCATTAGAAGTCAATGTCTGATTTAAGAGTAACATTGCATCTTTCCAAACTATACCTGATTGTTCATATACCTGAGTAAGTCCTCTAATGACCTCAATGTACTTATCAGAGTCATCTGAAAATTTCCCAAGATCTGATTTTATTTATTTTAGGTCACCAAGAGAGAAAGGAGCATGAGTTCTGGAAGTTCCACACCTTTATGTAAAGGATATTGCCCTTGAGGAGCTTGCTTAAACCCAGCTAAGGATGGTGTAGTCCTGTAGAAGCCTGGATTATAGTTGGTCTAGAAAATTTATCCTTAAGGCTGGAAGGGCAAGTGGGGGAAAACTCAGGTTCTGTAAAGGTGGGGGTAGATTTAATTAAGACTATTTTATCCTTAGCTTTTAAAAATTCGGGAGGAGTGATTTTAGGCTCTGAGGTAGTAGATGCCTTAAGGGCCTGACATGCTGAGTTTTCCATTAGCTCACATTTATATTTAGAATATAAATAAGGAGTATTTCTCAATGCATAGAAAATCTGAACATAAGATAACTCTGACCATTTTTCCTCCTTTTTTTTACAGTATGTTTCTAGTTGCAAAAGTGTATCATAATTAATACTTCCCTCTGTGTTCCACTTTTTCTCTAGTGGGTAGGTAGGCCATGCACTCGTGCAGAGAAACACCAATCTTTTTCAACATGGAAGGGTTGAACATCTTCCAAGGCTTAAGAATGCATTCCAAAGGAGAGAGAGGGTTTGGCATTGAATTGCCCATGTCTCAATGAGTCCTAGTCCAGAGTTTATGAAACAAAAGCAAACTCTCATCTCTGTCCCGTGATCTCAGTGGAAGACCTCCAAATGATATAGGTGAGTGAAACGTCTGACCTACTATGTCCACAAGTTGGTGTTCTCTAAAATCAAAGAATGAATTTTAGGAACAACAGAGGTTAAGAGTAGAATATATTTATTGAGAGAAAGCCTCTGTCTGAAGAGAGACAGAGGGGGTCCCGATCGGGTTGCCCCTCTTTCTCATCTTCTTAGTGTTGGTCTGTTCTTTTCTTTCTCCTCTTCCAGTCTTTCTACAATATTTATCTCTTTTGATCACTTTTTACCTTCTTTCGTGTTTTTCTTCCCAAGAGGAGTGGGATCATGCTGAATAGCTCACCATTAAACTATATTATAGTAGAAGATTGGTTACCATTGAACAAATGAATATAGGAAAGAATGAATGGGATAATAATCTAGGAGAGAAAAAATAGTTGAATTCAGTAATTGGTGAATACCTGTATCTTTTTCCAGGACACAAATAACAAGACAAAGCTAAAAATCTTAACTCTCAACTGAGGAGTCTGTCTCTTTTCCTTACCTCTGCTTTTTTCCTTACCCTACATATAACCTGGTTCAGCATGCAGACTTGGCTGTGGTTAGTTTTTCCCTCCTTGGGAATCAAAGACATTTTGGTTCCATAGAGAGTAAAGAGGGATTTGTACATCTATATTTTCTCACTGTACTTGGATTTCCAAACTCACCAGGCTAAGACTGTCTACTGTGTAATACTATCTGTAATTTATACAAATGTTCTTTATGGGAGAAAATATCAAAAACCATTGCAGTTACTTAACAAAATTACATAGAATAAATGCTTAGAAGAATGGCAATTAGTAAATGCACAGTAAAATGCCAATTGCTATAGTATCATTGACTTTATTACTCTTTTTGTTGTGGAGATAAAATATCCAAAAACCCAAAATTAAAAGAGGAAAAGTTTTCTTAGCTCAGAGTTTAGAGGCTTCAGTCCATAGTTGACTGGCTCCAAGGCAGAGTGGCTTCACAAGGGAGAACAGTTCATGACAGGCGGAAGACAGCAAAAGCAATAAGACAGCATGATACAAGCCTCTTTCTTTTCCTTATATTGTATCCAGTCTACCACGATTAGGGTGCTGCCAATCCAATCAGTGCACTGATCCAGCAGTCACCCACCCTTTATGCCAGTATTGCAATATGAATCAATCACACACTCTGGATTCAGCCACCTCCCAGAAAGCTCTGACTGCATGAGGCTTTGGGGAGATATCTAGACACAAACCATAACAATCATTATTATAGGTTTTCTATTACAACATTCACAGAATTTGATAAAGTGTTTTACAAACACAGTCCAAAACCTAGGGAGCTTGTAATCAATATGGAGCATTTAAGGTTTAGATTACTGAAAGTTTATTTTATATGTGACACAGGGTAAATCAGGATATGTGTGGTTAAAAGGTAATGGTCTCAATGGAGACCACCTACTAGGACAGCTAGTGGGTGGTAGTCAGGGAGGACTGTGAATTTTGTATATATCTTGATGTGTTGCAAAGTCTATGGGAAAGAATAGAAAGAAAAATAGATACATTCCTAAATCAAGTTCCAGTTATTTCATATGGCAGACAGTGTTTTGTAGAGAAGGTGTAAATAAGGATGCCAAGTGAAGACCAGTGACAAACTGGCTCCAGAAGGGCCTCTGGCCTGACTAAAGAGAAAGCTCAAGGGCAAGAGGCCACTGCAGCTCGAAGACTGAGGGAGGAGGCTTTGTGTTGAGGTCACCCAGAGTGCTGTCCTCTCAAAGGGATGGGAAGCAGTATCTCTGACTTGGCAACAAGTATTAACTGAAAAACAGTATTCAAACATCTAATATGTTGCTGTTAACCCTACCCTCCTTTTCTGCTTTGAGCTCAAATGTTGATTTTCTGTTTGATATTTCAGGTAGTACCCTTCAGCATTTGTTGTATTTGGGGGCAAGATTTAGAGTTCCTTTAAATGTTAATAAGACAACCAGACACCCTTGCAGTCAATATGAAATTCCCTTCTGATAACCCAACATTGATCAAAGGCAAAATCTAAATGATCATGTGAAATTTGTACAATTGAGTACACAATCACATATGTCCTTACCACTTCCTAAAAGAGGACACTTTATTTGCTAATAAAATTCTTCGTTAAAGGAGGCATTGATTTAAAGACAAAGTTATTGACAGAACATAAAAACCATTTTTGTGCTACTTTTATGATGTTTGGAACTATGTTGTGTCAGTTATGTTCTTACAGCACCAGAGTTGGATTAACTGATAATACACATTTTCAGTTGAGAACAACAAAGTCATACCTTACTTCAACTCTGTATTAATTATTAAGATAATTGTGATAATAAGATTTCTTGGAATCTACTAATGGAGTTTTGCCTTGGAATGTCTAATGGTCAGAGTCTACTGGCTCTTACCTGGATGACCATTAAATCCCTACCTTCCTCTGCATGTTGAAAGTGATTTCCTGAGATCCTAACAGAATCTCTCTGTCAGGATAGGTTTATGTAGCATGTCTGTGGATTTGGCCTCTTAAAGGTTCTCTTTGCTTGAGGCTTGGAGAATCAAAAAGGAACAACCAGCTTCACACATCACCTGTGCACAGACTGCTCCTGCTCCTTGGAGTAAAAATTCTGTAGGATTTAAGAAACAAGGTTCTTTTTTTTGAATTAAGGATTGAACTGAGGTCCTTCACAGTGAGCTACATTCAAGCCTTTTTTATTTTATGTTTTGTTTTATTACTTTGTACTTTCAATCAGTGGTTCCAAAGCAGGTACACTTATGAGCCTCAACAGAGGAGCATTCTATAAAGCAGATTTCAGGGCTCTTGATTCTGCAAGTCTGGAGTTAAGGAGGGTGACACCTCCTACTCTTCTAAATGGGACCCACAGGCAAGACTTAGGTAGATTTTTGGTTGGCAATGACTCCAAAGATACTTCTCAGGCAAGAACTAAATGTAGGGGGCCAGGGGTATAGCTTGGGGGCACAGTGCCTGCTTGGCAAGCACAAGGTCATGAGTTTACTCTCCACTTCCAAAAAACAACAACAACAACAACAAAAAGCCTGAATTGGATGGTACATCCTATGAGGATGGAGAGTCAGGGCTCATGAAACTGTGAGTGGGAGGGAGCGAGCACATCACCACTTCTTTCCATTCATGTTGCTTCCTGACCCTACTCACTTTGAAACAGCTGAGTCCTTGAGAGATAGAGGCAATTCACACTCTGACTCAGAGGAGAGGATTTGGTTCTGAGAACGGGTAAAATGGGCTTAGATGTGCTGGTGTTTTAAGTATCTGCTGCAAGAGTGAGTGGGCCACTGTGTCTAATCTTTCTTAAGCCAGTTCCTTATGAAGCATCTGTACTAATGTATTTCCATTGGAGTCAATGCTCACTCAGTATTGAAAGACATCAAACCAATACAAATGAAAATGCAAGCTTTTTTCTTATTCTTCTAATGAAAAAAACTAAAATCATGAATTGTTGGTGTTCATAAAAGAGTCACAGGTACTGAGAGCAGTATGCATCAAATAGTCACTGTTCACATGCTTTACCAAGTAATTCCAATTCTATGTTTCTATCCTAGGGGGTAGCCAGAAATATTAATATTTGTATATTAAGATACTAAAGTCTCATTCAGAAAAATGAAGACACCAAAGTGTTCTCAACAAATTGATGAATTATGATAGCTACATAAAAAATACTGTACCAACAGCCACCAAAAATATTTATGAAACTTATGAGAAATTACTGTGGATATAATGTTGAATGGAGGGGGAAAATTAAAGTACAAAAATTCTGTTAACTGTGAAACATACACATGTAAACAGGATAAATATGAAATAAATATGCTAAAATTTTAACAGTATGATGATGTTCTTCAAATATGATCTCCTTGCCATTCTGTTTGGACTAAATTCTCTGCACTGTCTTTATTTTCTTCTGTAGAATCCTGTTCATTTACCAAAAATAAAATATACCTATTTACTTGCTTATTAATATAGACCTGACTTTCAAGAAATGATAAGATTATTAAGGTGAAGAAATTTCCATTTTGTTAAAAAAAAAATCACAGTAAGTTTAATTGTATAGATCATAATTGGCTTTGAGAGTCTAGGATTGAGCAACAGAACAGATAAAGAATGACTGAGAATGTCCTTCCCCCTCACAAAATGCAAAGCTTTCATGTGATATTTATAACCAGAGAAAAGAAAGTGACATACAGAATCAGCCTGACGGGCAGTTACTATTTGCCCTCTGTGAAAATGTATGGCAGCTATCAGTGTCTGGTTGGATAGAGGTTGAGCCATCATGTTTGGCTGAAACTCAGTTACTTGGTTTTTGGATATAACCAAAAGATTTAAGAGTTTATATTCTTAAATTTGCTTATAGTTTGTTTATACCTCAAACTACATTACAGTACACTGTGTATGGTGGCTGCCTTGGGCCAAGCTCAATTATCCAGGTATGGAGACAAGTTTAGGTCAAACAGTTCAGTTTCAAGACTTTCCCACCATGTTTCTCCAAAAATAAGACTTAGTCAGAAAATAATCAACCTTGAAAACAGATAAAAAATGCCAGTCCCAAGTCTATTTTCCCTTACCTGGAAAGAGAAAGGCAGCTGGAGAGAAAGACAGACAAAGAGAGATCCTAGTATTAGAAGTACAATATTTTATCCTAAAAATATGCTACAGTAAGTATATTCTTAGTTATTTCCACACACTCAAATTATTCAGTCTTACTAACATACTCCTTTATTTTTCTCACACCTCTTTAAAATTTCCTTTTCCAGAAAAGATGCCAATTGAGCTTTATGCAACTCAACCCCTTAAGAATGTTCTGATTTCTTTTTAGAAACCAAGCACAAAGGAGCCATTTTGCATTCCCTTTGGTTTGGTTCCCAACTTTCTTGTTCTTATAGAAATATGAAGACAAAAATTAGTGTGCAAGGACCTAATTTAGCTCCTTCCCTTCTTTTCTCTCTCCCTCCTTCACTGCCTCCCCTCTATCTTTCCTTTTGCTTTTTAACTCTTAGGTTGGAACAAAGTCATAGGCAGGAGCAGATGAGCAAAACAGATTGGGTACATTAACCTTGAAGCTGCCTTTGCCTCTGAATTAACATTGGTTCTGGGTGTGAACAACTGTTGGTTCTTATGGTAAACGAAGCTGTGATTTCTTGAATATTATAGTGATACTGTAAGTATCTGAAACCTGCAAGGGGCCTGTTAATTACATCCCTGGGACAAATATGTCATGGAGGAAAATAGACACATACAGTAATATTGATTCGAAGGGCACACTGGCACACCTGCATGTTTGCTCAATGTCTATTTCTTTGAAGAAAAGAGCTTAGGTGTTAATTAGACTGGACTGCAGAGACAGCTCATCAATTCTATGATAGAAGACCCACTGGATTTCCTGCCAGAGGGAAAAGAATTTGTTTTTATCTCTTTTAAAAGCTGTTGTAGATTGGGTGTGGTTTGAGGGACTGAAGGTATGGTCCTCAGGGTGGAAGCACTGAGTGGTCATGGGAAACCCTTGGGGACCTTGTGCTCATAAAGGATTACAGTTATCAGGAAAGCGTTTCTGTGAAAAGGCTAAGCCCTAGAGCGGTTGAGTTGCAGATGTGACGCTTTTTCCCTAAGGTACTCCTCCCTTCACCATGGATCTTTCTAGGGCCTGCGCTGTAGTATTTAGACTTAGAATCTCCAAAGTGACACAAATTTGTGTGCTTTCTAAAGTCATTCTGTGTCCACCATTTTGTCATAGTGGTGAAAGGTCAATTGTTACAGAAAAAAGTTCGCATTCTGTAAGTCTTAATCTTCTCTTCCCCAGGATATCTTTGCAATACATCCATTTCATACTTTTTGTTTTATGTCTCATCTAGTTTCTGCAATAATTTCCTGGTAGGCTTTCCACATTCCAATTTTTTTTTCTTGCCAGAAGTAGTCCTGATTTATATCTTTTGTCCCAGCATAATTATTGAAATTGTCCCTGTTTGTGCTTAGGTTTGCATGATCACCCTAACAATCCCTCTGCTTGCATTAACTTCTGCGTTTCCTCCACTTACTGCACTCTGTTTTGCTTCCTTTCTATGCATTACTGGGCCTTTGAGATGCATTCTTTTCACCTGGTTTATTTTTTTCTTGAACATTCCCAGTGTACCCCTCCCTTGTATTGCTTTAAAACTTTTTCAAACTTCCTAATCTCAATCAGGGCTCAATATCAAATAAAAGGTGCTAGCCTTTATCACAGTTGTTATTCTATAATTATTGGCACAGTTATAGATGTCATTCTATCAGAATCTATCAACCTCATAACATGGATAAGATAAATATTTTAGAAAGATTAACAATTGAGCTTGTGGTATCTTAACAGGTGTTTAGATTCTAATTCTGTCTATAAAACGCATGGAGAGAAGTGTTTGGTGGCTACTGGGTTGTTTTCTTGAGCTTTCACTTTACAGGATCATGTTTGACTAGAAGATAAAGGTGATGATTCAGGCTATGGCTCCAAATTCATTCAGAAAGATATGTAAAGCAATTATAAATTAAAGAAGGATTATCTCCGATTAATAAGGTAGGGTTTAAATTGCATTTTTTTCCTCTCGAAGTGTTCTGACTTCTGATTTTTCTCTAGCAAAAAATTCATTAACAATAAAGATATGAATCACCTTTATTGCTTCACTGGATTATTGGAAGGGACTTTAGAGCCTTTTCACACAAACTTTTACTCAGTAATAGAAGACAAAATATACCAAGGGACGTTAAGACAATCAACCAGAGTCACACAGGTGCTACCCGGATCTCCTGTGAAATTGAACTGTGGTTACCCTGAATTCTTTGACCTGAGCTCCTGCTCATAAATGAACTCTCTTCAACATTTCTCTGGCCATGTTGAGGATTAATGCAAGAGAATCTAACTCTCCAAGAGATCCAGACATGGTTACCACTGATAACGCTGTCCACTTGGGTCAGTACTGCCTTGTACTTACTCTGCTACTCACTGACCCACAAAGGCGATGAGTCATAGGAAGCTGTGAAGAGATCAATTGAAGCAACACACAACAAACAATTTGAAGCAACATTATTTTCAACCAACTCGTGGGCTGTGTTTATGTCACCAGATTGTTATATATGTATTAACATGTGTCATGGGTTTAAAATTGTTCTCAAATTTGTATGTTGAAGCCCCAACTCTTAAGGTGTTGATCTTTGGGGGATAATGTTCAGATGATGTCATGAGGGCAGGGGCCCCTGATGAAGTTAGTGCACCCAAGAGAAGAGGAAGAGACACAGAGTTTCCTTTCTATGCCATCTGAGGACACAGCAAAAAGGAGATGTCCTTTTTATTCAGGTACTGGGGATCGAACTCATGACCTCACGCTTGTCAGGCAGGTGCCTGTGCCACTGAGCTAAATCCTTAGCCCCAAGAAGGAGACATTCTTCAAACCTGGAAGAGAATCTTCACCAGAGCTCAGCCATACTAGTATCTTAATCTTAGCTATCTCTCAGACTCCATTACTTGGAGAAATAAGCATCTGCTTTGTAAGGCACTCAGTCTCTGGTGTTTCGTTATAGCAGTTTGAACTGACTAAAACAATGTACTTATGTAGAGCACTGTGGAAATAGTTCCAGCATTAAGCAAGTAACATGTTGCTATGATATCTTAAAGCAAATTGCAGAAATTTAGAACTTGGTGATGAAAGATGAGACCTGTGATAGATAAATAAGCAGGTGGTGAGAAGCTTACATTTTAACAAGGACAACACAGTGGTAATCAGGAAATTTAAAAAAAAATCTCAACATATAAGCAGTTAATAAAAAAGATTCAAAATTGAGTATTATTTGTATTTCCCTTATAAATCTTTACCAGGAAGGTCTTAAACTGAAGGATGTAATTAACAACAATTCTGGCTTGTAATATTTTCTATTTTTTTTTTTTGTCTTTTTGAGACAGGGTCTCACTGGCTTTGTGCTTACTTTGTAGCCCAGGCTGGACTTGAATTTGCAAAGATCCTTCTGCTTCAGCCTCCTGAGTGATGGGATTACAGGCCTGCACTATATGCTTGGCTTCTATTGGTATTAAAAAGAATTTATGATCAATATTTTCACATTCAGAGAAAACTTGATGTTGGCCAACTAGAAAAAGTGACAATTCAGAGTGAAATGACCATGCATCCCTGACTACGTGGGAAATCTCTTCATTCTGTCTTTGTTACTTCTTGGTTATACAAATATCCTAAACATTTCTAAAAGGGCTTTTGAAGAGGGGAACCTCTGGATTGGAAATGAAAACAGAGATTTGCCCTGCTATGTAAATACTGGTGTGGAATGAGGATGTGGATAAATCAGATAAGGTTTTAACTACCTACACTTTCTGAGACTAAGGCAGTTATGTATTCAGCAAGCATTGTTACCTTTTCCTCTTGGGCCCCTGGTTAGACTGTATTCACTGCCTTCACTGGTGCTGGGATTCTGAGCAATGGAATATAGGCAGATATGGGGCGTGCCATTTCTAGGCCAGGCCGATGGAACTCTTGCATACAACTTTCCATGCTCTTTTCTCTTGGAAAGTATGGAAATTGACTATATACCTTGCCCTAATCTACCACTCAAAAATCCCACACTACCACTTGATTTGTTCACATTGACAGCAGTTTCGGTGAACTCCTTTTTCACTTGATTTTAATCACATATGCTACCAATACTGTTTTCCGCTTTTAGGTGAAGAATGAATGGAGGTAGCACTGTGAGTGACAATTATGTACCTGTCTCTTACATTTCTGTCAGTTTTGTGAGAAGAGGGGTTCATAGCTTCTGCTCCAGACTGTTAAGGATGCCTATAAAGCAAACCAGGATACAGTGTCACCCACATAAGCAGGTTTGTTGACTGTGCAGAAGAATAAAGATAATGTTTCACTCTGGCTCAAAGGCCAAGCAGGTTTGATTGTGGTTCCTTGAAAAGACTGAGATTTCTAAAACTTAATGTTCCTTCTTTGTGACACAACTGCAGGACACGTGAAGCACTCACTTAGGTCACTCTGTAGTGCTTCATAGACTTTGGGAGAAAAGGAAAACCGGCACTGTCTTGGTCCATTCGGGCTCCTGAAATAGCGTACCTGGGACAGAGTGGGTTTTAAGCATATATTTATTTCTTGCACTCTTAAATTCCAGGAAGTCCAAGATCTGGGTGCTGGCAGATTCAGGATCTGGTAATGCCTTGCTGTTTGGTTCAAAGATAATATCTTCCGACTGCATCCTTATGTGGTGGAAGATCTTTGGGGTCTAATACATAAAGACATTAATCCCATTCTTGAGGGCTAGAGCTGTGCCCCATCCCTTAGCAATGTCACATTAGATTAAGATGTCAATATATGAATGCTGGGGGAGGATAAACATTCAGATCACAGCAGATATAGACCTGAACCTCATACCGCTTACTGTACTGTGAGCAATGAAGTCTTGGTCTCAGTCCTGTCTTTTGCTAGCTTCAGTGAAACTGTGTCACACTGATTTATTGGCAGCATAAAATCTTAGACTCTTCATATTTCTTGATAACATTAGTTGAGGGCAATTTAGATGTATGAATGCATTCATAAAATCCTTTGATATTGTAATTTCACATGTAGAGAACTGAACTGTAGAAAATGTTAGGCAAATCTATTCAAATGCAAATTACAAAGCTGCAAGTTTCAGGTCTGTGTCTGATATGAAATTTTAAGAAATCGAATAATCATCAACAGCAACATACTTGATCCATGTTCTGCACCTATAGTCTGGTCCATATTCTTCTGTCCTACAACCCTCCAATTAGAAACTGAGGAGCTCTCTATATGCTAATGTAAAGCCATTTGCATAATTCATTTTGCGTGGCTAAAATATAAGTTATCCAATGATAAAAGAATTGTTAATTAATTTTCTTCATCCATTGATTCATTTAACATGCACTGAGCTCCCTGTCTGTATCAGGATCGATGACGATGCATTGTATGTACTGATAACAAGGTCCTATTGTAGAGAAAACAGAAAAAAAAAACCAATAAAAACAATGAATATAATCACTACAGGATCCTGAGGGAAATAGCCAAGGTAATTTGATAGAAATTCATGAAGATAACCTTATATGGGATGGAAGCAAGAATCTACAGTTTTGTGGGGGGGATACCGAAGAGGTGACATTTGTGTTGAAATCTCATGTTTAAGAAGAAGTCAGCCAACAAGAAATCTAAGGTAGTCACATCCAAGTCGTAGACTTGGGGTAGATGAGATTGTTTTTAATGTCTGAGGACCAAGAAAAATGCCATGATAGTTGACACTGATCAGGAGGAAGGATGGTACCCTTGAGGGCCATAGCACCATGGTAAGATACTTGGATGCAGTAGGAGACTGCTTCAGGATGGTGCTAGGGCCTAGTTTTCTTATGAAAGAGATCATTTTGACTCCTGTGTGAAAAATGGACTTTAAAGTATTATGCCTCTCTCTCTCATATAGATTAGATAGATAGAATACATATGTATGCATAGGTAGGTATGTATATGCATTTCATGTGAAATTTTCAACTATTAGACAAGTAGCAGTTTATAGTTTGGAAGGAGAGTTGGGATAACTTTCCTACTTATTTGTCATAAAACATTTTACACATAAATAAGATAGGATGAGAAAGGATAGAATATTAGTGGTCAGTTTTATACAAGACCAAAATAAAGGTTTCTTACCAAGATATTTTAAAATTCTCTGAGAAATTTCAAACTTATTTACAGAGTTAGAATTTGTTTTTTTATCTCCAGAGTTGACAATATCAGCATGTTTAAAAAATAGCAGTAGGAGAAGTCAAGATGGCCAATCAGTGAGCAACAAACTACAAAGCCTCTCAGGAGAAACAACTCATTGGCCAGAATAAAACATCCTGGAGAGACCCAGACAAAGGAAGATGAATCTTCTTGACACAGGAAGAAATTAAAATGTAAAAAAGCTCATCAAATACATCAGGACTACAACTGAAACAGCTAAAAATTATGGGACACAGTGTTTTTGTTGGCAGTGACCTGCCAAGTTTGCAATGGCCTGAATCCGTGCTGGCCTGCAGAGCCACCCAAACTCATTCCTGCTGCCACTCACGGGAACCACAGCAGTACTGAAGTCGGGGTTGGTGAGCCCAATAGAGAGTGGAACCGGCAAAGCGACCTTCATTAATCCACGGTCAGTTCTGCGAATGAGACCCCACCCACGAGAAGGGCACGACCAAATGAGCAACATGTTGGAATTGGGCAAGAGGAGCCTAAACTGGGAGTGACAGTGACTTCAGTTGGTTCCTCCCTCCTCAGAGCAGATTTGTGGGATTTGCTTGGACTGGGCAGTGCCCCTGGCTGGGACCCAATGAGCCATCCCAAATTGATTCCCTGCGCCTAGCAAGCACTAGCAAGGTGAAAGCCCCTGAAGTTTGGTTGGCCTGGTGGGGAGGGGCAGGCATACACTGCCACTGCTTACACCTCAGTGACAAGAGCAGGCAGGAGAGGGCAGAGGTCCCTCACCAGCATGCTTTGGAGGAAATGTGGCCAACAGGGAAAGGGGCTGAGACCTGCACTGTAACCTGTGTGGAGGAAGCCAGGGCCATGACAGGAGAAAGAGGCAGGAGGAGGCCCCCAGCCCAGAACCCTGAGAGCCCTGATCCAGGAGAGGGAAAAACAAGGGAGACAGAGGATGGCAAACATGCAACATCAGACATGGCTTCAATGGACATTAAGAGATATCTTCGGGACCTTGTAGACGAGCTCAAAACTGAAATATTAAATCAGGTAAAGCAAGATATGAGTAGGGTAATAAAAGAAATGC
The DNA here is from genome assembly GCA_004027455.1 of Hydrochoerus hydrochaeris. Taxonomy (NCBI): domain Eukaryota; kingdom Metazoa; phylum Chordata; class Mammalia; order Rodentia; family Hydrochaeridae; genus Hydrochoerus; species Hydrochoerus hydrochaeris. The sequence continues at coordinate 695,084 of PVLA01000170.1, read as the reverse complement.
TCTCAGGAAGCATCTCTCAGGCAGATAAAGACAGAAGAAGGGACGAACACAAAAAAAGCAGAGAAACATTCGATAAAGAATATAAAGAAAATGTAGAATACATGAAGCAGATTCAAAGAGACTACCAGGAAATTAAAAACTCCATTGAAAGCTGGCAAAATGCCCTAAAAGATACTAAGGATAGACTATCAAAACTTGAAGACAAGTTTGCAATGTGTGATCATGAAAAGAAAGATTTCTTAAAATAACAAGGAAACAGGCAGTAACAATACAAAGGCTTGAAGATGACAAGAGAAACTACAATTTAAGAAATGTGAATGAAGAAGCAGGAATTCACACAGGTGAATTACAAAGGCTATTCATGGAAATAATTAAGGAAAACTTCCCAAGCATGGGAAAAGAAAATGACATTTGGTTATGTGAGGCATACCAAACTCCAGCCACCTACAACCAAAACAGATCTACACCCAGACATACAATAATCAAGATACCAGAAATTCAATATTAAAACAGAATATTAAAAGCTGTCAGAGAAAAGGAACAGATTACCTATGAAGGTAAGCCCAACAGAATCACATCTGACTTCTCAACACAGTCCATCAGATCAAGAAGAGCTTGGAGCAAAGTATTCCAAGCCCTAAAAGAAAATAACCTCCAGCCCAGATTGATGTATCCTGCAAAGCTGTCACTAGAAATTAATGGAGAAACAAGATGCTTCTATGGCAAAGAGGAACTGGACAAATTTGTGGCTACCAATCCAACCCTACAGAGAATACTGAAGGACATTCGAGAGAGAGAGAGAAAAAAATACCAGGATTTTAGGAACAGTGGCAGAAAGGTCTCAATGAGTGGGGAAGGCAGTAGAATGAAGGAGAAAACTAGACAAATGGGCAGAAAAATAGCATAGAAGAAATGAGGCAGAGAAGGATGGCTAGAATCTCTAACATAGATGGCCTTGATACACTATATTGTTAAAAGTGCACCAGGATTTAAAACCCACATTACTCACACTACTCTGCTTGGATGTATTATATTTTCTTCCAGTCATTCTACCTGTACTAGATTTGAGGGCACAGACAGTAATCCTGAAAATAACAGGATTGGTAATCATCCTTAATTTCCTATTAACTTAATCTAAAGCTCTGCAAAACCTACACTGTTTTACCTTGACTGATCACAATCGAATCTGGTTTGTTAGATTACTGTTTTGTATTGATAGATTTTATTCAAAGCTGTTACGATTGATAGTATCAAGTCTGAGAGTATAGGCAACTGCACTTCAGATGACAAGATTCACTAGAATATCCACTGTGGTTTGATTATTATCTGCCTTTGAAGTTTTATACTGTCTACAATGTTTTATTTTCACTAATATTGTTATGTACTGCTATATTCATTTATGCCTGATGATGTAGACAATTCTATTGAAGATAATAAGAAACAACACAGCAATCATTGTAGATCACCTTGTACTGTGGTTTTATACAACTTTTGGTTTCATGTTTTTATAGGAATTTTTTTGTTTTGTCTTACTAAGTTTTGTTTTTTCCTCTAATACAGAAAGGATAGAAATACATGTAGAGACTCATGTATGCGTAGCTGTTTATACTCTCACTGTTTGAATATCTACTTTGTATGCTTTAATTTTGTAACTTGAACAATTATTTCTAAGAGGACAATATGTAATTTACCAACTAGTGATTTCTTGTTTATCTTTTTTTGAAATTCTGTATTATCTCTACCCTTTACATGCTTTTGTTTCTCTTTAAATAAAAAAAATTTAGAAAAATTTAAAGAAGGAACAGAAAGTGCTCTAAAGGATATAACTGAATTTATGTTTAAGTGTGTAGGATTGATAATCATGTTGCTAAGTTGTTACTGGATCATTGAACTTCTATGCAGCCTCACTGTTTGAATGTCCACTCTATATGCTTTAATTTTGTAACTTGAACAACTATGTCTAAGAAGACAATATTCAATTTATTAACTAGTAATTTCTTACTGTTTATTTTTTTTTCTGAAATTCTGTATTGTTTCTACCTCTTTTTCTGTTTTGCTTTTTTCTTCTTTAAATAAATTTTTAAAAAAGCAACAAAGACATTAAGCAAAATATATATGTATAATGTGTAAACAAAAAAGAAAATAAAGAAATAAGAAAAGGAAAAGAATGGCAGTGTATGTAGGTACACACATATTTACATCCCTTGGTTTCTGATATGTGATTCTTTTTTTTGTCTTTTGAGACAGGATCTCCTTATGCTGTTCAGGTTGGTCTTGAGCTCATTTTGGTACCAGGAATTGAACTCATGACTGCACACCTACCAGATAGGCACTTGTGCCACTGATCTTGCTAAACCCATGGTCCCCTTGAGCTCCCTTTGTAGCCCAGGCTTGTTTCAAACTTGCGATGATCCTCCTGCCTCAGCCTCCCCTGTGCTGGGATTACAGGCATGTGCCCCCAAGTCTGGCCTGATATGTGAATATTAATAGCCATCTCATTACTTCACTAGAAGAGGTTAAGTGAGAAATATGAAATCCCAGAGAATATAGTCATACAGATTCATTTTAAACAAGCTAATAAACTGTAAATTGAAATAAAAAAAAATAATATAACCAGGTCCAAGAAGCGCTCATGAGATCTTCTGATAAATTCTGGCAATAATAGTATTAAGAGAAAGATCCCTTGCAACTGAAAGATTCTAAAGTTTGCAAAATAGAAATTCAGTGTTTCTTTTACTGTCAGCAAATGAAGAAATCCATATCAATATCTGTCTTCTCTCTTAAATATACAATTCTGCCAACTTATTTTTATGGGCATTTGCCAGCAATTCATCTTTCACTTTAATAACCTAATTATAATTGGACATAAAGTTCTATAATGATGCTGGAACATCATTTAAGAGTCTCTAAACACACTGTTTTAGTGCACCTGTTCTCTCAAAGGTGCTTGGGCATCAATTAAAAGTTTCACTAATGTGTGTGTTGAAATTCATCTACTCCAAACACAGTACCCTCCCTCTCTAACTGCCAACTGAATTAGTGACCTATCAGGGGAACATGCCATATTCTTCATTTTAAGCAATGCACTGACAAAAGCTGGCTCAAAAGAAATTTCTACTGTATTATATGAAAGTAATAGGATAATCAATGAAGTTTGAGTGGTACTGCCAGTATGCTGGGAACCTTTGGTCAATTAAATGATAAATTCAGATAATTCTATAAAACTTCACTGATTTTGTATTTTCTTACAATATTGTGGTGGAAACTAATTATAATTTGAGAATCCAGGAATAGGGTCATGAATTTGGTACAAAAACTACAGGCTGTCTTTTTTTATAAGCCACCATGTAGAATGAATAAAACATATTTTTATTTGTATCTTTTCTAGTGTCTAATCATCTTTTGTTTGGCTTTCCATCACATTAGACATGCCCCACTTAGTTTTAAAAAATTTATAGGTCTTCAAAATGTATCACGAAATTATATTTCCCTCCAAGGCCTACATTTGACTTTGACTTGGCTGTTTGGAATTCATGGAGCTTGGTGCTGGGTTTGCAGAGTGTACTTCCTGTTGTTTTAGGCAGAGTGATTTATAACGGTGGGTAGGGAAGTCTGAGTTTTGACATGTTTAACACTGATGAGTTAGGTGAAGTATTTCTCAATCAGGAGCTTCCGCCCAAGCTTCTTTTTGAGTCGAGGCTCAAGTTCTCTCAAGTATGACAAGAGATGCAGGAGCAGGTGAATAAAATATGAGATGAACACTGTGTGTTTCTCTGGCTCCATAAAGCTTCCACCTGCATCCTGACTGTGGCCACTCCAGCCTGTCATCTGTCAGACACACCTGGCCCACCTTTCTCTGACTCTCTAGAGAAGAAATAAGAAAACTATGAGTTTTATCTGGTTAAGAATTTCCTCATTACTTCTCTCACCATGGTTTCTGAACTGGACGCACTGAGAAAACCACAGACATTTTTGTGGACTTTGCAGATGGTCTGTACACTTCCCAGAGCTTTTCCTGACAAAGCCAAGGATACTCCCTGAATTCATGTACAAGAAGTCTTACTGTTTAAATTTAAAGTGTATTCTAAGGAGTCCTGTGTGGAGGTCTTGATACCTGGTGCCGCAGTGTTCAGAGGGGGGACCTAGAGAGATGACCAATCATGGGGTTCTAACAGTAAATTCTCATGTTGACAGATTTATGATTTAATGGCCTTATTGAAAGGTGATAGAAAAAGAAAGTGTGTCTTAGGTAAGGGGTGTGCACTCTAGGCTTATGAATTTAGGACTAAATCAGCTCCGTGGGCCCTCTTCCTCCTCTTTTTCCTTTCCTCTTTCCGCATCCTGGCTGCTGAGGGAGCACCTTGCCCCCTACCATACACTTACACCATGAGGTTCTGGCTTACAGTGGCCTAAAAGCAGTGAAACCAGCAGACTGTGGACTGAAAGCTCTGAAATCATGAGCCAAAACAAATATTTACCCCTGTAAGTTGTTATTCTCAGTTATTTAGTCATAGTAGCTAACAGCCGACCAATGCAGGAAACCATTTATTTAGGTAGTTGCAAGTGGATTTTCCCATAAGATCTAAAAAGTTTCCTGCAGTTGTATAAAGCTTCCCTTCTTTTTTGCCTTCCACTAGCGATTAAAGAAGGTTAGGAATCACAAAGGGCACTTTTTCTGAGTTACTGCCTGTTTCCTCTGTGACCTCCCCAATTCAGAGAAGCCAGCGGCCTCACCCTTGACTCATTCAGCTCTATACACCCGTGTTTGCTTAGATTCTTCTGGCAGTTTCAGGACGATTTTTACAAAGCAATCTACCTTAAACTTTCAAGTGCCTCATGGTCGCTTGGGGGAAGAATAGCAGATTTGGGTTCATTGCCACCAGATACCATGACTTCATAAATCTGAAGAGCACTCTTAGTACTGCTCTAAGTAGTTTGGTACTAGGTACTCACAGTCATTTCATTCTTTGAGTAAGAGAACTCTGGACCACCACGAACTGGTATGCCAGGGAGACTTTTGTCACTGTTGCCACATATTTGTGAAAAGCAACTCAGAGGAACAGAGGTTTATTAGGGCTCACAGTTTCAGAAGATTCAGTCCGCAGGTCCCTGGCTCTGTTGCTGAGGTGAAACAGAAACATTACAGTATAAGCAAGCTGGTTAGATGCCAGTTGTTTACAGGAAGAGTAAGAAAAGCCACCTGCTCAGTATAGTGAACCCCAGGGGAGCACTTGAGGGAAAAACGCACTTTCTCTTTGGGCATCTCTCATTCCAGGTGGCCCATTGGGTCATTCAGAGACAGCTCCCAGGGAACTTTTCATAGACTTCACCCCATCTTCCAGAGCATGCGTGAGCACTGAATGGACTCATATGTGAACGGACTGAATTGATAGGATCCATACTGGGTACTCAGTGTTGATATTTCCATCAGTGTTAACACTTTGTCCATACCCTGTTTCCTATAGGGCCAAGGGCACTTAAAGATCACATTCTTTATGCTCCTCTGCCCCAAATTGTCTAACTGGTTATGTTTATAATTATTGCTGATGCTTTTGTTGTTTTTAGTCCCATTAATCTACGTGGAGACATTATTGCAAATTCTGTTTTTCTTTTCCTGAGGGAAATTTAGACTAAGTAAAAAATTTTGTTTTCTCCTCTGATTCTTAGGTTGAAGCCCATTGTAATTGTAGTAATTTGCTTTACAGTTTTCTACATTCAAATGGTTAAAAGTGTCTTAAGTTTAGCAGAATTGCTAAATTCCTTTTCCAGGGATTGAAAGGATAATCTTCACAGATCTGCATTACTTAAAATATTATTCAAAAGACTTTCTTTAAAATTGTTTTAATATGTGACATTTATCTATTCATGTATGCAACTGTTCGTATATGAGGGTTTGTGAGTTCACATGAAATTATGTATAATCTATAACATTACTGTATGAAATTCAAAATGCTGTAAATTCACATTTTAATGATGTTATACATTATATATAAACATATATGTACTACACAAATGAATGCACTCTATAAATATGCCTTCCAATGCTGATTATGAGTGCTGTGTTGGCCATGGTTTTGTTTATCTGAGAAACTTCCTACTGTTTAGGGACCATAGTCAAAGTGATTCGATCATTTTGAAGATTCTGATATCTAAAAGGAACATTTTCAGTGCTTTAGAGGATTCATCAGGCTCCTGTGCATTCAAATCTAATGACCGTCTTCCTGGCAAATACCAAATCCTGCTCAAGCCAGCAAAGAGAGAATTTCTGATTTGGAGACGAGGACATGGATCCACGCCTTCATTTCCCATCGTCAGAGAGAAGCACAATTCTGTGCTACCCTGCACGTGGCAGGAGGGAGCAGGAGAAGCACAAGGGACCTCGCTCTGCTTCCACGTGGAGCCGTCTCATACCACATGCTGTCTATCTCAGTGCCTCTTCATTTCGCTCTCCCTCTTTATTGTTTAGCAGCCATCTTCCCAAAACAAGAGTCTACTCAGGTTGTGTTTCTAACTAAACATCTTCCCTGCATTCCCTTGCTTACAGAATACAGATTTAAGCTCTGTGGCATGGAATTCATTCCCTGTATCATCGTATCTTCTAGCTCCATTCTCTGCCACTGTGGTCTGGATGTTGGTGTCCCTCCACATTATGTGTTAGAACTGAGCCCCCAACACGATGATACGAAAAGGTGGGGCCCTTGGGAGGGACTAGGTGAATGAAAATAGATACATTATCAAAGGACTTTAGCGCACCACACTTGTCAATTTTTGTTCTTCTGCTATGTAAGGACACAGCAATAGGTGCCGTCTTGGACAGAGAGAACAGCCCTAACCAGACACTGGATTTACTGGTGCCTTAGTTAGATGCCAGCACTGTGAGAAATGAATTTGTGTCCTTAGTAAATTACCCTTCTAACATATTGTGATATAACAACAAGGAACAGGTTACCCATCATACCCTTATACGTTACCTCCATTATAAGGAAACTGAGCTACCCACTTGTTTCAAGCATATCACACATTTGCTCACTTTGTGTCTGTGTATAAAATTCTTTCAAATTTCAATAAACCTGACGCTGCACCCTTTTCCCCCTCTAAGATTGTTGAATGGGTGCTTTTTGAAGTTTCTGCAACCATTAAATACATACCAAACTCTGTCTTCTCTTCTCCCTCAGACATAGGTGGCACTTCTCCTGTGGTGCTGAGGTCCCAAAGCAGACCGTCTGCACATGTGGCCTGATTTAGGAGCTGCACCCTTACTGCACAGCTTCACATCCTGCAGAGCCCTATGTAACTCTGAGGCCCCAATTGTTGCTTAGCCTCTGAAGTGTCTGCTAACATAATTGACCACAAGTTCTTCTCTGAAGCAAGAATAGTGGTAACTACACCCCAATTAAAATAATGTGTGCCAAGTGCACATAAACAGTGTCATTTAAAAATTATTAGTAGTAACTGCAACAATATAAAGTCAGTGCAGATTTTCCTGGGTGTCTATAATATCATTAGCTTTTGTACCTTGGCTTTCCTGAAGAATCTGTCTTTCATACGCATACATACACATTTGTACAATGTCTACCTTATATAGAAACACAATGAAAGCTTGTGAAATATCCAGAGAGCCACCATCATTTGTGATTTAGACATTTTTATTATCCATAAAGATTTAGCGAGCAGAGAATGTGGAAGAATTTAGTATCCACCTGTTACTCTCAACTCCTAGGACCCCACTCCTCACACTTTCTTAATAGGACTTTGAGCACCTATAGATCTGAATCAATGCACAGTTATTATACTCAAGATATAATCTATCTACTAAAGTTTTTCACATCACTTAAGGTGCTGATTGACATTTATGAGGCTGTTAATACAAAGTTGGATAAATTGGTAATAAACTGCCACTATGAGACTAAAATTGTGCATGAAGTCAGAAGCATTTAAATTTTGGCAGTATCTACACTGTACTAACTGAAAACTGGAGGGGAAATTATCTTTTTGTCATTTGACATTTTGAAATCCATTGACCTTTATCTCACTCGCAACAGTATTATGGTTTTATTTTATGTGCTTTCTCTCTTCATTTCCTGCAGGTTTTCTTCTTCTTGATTTCTGGGAAATGGATACACCTGCCTCTAGTCCCGCTGCTGCTCACTGGTACTCATGTTACTCAGAGCAAACATTTGTTTAAAGTGCTGGGACAGGGCATGATGCAAGCTTCCACAGAGCTTGGTGCCACTCCGTCTGAGTACTTTCTGTTAGCACTTGACTAGTGACACAAGGGAATTTTTAAATGAAGAAAAGGAAGGAGGAGGGAAAAAAGAGGAGAAACTGATAGGGGTTAGAGAGGGAGAATCTTGGCAGTATGACCACAGGAAGGACACTGTGGTGTCACACAGGAACTGTTTGAGCATAGTACCTTGTCCTTTCTGTCAACAAAATGTAAGTGAAGCCCCTGCCTGCAAGGAGTAGACTCTCAGGACTGCAAGGCACATTTATCACTGCCATGCCTGTGCATAAATCTTCAGCACCTAATGGGTCTCAAACACATGGCTCTCAGAGACACCCTGGGAAATATTGGGGCCCCTGGGTTAGAAGAGAAGATGCAGGCTTCTTGGCTGATGCTCCATGGCCTGGTTGCTCCTCTTGCCCACCATGCTGTTCATACCTTTCCCATCACCCTCTCAGGTGCAAACCTTTGTGATTTGGGCTGTAACTTGGATACCAAGGGACTTCTTTTCATCTTATTTTCGGTCTAGAATTATCTGCCTGCTTTGTTGACCTGGTCAATGCATATCTACTTATTTTACAATATCTTCCTCTGTTTCACTCAACAGTCTCTTTCTCCTCTGAACTCCTCACACCTTCCATTCTGTGAGGAGGAAGCAGGGCCTGCTGTGTAACTGCTTGTTCTGATACAGCTCTGTAATTGTACTTCACCATCATAGACTAAATGGCTACCTTTCACTTCATAGTTTTACTTTGCTGAATGTGAAAACTTTCTCCAATCTTTCTCTGCTCTCTGAGGAGAGAAGGAATTTCCTTTTCTGGTGTAAAAACGTGCCCCACATTTCATGAAGGAAATTACCATTAGAGCAGGAAGCACACAGCATCTGCTAGGCAGAAAGTCTAGATATTTGCACAAAATAGACTTCAGGAGTCAGGGACTACTTCAGTGGACTGTGGTGACTTCTTTTCCTGTCCATCTCATAGTTTCTGCTGTACAGAAGGCGATTGTGACCTTCCATGAATTAGTGCATTCACTAAATCCTGTCAGTAGATTTTTTCAGAAAAAGATTAGACTTGGGAACAAACCTCATTTAAATTTCAAGTTTAAGCACTGTTTTCCAATCTACCTTTAATAAAGGACCTTAGTACTGGATGGGGTGAGGCCTCAGTTAACCCTTTCCTTGATACAGTGGATATTGGTCTTAGATCCCAATTGGCTGTTTGGAGCATTTTTTTATTAATTAGGAACTTCAGAAGAGTACAGATGGCTGATTAGTATACACATACTCCAACACCAGTAGCCTGCTATGTGCACATAATTGCAGCAGTAGTAACATTTTGTAAACATATCTCTATCCCATTTCTCACACAGGATGTGTTGTACATGTCTGTTCAGGTTATAAGGGGTAAACATTGATCTCTGAGATGTCCAGCAATTTGTAATATGGAATAGGTACTCAGTAAGATTTTTTGACAGATTCAGTGGTTGATAATCTGAAATAAGAAAAAAATTGATCATCTTACAACTTCCAAAGGTCTCAATGTGTTTCTGTACACGTGTTTCTCTCTCTCTGTCTCTCTTTCTCTCTCTCTCTGTCTCTCTCTGTCTCTCTCTCTCTATATATATAAATACATTGTATATATTTTAATTTTCCCATGCTAATTTTTCATTCAAAGTTCCATCTTGCTATTGGTAGAAATATGGTAGAAAATGAGGTGCAGTGTTCATTTTGAATTTGCTCCAGAAATAAATGATGTGTAAGTTCAGAGCACAGGGCTTGAATTCAACTGCTTACCAGTCATGTGATGTTGAACAAGTTTTTCATCCCATTCAGGTTAAATTTGGAAATACTGATAGCATACTCAGAATGAGCTTAGCACTTGATAAATGGTAACCAATACCATTATAAACATAGATGCTAGCTTTATCTAAGTTTCTAATGAGGCATAGTCTAACTTTTTTCATGTATACTAAACACATGAATTGTTCCAATGTGTTTTTATTATTGTACTATAAATGTAGGCCAAAATAATGTGTTTTCTATAAACAAGGCAATTCTCTGGGTCTTTAATGCTCATGTTTTTCATCAGTGTCCTTTCTTTAAATGCATAGTCAAAATAATTGTGAATTACAAGTTACTGCTTTATTTTTTTATCCAGAGCCAGGGAATGAGTTGCACTATGAGATTATCACTAGGATAGTGGATGTCAGAGAAAGGGCATTATATTGAAGCTAATAGTCTTCAATAATAGTAAAAGATATGTGCTCCATGTACTGAGGGAAGACCTCCTACAATAAAATAGGAGCTGTTCATCAGTTGAACCTTTTGAGTATCATTTAATTTGAGAAGTGGGAGGAATCAAATTATTCTGGGAAGGACACTGAGAATCCCACTGAAGGTAATAGAGTGAAATATTGATTTAATTTAGGGTTTCATGCAGACTAAGTTATTCCATATTCTGGAAGATTGAGCAAGAAGCATAAGGCTTTCTATACTTATTTACTCTTGTAATGCTAAGACATTATCTGTTTGCTACCACTGGAAGATGCCAAGAGCAAGAAGATAATACATAAAAGAAATATTATAAAGGTTACAGCAATGAAATCATGGTCAACTACTGCATTAAAAAGAACTGCATATGAGAGTCTGAAGATATGAGAACTGGTCAAAATTTGAAATAATGAGCTTACTGCATCTGGACCTCAAAATCTAACACAGAGACAAGGAGTTTCTATTTGAAGTATGGATGCTAATTTACATGCCAAAGTAAATACTGTCTGACTTTATGTATAATTCTAAGATTCTGTTATCATTTGAAAGAGTCAATTTGAGTTTAAGAAGAAGAAAAATAAGTCCAAGTAAATGAAAGGGAAAAATTCAAATGATTTCTAAGTCACTCTGGAAAAAAAGAAAGTATATTGCCATAGTGCTTGGTTTGGATGTAGTTTGTCCCCCAGTGCTCATGCATTGGGAACCTAATCTCCAAAGTGGCAATATTAGAAAATGATGTGGAACCTTTAATAAGTGACACCTAGTGGGAAGTTCTCAGGTGAAATGGACTTGACCTCGGAAGAGATTAAGGTTGACCTGGGAAGAAATAAAGTTTTTCCTCTGAAGAGACCCTCCTGAATTCTCATGAGAGGGTGACTGTATTGTGCAAACCAGAGCCTGGCACCACCAAGTCACTCTTGGCTTCCTGATTTGAGATCTGATCTTTTCCTCCCACACACACTCCTATCGTTGTTATGCCATCTTGCCTGCCATGAAGTTTTAACCAGAACCAAACCAATGCTGGCATTAAGTCTTCATAACTGTCAGCTAAATAAATCTTTTCTTTACAAAAGTTAGCCTGCAGATATTTCATTATAGTAACAAAATGGATTAATAGTGCAGCTAAATGCTTTTTGCTAATATTAATGAAGATCTGTAAATCCTCAATATTCTTGCATGTAGATGTGGCATGATAACATCTATTTCTTAGAGTGTTTGTGATGGTGGGGATTAAAGGGTACCTGTAAAGCCCTAGTACAGTGCTGAGTGGGCATGATTCTTTGCTCTTCCCATCACATGAGAAAATGTGGATGAGTATGCTACCACATTCCAAAGTGCACTGCGAGAAAATGCCCTAGGTGAAACTAATCTAGTTCTATTGGTTGAGAGAAAAGTTATGGAGAGAAATAACTTCAGGTCTCCAGGGAGTATTTTATCATAGTCATTCTAAAAAAAAAGGAAGCACTTATGGGTTGCCTAAACTTTGCCTCTGAATCACTCAAGTTGTTCTGTCATGGGATGACACTGGAAGATGATCATCAACACTTTAGTTCTGTCCCTGTATCATTAAAACATCATCCTTGTACTTATTGTATACTTCATGGCATATTAGAAAAGCATAAGTGTCTCAAGAGTTATTGCATTAAGGACTATTCCATTGCCTTTTAACTTAATGCAAAATTAGAGCTGCCAACTAGGAGAAGCAGTAAAAATTTCAACATATCAACAATGAAGACTAATATTTGCCTTCTAAGATCTTCCTAAATGAAACACATAAGCTTCTCTTCAGCACTACCAATTTCTCTTCTTTGCTGTTTTCTGATTCACAGTCACTCTTCTTCCTCTCTCAGTCTACCTTCTGGGCACGGAAACTCCTAGTGGAATCTACAGGGAAGAACAAAGTGGGTGAGAGTTTAATTTTTACAAAGGAGGCTCATTCTTCACCCCTTTTTCCAAAGCTAGGTTTGTAGATAGATGATTTTACAGCACTTGCCTCTTTGGAACTCCCTTAGATGACCATGAGAGAGACCAGAGGCTAGGAGGAAGAGAAGGGCTCTCTGGGATAGAGTTTGTCTGAGGGTATAGTTTATGGCAGCCTCACCTTTGGATTACTGTGCTGCAATGATGCTTTCACTTAGACAAAACACTTTCCTGAACAGGCTAGAAACAAACTTCTTCTCTCTCTTCCCTGTATGGCCCTCCAGAAGTCAGAGGGCAAGCTGCAGAAAGAAGAAAATAAATCTTTCCTTTGGAATTTTCCTTTAAATGGAGTTTTCCACCTGCCTCAGGAAATAATTCAAGCAGTAAAAAGTGATTGACACAACAGTTCAATGCTTACAGAAGAAAGGAAGGCAGAATTACAGAAGGAAATGTTTTACTAGGGCAGAAAAAAACTGACAAGTTCTTGGAAATTCTAGACTCTCACACAACTCACTGCTGGTCTCCTTGAAGTTCAATTGGCTAAGCTTTCATAAGGATGGTTAATCAGATAGTAAATAAATAAATCCTTTATGTACTTATTAGACCCTATTAAGTATGTAAAAAACATTAGTCTGTGTGTGGCTTTCAAGTAATTGAGGAATATAAAGTGTTTATTCTGCAAACACTTATTAAACTCTGAAGTAATTATGCAAAATCTTTAGATCAGAATTCCCCCAAGGATGTTTGGGAGAGTACTGTCCAGTGGAATGCTGGACAAAGTAGGTAGTGTGGGTGGGGGTAGTGCTATCTTGGCTTCTGTTACACATTAGAGCATGAAACAGTCCTTGGAGATGAGCAGAGGGAAAGGACATTTTGTGATTTTTTTCATTGCAACATTTTCAAAATTCTCTATTTCTAGTGCACATTGCACCAGGTAATGTTATGAGAACCAGTATCTGTTGTTGTGGATTGAATGTGCTTCATTCTTAATGTTGCAGAGACGATTTGTAGAGTTAGTGAATATCGTGTTCTTAAGTCATGCTTCACAAAAAAAGGGCTTTACAGGGGGAGTTTGGCATTATTAAAGAAGTGGAAGAGGGTTTATCAGTTTGTGGACACTGAGAAGGCATTTTGGGGAAGGATGAGGAGTCCTGAGATGTTTCTTCAGTGATCAGTACAGAATCTTTCTTTCAAGGTTAAATTGTTTCCAAAATCAATTTCAAATTCTCTTGGATAGCTTTTCTAGAAGACAGAGTTTCATGGAAGCGTAAAACTAGAAATTTCCAATGAAAGATTTGCAATGATGTAATCATTTACTTTTCCATTTAAATGATTAATAAATAAATTGACCCAATATCCCATGGCATCCTATTCTGTGGTAGACTTGTGCTAGTCACTCAGGATACAGGGATAAGTCTGACTGGTACTGTCTCTGCCTAGCACTTAAGCCCAGGAAGTTCACATCTAAGTGCATCATATCTACTTGTGAGAGATGAAAACTACTGAGTCCTGTCTCTTTATTTTCAGGATGACTTTGGTTCATTTATCTATCCCAGTTCATAACCACCACTCTCAGCTAGGCCTGTGTCAAAATGATTACAATAGATTTTCCCATTTCAATACATTTTATTAGCACAGACCTCACATTTTACTCTGCCCATGGCCCCTGGATTAATCATTCTGAAACAATGATTTATTAACTATTGTGGTCAGAAAGGCAGGCATAGAAATAAGTAGCATGTATAGAGGTCTAGAGTAAAATTTTGCCAGAGTTCGGAACTCTTGTCACCAGAAGCAATATGATCAAAGTCCAAAAGGGTACGATTCCAACTCTAGAGAAAATAGCTTGTCACTTTGGAAGAGCAATTCCTTCTATATTGGCAAAGCAAGTCTGAAAAACCACTTTAAGAGGATAATAAAAGTAGGACTTATAGTTATAATTTGATAGGGAACAAATTAAACTGTTGTCAGCAAAGGAAACATCTTGTTTTACATATATTTGAAAAATTATAAAATATGTATTTATTTTACTCAAATATTGTAGATATTTTCAGAAACAATTAAAGTTCAGCTGAATACTTCTAACTTGGAAAAAGTTACCAGTAGGGAAAAAGACTTATTGGGGATTTTCATCAAATCAATATAAGAAATAAACTTAAGTGTCTACAGAATAAAAGGCACATCTCCAATTGTAAGAAACAATGAGTACAAAATAATATGAAGAAGAAAACCTTTGCACTCCAGAGCATGTTGGATGCTTCCTTTCATTTCCATCTCACCGCATACACGACTGAGTACCGATGGGCCTTTGTGAGCACAGGTGTGTAAAAAGCCATCATCGCAGGCTGCAGAGCAGTGAGGAAAGGGCTCGTGCATTTCATGTCCCAGTCTTTGGGGAACAATTGCCAGTTCTTTTCTGTTTTTCCCTTCAACAGTCCATCTCATAGTTTGGGATTGTATGTGCATGACGTATCCTGTCCTGGGGACCTACTTACCCTCTGGACCAAAGCTCAAAGCAAATTTTCTGAAAGTGTAAGGGAATGCTGAATTGGCCTGAGGTACTGTCTCATATTAAGAAAAGGAACTGTGGAATGATTAGAACTGGGTCCTTGCTTTCTAGAAAACCACAGTGAAAAACAATTACCAGGAATGTAGTGAAATATGATAAGCTGACTAAAAATCAAGAGATGCTAGAAAAAGCAAAATTTAATGCATTTGAAGTAATATAACATAGGAACAAAATTTTCCACAGAAATTCATAGTCTAAAAGCAAAAGAAAAACATCCAATGAAGAAAAATGTTAGCTAACATTAAGAACTGAACAGATTAAAAAAATAAAAATAAATAAAAGAACTGAACAGATGGCTTATATGGAAGAGTAGGTACAGCTGGGAAGAGGACAGATCAATAGAGTATGCAGCAAAATAATGTAATGCACAGAGAGACAGAAGGATAAAAGGAGAGAAGCTTAAGATGGAAAGGAGCATACAAGGAATTGGTATTTCAGGGCGATAAAAGAAATAATGAATGAATATATGAAAGACTTAAAATTTTGTAAAGCTAAGGAAAAATTAATCCCTAGATTGAACAACTTCTACAAATCTCAGTGGGAAAAAAAATGACAACACTGAAATTCACCAAGAAAGAGAAAATTCTCAAAAAAGAAAGGAAAAAATTATCCTTGAAGAGGCAACATTAAGGAGAAGAGATAATTCTCAAAAAAAAAAAAAACAAAATAAACAAAAACAGTGATAGAGACAATGTAGTGATAGCTTTAAAACAAAAGTGGCAATAATTGGTAAATTAGAATTCCATGTATATAAAAAGTTACTATTAATGAAAATTAAATCAAAATACTTTTAAGCAATGTAAGAGAGCACCAGTAAGTCTCCTAAAATTCTTCAGAAAAAAGAAAAACTATGGAAATCAGCAATATAAGAAAAATGAAAAAATGGTGACCTTAAACATGTGAGTTACTCTGAATGAATTTTGACTGGGTTAAAAATAAGAATTTATTTATTTATTTATCTATTAACACTTTTTTTTCATTAGTCTATATTTGCAGTAAATAATGAACATATACATCATGGCTGATTTGTACCTGTACATAGCACATCTAAATTCTTTTTTTTTTTTGTCCTCTTCCTCTCTTAATTTACAAAAACTCTTTTTTCCATTCTTTTCCCTTCACTTTTTTCCCTTTAAGTCCCATTTCCCTTGTTTCCCTCCCTCCTCTTCCATCTCTTGTTCTCCTTCCCATTTCAACATATTTTTCCTGCCTCCTAATTCCATCCTCTATTTTGCTCCTTAATAATAAGAGTTATCTATTATTTTTTAATTCTTTAGTTTTATTGGTACAGCTTAGGGATACACAATGATCACATTCATCACAGGGAACTTGTAACTGTACCTGATATATTCTGTTTCTTTTTTCCCATTCCCCTATGCTTCCTTTATGCTCTCTTCCCTTTCTTATTTATATAAAGCTTGTTTCCATTTTTTCCTTTCTTTCTCATTTTTTTGATATTCTACATATAAAATAATTAAAATATGTGCAATAATATCACTGAGCACAAATGAGGGAACTATATGGAATTGCAATATTTTGATTTGGTATAAATGTTTTAACACCTTATAACTTTCTCAAAGAAGAGAAAACCACTTTTTGGGGGAGGAATTTCTAATTAGCATATCATGTCATCTGAAAATAATAATAGCTTAGCTTCTTGCTTTCCTATCTGTATTCCTTTTCTTTCTCTTGTCTAATTGCTCCAGGTAAAGTTTCCAGGACTCTGTTGAATAATAGTGGAGACAGTGGACATCCTTGCCTTGTTCCTGATTTTAGAGTGAAAGCTTTTGTCCATTTAGTATGACGTAGCCTGTTGGTTTTTTGGAGATGGCTTTTATCAGATTGAGAGAAAAATCATCTATTCCAACTTTTTGTAGGGCTTTTTTTAAAATCATGAATGGGTGCCAGACATTGTCTAAAGATTTTTCTGTATCTATTGAGATGATCATATGACTTTTGTCCTTGGCTCTGTTAATATGGTGTATTACATTTATGAATTTACATATGTTGAATCATCTATGCATCCCTGGGACAAATCCCATTTGATCAGAGCATACAATCTTCTTGACGATTTGCTGCAGACACTCTTTGTCAGTATTTTATTGTGAATTTTTGCATCAATGTTCATTAGGGAAATTGGCCTGTAATTTTCTTTCTGAGTCAGGTCATTTTTGGGTTTTGGTATCAGAGCAATGCTTGCTTCCAGGAATGAATTTGGAAGTATTGTTTCCCTTTCAGTTTCATTAAAGAGTTTGAGAAGTAGTAGTGTAAGATCCTCTCTAAATTTCTTGTAGAATTCAGCAATGAATCTTTCAGGGTGTGGGCTTTCCTTTTTGATAGATTTTTAATTATATCTTCAATTTCATTTATTGATATTGGGTTATTTAGGAATTTTATATCTTCTTGATTCAGCTTAATAATTCGTATGTATCAAGGAATCTTTCCATTTCTTCTGTATTTTTCATTTTGTTAACATATAAGTTTTCAAAGTAGGTATAGTTAGATGATTTTCTGCATTTCTGCAGGATCTGTTGTGATTTCACACTTTTCATTCCTAATTGTGTGGATTTGAGTCTTTCCTTTTTTTTTGGTAAAATTGGCTAAGGGTTTGTCTATTTTGTTTAATCTTTCAAAGAAACAACCCTTGGATTCATTGATCTTTTGTATTGATTATTTAGTCTCCAGTGTGTTAATTTCTGCTCTGATCTTTACAATTTCCTCCCTTGTATGAGCTTTTGGTTTAGCCTGCTCTTCTTTTTCGAGAATTTTGAGGTTCAATGCTAAGTTGTTTATATGCTCTTGCTCTGTTTTCCTGACATGTGTTTACCACTATAAATTTCCTCTTAAGAATGTTTTCATTGTGCCCCAGAAATTTCAGTATGTTGCACTGTCGTTGTCATTCCACTGTAAAAACTGTCTAATTTCTTCTTTCATTTTACCTGTGACTCATTGGTTGTTCAGTAGGGTGCTATTTAATTTCCACATGTTTATGAAGTTCTTGTGGTTTCCTTTGACATGAATTTCTAATTTCATTGTAGTGTGGTCTAATAGTATGCATGGGATAATTTGAATTCTTTTGCATTTACTTAAGCATGCTCCATAAGTCAGTATGTGGTCTTCTTTGGAGAATGTCTCATGTGCAGCTGAGAAGAATGTATATTCTGATGTTTTGGGGTGGGACATTATAGACATTTACTAAGGCCATTTGTTCAAAGATTTTATTTAGTTCTAGTATTTCAATATTGATATTTTCTCTAGTTAATCTGTCTTTTTGTGACAGTGAGGTATTGAAGTGTTCCAATACAGTTGTATTAGGACTTATTTGATTTTTCCTATCTGATAGTAATTGTTTTATATAGTTGTGTACACTAGTATTTGTTGCAAATATATTTATGGTTGTTATCTCTTCCTTTTGTATTGTTCCCTTTATGAGGATGTAGTGACCTTCTTTATCTCTATTAATCAGTCTTGGCTTGAAATTCACTTTGTCTGCAAATAGAATAGCTACCTCTGAAAAATTTGCTGTCACATGGAGTATTGTTTTCCATCCTTTGACTTTCAGTCTATTAATTTCCTTTTGAATTAAATATGTTTCTTGTATGCAGCATATTGTTGGATCTTGCTTCTTGATCCATTCTGCCAGTCTATGTGTTTTGACTGGTGAATTTAGACCATTACCATTGATGCTTATAACTGATATGTACTGATGTGTGCATGTCAGGTTATTTTACTATTGTTGGCTTCCGCTCTTTTTTCCCCTTTCCATTAATTGTTTGCCTTCCCTGGTGGGTTCATTCTGTTTGGGTTTATGGAGTTGTAGTTCTTATTATCTCCTTCTAGGATATCCTTCAGAACATTTTGGAGTGCTGATTTTGTGGCCATAAATTTTCTCAGATGTTCCTTGTATGGAAGTATCTTATTTCTCCACCAATTTTGAAAGATAGCTTTGTGGGGTACATCAGTCTGGGTTGAAAGTTATTTTGCTTTAAAACTTTGAGTATTTCACTCTAAGCTCTTTTTGATTTGAGAGTTAGTGCTGAAAATTCAGCTGTAATTCTGATGTACTTTCCTTTATAGGTGATTTGTTTCTTTTCTCTAACAGCTTTTAGGATTCTATTCTTGTGTTGAATTTCTGGAATCTTGATTATGATATGCTTGGCTGTAGATTTTTTTAATCATTACTAATTGGAGTTCTTTATGTCTTATTTATCTGCATGTCAAAGTCTTTTTCTCTAACAGGAAAGTTTTATGTCATGATGTCTGTAAACACTTTTTAAATGTCATTTGTAGTATCTCATACTTGTTTATTTACTCCAATTTATCATGAGTTATTCTTTTTTGTGTCATCTAGAAGCTGCTGGATTGACTTCTTGTGATCCCTTGCTTTTTTTTGAGAAATCTTTCTGTCCCTGGTCATATCTTCAGTATCTGAAATCCTGTCACATTGACCTAATCTGCTTTGAATATTTTCAGTGGAGTTTTCATTCTTCTGAATATCTGCTTGAATCAGCTTTATGGATTCCTTTTTTTTTTCCTTTGCTGTGCTTCCATAATTTGTTCAAGCTCATCTATTTTTTTGTCTTTGTCTGCTGCAACATTGCTAAATATGGTGTGTATTTTGGTAATCTCTGTAGTTATTTGAGAAATTATTTCTGATTTTATTTTTTCCAGAATCTCATTCAATTGCTTTGTTGTTTCTATTTCAGAGAGACCTGGTAGGGGGTTTTCAGATTGTCCCACCTCATTGTCCCCTGGGTTTGCCTTTGGTGAACTGGATGTCTGGGGTGGCATCTTGTTGAACTGGCATCTCATGTTCTGTTTTTAAGTTTGATTCCTGGGGTGATGCTTATAATTTGCCTATGATGGGATGCTTATTGGTAGTATTTAATATCCTTAGATGATGACTATGTCTCTGAGGTATCTTTCAGATGTAGACTTTGGGTTTTGACTTTGTTGGAAGATCTTACCTCTTCACTTTGTTGGAGATGAGAAGTTATTGCTTGTTTGGCCTAGTCCCTGGTTCACTGGCACTGTGCCACTGTGTTTTGTGTGACACTTAATCTCAGTTATCAATTATCAGGATTAAGAGCTGTTTAGAACAATTATATTATTTCTGGCTATAATGGTACCAATAGCATCAAATACAGCCTAGAAAATAACAAACTGAGCAAACCCTTAATCTGCAACTTTTAACAGTATGAACTAGATTTGTGATTATATAACAAATTGTAAAACAAACTAGATGATTATAAGCAATGCATAAATCCATTATCTGTCAGTTTTGCCTCTGGGTTAAAATTTAAAATAGAGTGAGGAGAAAATAGAAAAATGGAAGAAGAGAATTACAAGTAAAGTTGTGGGGATCACATCAACTGGGGAAACTGGTGCAGAAGACTGAAGGAAAAGAGAGACCAGAATAGAATCACACCCACAAAAATGTTATGAACCACTTTTACATTCATAAAAATATAGAAAGAGAAAAGAAAAAACTGAAAAGAAGAAAAGAAAAACAAATAATCCACTTCTGGGATTAACTCTGGTTTCTCTAGTAGACAGTCTGTGGAGATAGAGTCCTGAGTTGTGCCACTGTATCCCAGTAAGCCGGCAGTGGCTTTGTAGTGGAGTAGTGTATAGCCTCAGCAGGCCTGGCCTGGGAACAGACTCACTGGGCTCACCACAATCCAAGCAATTTCCACAGATCTGTACCCAGCCGGAAGCTGCTGGAGGAAAGCAGCAACAGTTCTGGCTTCTGGGCTTATCTGGTCCGACTCCCAGCCAATCACTCTCTCCCTACAGGAGGACTGAGTCCTCTGCACTCACTGCCAGCCAGTGCAGTCCTTCACATCTGCTGCTTTCTTCCACTGCCATGTCTCTCTGCAGAGGCCTCCAGGTTAGCCAGCTGCCACCGTCACCCTGACCATGCCTCCCCAGGTTCCAACAACTCATCTTGTGCAGTGAGTCCATCTCAGGGAGAAGGCACAACCAGCTACCACCTTCTTTATTGAAGTTTTCCTTTTCACTCTCTCTGTGGGCTTCAATTCACACTTCAGATTTTTGATCGGTCCAAGGGACCTGTTTCCTTCCTTCTTGCCTCCTCACAATGCTATAATGTAGTGTCTGGATGGTGGCTCTCAGAAAAGTTGTTTTCTCTGCTGCTTACCACTCTGCTATCTTCCTGGAAGTCCTCAAAAGTACCACTGGTAATTGCATTTTATTAAGGATACATATAAATTTTGTAGTTTAATGTTTTAGTCAGTTTGCTAGTTGTGTGGACACAATGTTGAACATCTTCAATCTTTAAGGAGAGGTTTAATTTGGCTCATGGTGTCAGAGATACAGTGCCTATTCAACTGGTCCCAAGGCATAAGTATATGGCAAAAAGGCATGGGTCAACAATGATGCTTATTTTATGGCATCTGGGAAACAGAGAAAGGGGACCGTGCTAGAGAAAGGTGCCAGGGACCACATGCAGATCTCAGAGTGCCAGCTTCATAAACTACCAGGACACACTCCAAAATGCACACTGCCACTCTCAGGGGCATATCCCAAAGCCCATCCTAAAAGCCACAGTTAACAAAAACTCCAAAATGAGTTAAAGAATTTATAATAGATAAGTGAACAGGGAGAAAAATGCATTAGCAAAAATGATTAACTATTCCAAAATAAGAAACAAAAGATAATCTAACATACAGCACTGAGATTAATAGAAATAATTGCTAAAATTATAAAAATAAACTCTCTTATATCAGAAATTGCACTAAGTGAAGCAAAATATTCCAATTAAAAACAAATATTGTCAGCATAAATTTAAAAAACCGATTTACTCTGCTCCACTTATAAATTGCTCGGTTTAAATATAAGGATGTTAAATGGTTCAGAGTATAAGGCCAAAAAGAGATATAGGCACCACACGCTAAAAAAGTGTTAATGCAGCTATGTGAGTGTCAGACAAAGCTGGTTTTATGAAATGAAGTATGTGATACTCTCTTACTCCAATGAGAGCCAAAGTTTAACATTTATGTTGATTTGACTACCAATCTATAGGGAATATATAAAAACTCTAGAATTTCTGAATAAGTGAAGCAGAAATACATTTAAAAATAGACAAACCTACAGTCATGATATGAAATTTTAACACAAATCTTCCCACTGTTTGGTAGAACATGTAGACTACTTTGAAATTACAGACAGTTTGAAGAGCTGCAGAACACATCCCTATGGAATGTTAACCAAAATTGAACATAGTTCAACTACATAATGAGACCCTGTCTCATAAAACCAAACCAAACCAAACCAAACCAAACCAAACCAAACCAAACCAAACCAAACCAGACCAAAGAAACTCACAAAAATCCAAAACTGAAAATATCAACAAGATAAAGCAATTACACATCTGAAACACATTGTCTTTATGACAATACTGTAGCAAAGATTTCTTAATGAGCATGTTAACATTTCTAACAGTAAAATAATATATTTATAAATTCATTATTTGAAAGTTAGGAAGTAATTTGCACCAAAAAATGTCATTCAGTAAAATAGTGAAGAAACTAAAATCAGAGTGAGAAACATGTAACCATAATATACCTAGAACTATTCAGAGCATAACAAGCCCTCCTGCAAGGTCATTAAGAAATGATGGAAAGTATATAGAAATTCAAATTTCAAAACTACAATAAATGCCAGTTAGTATAGAGTGAATCAGTGTATTATAATTGAGAATCCAGAAATGAATCCTTATTTTGTGGTCCACTGACTTTCCACAATAATAATAAAAAAAAGACTAATAAGGGGAAGAAATAATAACTAAGCAGAATCAGTCTACATTTCCATCAACTGATGAATAAATAACTGATGTTTTGTATGAATATGATGGAGTATTATTAAGCCATAAAAAGAATGAAGTATTGATCCATGTTCTAGCATGGATGAACCTGAAAATATTTATGCTCAGTGAAAGAAATCAACCAAAAATGCCACACATTGCTTGATTAGAACTATATGAAATAGTTGAATAAGAACCAGAAAATAGATTATTTGTTGCAAAAGACTGAACAGAGAAAGGAACTGGGAGTGAGTAGCATTTTTGTTGATTGCTGATAAAAAGCCTGAATGTGGAAGTAGTTTTACATAAACTACTTAGCTTGATATATATTTGGAAAGATGGTGGTGGTAGCATTTTTCCTGGAAGAGCTAATTAACTGCTCAGGATGTCTTCTTAAAATTGATGGGCATTCAAGAAGCCAACTAGCCAACCTTTCCTATAAGCTACACAAGCCATGTGGGATATAGAAAGAGAAAAGTCAGCTCCTCCAGTGAATCTACTGGCGGCACATGGGCTGAGAATCAACCCCCGCCCACCACCATAAGCATCTGGCTGGTTCAGAGGACAGGTTGAGTTGATAGTAACTGAGGTACAAAAAACAAATGAATGCTTGTATTATTTAGTTGATTTTGTAGGCCTGGGTCTGGCACTTGAGCATCTATTGGGAGGATCACAGTATGCAATATAGCAATTAAGGGGGATTTCCTTCTATCTGTGTTTGAAATCCAATATTATTCTCACTGTTTTGTTTTGTTCCACTTAATTGTTTTGCTTTATTCAATACTCTGTTTTTACTGGTTTTATTCTGTTTTGTTTTGGTTTGATTTTGCTCTTCCTGGTGAAATGGACAACTATGGAGAAGATAACAAGATGTACTAAAGTAACTATGGTTGTTTTCCTAGTATCCTGTTTAGAAGTTCTGTGCCAATATTGCTGCACTGTTTTGATTGGATTTGTTCTGTTTTTTGTTGGATTTTATTAACTTTAAAATTAAAAATAATTGATGGACATATTCTGGAATCAGATAGTAATGACAGTTACATAATGGTATGCACACGTAAAAAAGTACTGAATTTAAGACTTTAAAATAATAAATTTGCTATGTGAATTAAATTTTAGTTAAGAATGCCGAAGTATAGGTGGTCATGTAGGTCTCCAGTGCAGGTCCAAGTGTTTTACATGTTAACTATTTTAATCAAATGGACCTTTTAAGATTATTATTATGTTTCTACCCATTTTCCTTGTCAGGAAACTTACAGACAAAAAGCACAGCTAGGTGAAGAAACTAGCCCCTCAACACAGCCCTGAGTGGCTGAGTTATAAGTTGCAGTTGGACAGAATCAGTTTCTGGTCCACTCTGTTAACAGTTATGGAGGAGTTCTGTGGAAGGCCCTTGTGGGTACTTGACGGGATTCTACTCTCTCCTAGCAAAAATTCTTTGAAATTAGGATTATCATACTCATTAAAGTGGTGAGGAAAGTGAGACTAAATCCTGTGACCTTGCCTGGGGTCATGCCTTCAGTCTGATGCAGCTATTCCTAGGCAGTAAGACCAGATTGATCAAATGGCTGGTATGTGGAGATTCTAGGGTAGGTTTTACTCTGAATATATGAATCCCTCCTGTTTCTTTGTACTCCAAGACTTATTGTATTTATTCCCTTTATCAATTTATTGAATGTCAGAAGATCAATTACCCTGATAATTCCTCTAGTACCAGTGCAGGGTATGTCTTCAAATGAAAGTAGTTTTATAGGCTGCCAATAAAGAGTCTGCGCACAGGAAGTAGTTTTACATTAAGCTACTGAGTTTTATCTATATTTGGAAGGATGGTGGTGGCAATCTCTTCTTAAATGAGCCAATCAATAACTCCCATGCAATTTTGCAGAAGGTACTTTTTTAAAAGACAGTTCCTGTTCTAAGTATGTCTGTCAATTCAACGGTACAGCATATGTGCCTGGGTCTGTTAACTAAGACAAAGAATAGCATAAGGTATCTCAATCAGAAATGATTGAAATGCAGAATAAGTTTTAAGTTTCTTGAGGATAAGATTGCCCAGTAAATTCTGAGGTAAATGAATAGGTACAAGTTCATTTTCAAAGACAAAGACATTGAAAGAGAGCAACATTTAAATTTAATCTTATCAGTAATAAGATTAAGAGCTCAGCTGTGGCTCTGGGCCTTCATGAAAGGAGGGAAGACATCACCACAGAATCCAGATCTATCTCTACTAGCCTCTGCCTGTCTTCATGAATTAGAGTAGTTTACATAAGTGAATCAGCCAGTGCTCACAAGAGAAACAGATTTAATGCAAGACGTACAAATGCATAAGAATTTACAAGACTGACTTCACCATGGCTGCTCACACAGTCAGGTGTGAATGAATACAAAAGGGCTGACTGTGTGAAGGATCCAGTTGCAGGCCTGCAGCTCACTGTACTGTTCTGTGCCAGTCCGTGTCAGAGGGCTGAAGGGCCTGTGGGGGAGTGCAGCAGTCTGCATGGAGGTCCAGAAATGGCATCCAAATTGAGAGTGAAGACTGGAGTTCCTCAAAGAAGCAGAAGCGAGCCTCCCTTCTTTCCCTTTTATTCCATTTAGGCAACAAACCTACAGGTTGGTGTCACTCACACCCAGAGTGAGTCTTTTGTCTGCGATGAATCTCCTCATGCACACCCAGGACTGTGCTGACCTGATATAGTTGGGTGTTTCTTACTCAACGTGACACAATGAGTTAATTGATGCAATAATTTTTCAGATTTTTGAGACTTTATAAAATAGCAATAAAAATGTACATTTCTCAGGGTTCCTGTGGAAATGTACTAAGATAACAGGAAACCCTGAGTGTAACAGGTCAACATGCCTTAGGTGAATGCAGTAGTCTCTTTCCTTCTCTTGTGTGTCCACAACTTTGTGAAGTGTGGACTTGGTTCCTCAGCTGTGTCCTGTCTTTCACATCCCTTTTTACCTTCTTGATGCCTAGTGTTCCTAACACTGGACTTCCAAGGCCTGCCCAGATAATCTATAATCTCTCTTAGCAGAAACCAATTAGGTGTGTATTTGAAATGTATTCTCTTTCTTCTCAATTACTTGAATCTTGCTTTTGAAACAGGAGTTTGATATCCTTTAGCACCCAGGCATCTTGTTAAATATAGGTTTTATTATTATTCAGATATGGTGGCAAGGCTATCCAATCAAGAGTTGACTGTCATTAAGCAGAACTTGTTATTCATGTTTCCCAAAAAGAGGATACCTTTCATGTCTCTTGGGCTACCCTGGTCAGCTCCAGGTCACCTGAGAAGCAAAGAGGGTAGGCAAAGGAAAACACTGCTCACTGCTATTCTGGTTCCTGTGGGAAGGACAGAATGAGGCAGGGTAAACTGACTTGGGATTGGATAGTGTGAATAATTTCAGCAGGCTCTGAGTTTTAGGATCTGTCTTCAATTCTTTGATATTTGGCCCCAAGGTCACTTAAGGCAGAGGGGAAGTGGCCCAGAATGTGAAAACCTAGAACAAGAGGTGATCAGTTTCTATAGGAAAGACACACCCTCAGTACTTCCAAGTGAGCTGCTAATTATTTCTAAGAATTGGCTAGATCTAGGAGGGCAAGTCTATTGGGACTCAAGGAGTCATCAAATATAGAGAGTGATAGCATCATATACAGAAAATAGAAATCATGGCCACATCTATATTGAAATTAATGTGGTATCTAGATTATGAATCTGAATTCTAGTTTTAACTGGCAGAACATACATGAACTTGGACAAGTCACTATGTTTCTTTAAACCTATTTCCCATTGGTAAAACAGGCCTACTTCTAGGAGTGGTTATGAGAATTAAATTATATGAAGTATGCATTTTATTAACTCAGTATTAGTTCTAGTACAAATGACAGAGACACTAGATGTAGAAAGTATCCCTCATTTCTTGTGTTCTTCTAGATGCTCTTGGAGAAGGATAAAGCAAGAATATTGCATTTATTTAGGACTAATTAGGATTGCAATCCAGGAAAATGCAAAATCAAATAGCTATAAAAATATACAATATGGATATATACAATTGTGTTTGTGTTTGCAGTCTTAAACTGCAAGAGGGGTTAAGAACTACATCACTTGGAGTTTAGCTTACAGTTTGCAGTAATTTCAGTCCATAGTCAGCTGACTCCAAGGTAGGGTGGCACATGGCAGAGAACCAACAGTTCATGGTGGCTTAATACAGCAAAAGCAAGCAAGGGGAAGAGACAAGACTCTTTCTGTCCTTTATATAGTATGAAGGTTAAACATTCTAGAGAGGGTGTAGCCGTGTCAAACTCATCAGTGAACTGATGTACTAACCACACATCCTTAAACCTAGGATCGCACACTCTAAATTCAGACACTTCTGAAAAAGCCTCATCTATGACCACATGAGACTTTGGGGGGACATCTAGACATAAGTCATAACAGGTAGAGTCAGAGAATCAAGGGCAGTAGATTCTGAAGTGCATCACAGGCCAGAGGGAAGCACTTGGCCTTTAAGAGCAGGAAGACTGGAAGCAAAGGATGGACTTGCTTTGAGGAAGGGCATGGCCTGACTTAGACACACCTGAATAACTTGAGTACTGAAGACCTGTGGGGGTGAACATATGGTACACATATTTCAGCTGGCTGTTTGTATCACTAGAAGTCTGAAAGGGTCACCATCATTGCTATACACAGTCTATGTTGAGAATAAAAGCAAATTATTCTCAGAGAATAATTATGATACTCCAGGCATCATCTAGGATAATTCCTCCTTTTATTGCCTCCTCCCTGTCTCTCCTGAATTTGGCAAGTCTTTTTGTATCTTTTGTTTAGTAATCTATACCAAGCAACTAACATGATGTCTGGCATTAGGACCTCAATAAATATTTGTTAACAAAAAGATAAAAATAAATGGCTATTGTATTCATTTCTTTCTTGAGAGTTTTCTGGTCTCAAAATTTGACTTTTAAAGGTCAAAATATCAGAAAAAACTAAACATTGCCAGCTTTCATATTAATTGACAATCCATATCTTTGATAACAGGTTTGAGCAAGATCTTGAAAAGAATGGAAGCAAAGACATGCACCTGGTGTGGAGAAAGCAAAGGGGGAAAAATAATATTCAGGGAGAAGGAATGCTAGAGAAAACTAGCATGTTAGACTGTGCTCTGATCTCTTTGAGACCAATTAAAGGTGTGAAAAGGCCAAGCTGTGTTTTGTCTTTGGGACCAATCCTAAATGGGACAGCTTTGCTCATAATTTTGGCACTGACTTGTTTAGCATAAACTTGTGCATAACATCAATTATTGCTATTGAATAAATATTTCTCCTGTGTTCATTCTATTGTAAAAAAGTATGCTTGGTATTTCCAAAGTGAAAAGGAATAAGATGGACAATGTTCACATGGGATCTGCCACTTAAACTATAAAGAATTGACACAGACAGGAGGATCATAAGACAGGGGCTAAGCCTGGGGATTTCTCAGAGGAATAAGTTCCTGCCTTGCAAATGTGTGGTCTTGAGTTTGATTCCCGGTACAAAAAAAAAAAAAAAAAAAAAGACAGGGTACTAAGCTTATACGGTATAGTTAGATAGATCTGTAAAGGCGATGTGACTCAAAGTGAAACTTGAAGGTTGAGGAGATTGAATTTTCTAGTCACAGGCCTTTCCTAGGCTTTTGGTTTTTGTTTTTGCCTTTTTTTTTTTGGTCATGTGAATCCTGACAGATTATAATCCTCTCTTCCAAGAAGACTCGGAAGAGGCATAGAGAAACATTCTAGGTTCAAAAGCCAAAGCCTTGCCATGCCACTCTTTCAAAAACATTTCTTGAATGCTAATTAGATTAAACACTGACCACTGGAAATGCTAGATTGAATAATCCATGGGTGCTTCTCTTGAAGCACTTATGGTTTAGAGCAGTAATTCTCAAACTTTAAGGTGCACACAAATCATCTGGAGGTCTTGTCAAAAAGTGAAGTGCTTGTTCATGCCCCAAGAGTGGATTCCCTAGATCTGGGGTAGTACACAAACTTTTTTTTGTTTGTTTTAGCACACTCTCAAGTGAAGAGATGATGCCAGTCTGCACACTACTTTGAAAACCACTGATCTGCAGAGGAAACAGACACATAGGTAGATCAGTGATTGCAAATCAGTGTGACGAGTAAGTGAAGGAGGAGATGAAGTTTGTGACAGCTCCATTTGAGATTTAGAAATGAAAATCTCAGTATACAAATCCATCTTTGCTCTACATGCCTGGGGATTCTCTGCTGATAAATAACAGGCTTCCTTAATAATTTATCTTACAGAGAGGTATTAAAACAGGGTTCTCTATAATTTCTTTCATATAAAGAGTTTTCATGTTCACTGTTAACACTCAACATCTTAGCCATAAACTAAGTGTATCTGTATTTTGACTGATTTCATTAGAAGAAAAAAAAACATTTCATTTATGATGGTTGAAGGCAATTGAAATAGAAAATTAGAGATGTGATAAAACTCACAGATTACTCAAATTCAAATGAATGGTAGAATCAGAAAGGATGACTGATTTATGTTTCTATAGCCGAAGAAGAGTTGAAATAAAAATGTGCAATGAATGCCCTTTTCATGGGTCAATAATGTTGATATTCAAGTAGCTAAAAAATTATTTCTTTACCATCTTTCTGTATATAATGCAGAGTGATATAAGAATAATAACAGCATGAGTGGTGGATCTTTGCCTACAGTAGGTTGTAGTAGAGTTAGAAGGATAAAAGGACCAAGTAACATCCATTCATTCATGCAAAAACATCTATCTTTTAAATATTAACAGGATTTGTGTTACATGTATGAATACTATAGTAAACTACCAAAATCAGAACATCAATCTGTGGGAGGACACTGAGGTACAGAAGTACTGAATAACTTCTTCAAAGACATGTAGTTAGACAGTAGTGGACTCGGTATTTAATCCTAGGAATTTTGTGCTCCTCACTACAGAGGCTTGAAATACCAAATATAATCTTCCAGTTGCTGTGGGTCAGGAGTCAGCATGGCTGACTGAAGTGAATCCGATTGATGCAAGGTCCATCTCAGGATGCTGTTATCAGTGGACACTATGGTCTCACCTGAGAGCTGGCATGGGGAGGACCTCTTTCCAAGCTCATTTCAGTGGCTGTTAGACCTTGAGTATCCCAAAGGCTGTTTGTTGGCAAAAGTGCTTCCCCAAGTTTTTTTTTTCTTTTTTAGCATGTAGGGTTCTCCAATGGCAGCTTGCAAATAATTTTGGGGTTTTATCAAAGCTAGCAAATGAGTGAGCACCCCTAGACAAAGCCACTGTCTTTTTGTATTCTAATCTCAGCAGTGACATCCTGTAACTTCTGCCACACTTTGGATTCAAGTTGCAAGCGTGGCTTATGCTTAGAGAGAAGTCCATGAAGGTGTGAGTCCTAAGAGGTAAGGGTCACTGGAGCCACCTTACAGGCTACCTCACAATGCGCTCTCTCACTTTGCACAGAAGACTCAGTATAATTTGCTGGCCAGAAAATAAGGAGCTGTTTTGACAAGCTTTCTGAATCCCCAAAAAACACAGAAAAGGTGGAGTCCTAGATATTCTTAGCTAAATTCTCCATGCATCTGATTGCCATCTGATATAAGCATGTCAGCAAGGATGGGAGTGTGTCTGACACACTGAACGTGCTTCAGTTCTCAAAAGTCAGATCTATTAGGGACTCACGGAGGTTCTATGAATTCTGCAGAAAAGCCACAGGGCCTGAATCTTAAAAGAGGGGAAGGAGCACCACAGCTGCCATGGAGTGGGAGGGCTCCTCCTCCCATTCTGGCTCTTTTGCTGGTATTTGCATAATCTCTAATCACATTCATTTCCCAAAATTTGCATTAGTGCTTTTTATGCTAATTCCTGATGGAAAGTGAAGGCATAGAGTTAAAATGTGATTCTCTGCTGAGAGTTGGGTGAGTTTGCTGGGACTACTTATGAAGACTTTGTCAGTCTTGCTGGCTCCTTGGCAGGGTCTGGACAAGATGTCGGTCTTCTCCTCAGGTATAGAGAGGGAGAGGACACTGCTAAAACACCTTTCCTATTTCTAGAGGTCATAAATGAATACTCGTGACATTATATTCCATTTAACACTTTCAAAAATTATGGCTAAAAAGTTATCACCCAGGGAATGAAGGGTGTGAGATTAGGGGAGATTAACTTGACTTGCTCAAGACCATTTGACTCTTCATGGGAAATGAGTCAGTCCTTGGCTGATGAAGGAGCTGATGACTTATGTTTAGTCCCACAGAGTAAATAATTACAAATGCAGTGAACAGACAAGTAAACAAAAAGATAGCACCCCACATCCTTCAGCTGCTTGTTTTCATGGCTTTACTCCCATCATGAAGACTTTGATCATGTACAGAATTTCAGCCAAAGAGCCTCTGCTCTTAATTTTAAGAAAACCTAATTTTAAGAAACCTCTACTCCATGTTACATCTGTAGTTTGTAAAATAGCAAGTGAGATTTTGAAGATTAAATTTGGGGAAGGCAAGAAAATTCAAAATAATTTCCTTCTTTAAATTGCTTTGTTTGCTGAGCTCCTGTTGCTGGTTTGTGTGTTGGGACTGATACTGTGGTGATTACCAGTCACGGTGTTAGTACTTAATGGCATTTGGAACACAGCTCACCCATTTGAATCTTGACTTTGTTTTACATACTATGTGACTTGGATGAGTTGATAGAACCTCAGTTTATGTGAAAAATGGAGTTAAAATTGTCTCCCAGTGTATAGTACGGGGAAAGTATGAATGTTTGATCAAAGGAATTGGATTATTTTCACTGGAGTAAAGGAAAATCACTTAGTACTCATGACAGTTCACATTTGCAATGTTATATATTCCTATATTTTAATAGAAATTGTTTAAAGTTTGTCTTTGTGTGAACCATCAATAACATGACTTCTCTCTGAAATTCTTTCCAATGAGAGACAGACATGGTGGGACTCAGATGAGAGACCACACTGCAGAAGTTTCCAGAATTCTGTGATGGAAGGCAAGGATCAGAATCTGGTAAACTTGTTATAGTTCCCTGGAGAACACTGGCCTGATTCTTTGATATTACTGTGTATCATTATATGAAGAAAAGATTCCCTTTTTGTTTAAATAAATTGTTTTTTGTAGTCAAAAATCTAAGAAACACTTAAAAACTGTAGATCTACTGACTAAGAAAAAGAATGCAAAATTCAATTACGTGGTACACCTGAAACTGTTTCAGGAACAGAAACACCCAAAAACCAAATGTCCCTCAAAACAAACAAACAAACAAATAAACAAAAAAAAATACAGAGGAAACCTAATGTTCCTCCATATTTTTTGTTTTTTTGTTTCCTTAGCAAGTTGAATGGACATGTTGGATTTGTTTTTCTTTCAGATTAAATTGAACTTCTGAAGTGAAAGTAGTTTACCAGCTTCTGATCTTGAAAGCTACATTTTTTACCTTCACTACATTTCTCTTGTTTAGATGTCTGAGCTCTTAAACAGCTTGAAAAGTGGCACATGTGAATCTGAGAAGATTTAGGTGAAATTATTTATTTAGAAAAATTTGAAAGAAAAACAGTCTTTGGCAAAAGTTCCCTTCCCTCCGGTGAAGGGGAATCTGGCAAATGGACCTTTCACTGGGCTTCAACCTTTTCTTCCGGGCTCAAATGCTCAAATACATGCAAAACAGCTTTTCAGCAACATTTCAGAACTTGACAAGATAAATATTATCAGGACAGAATGTGAACATTTGCGCACATTAAGCCTGGCCTTTTAAGATGGAAACAGCACCTAGGGGTGTTAAGTAAATGGCAACGTTGACTGTTGGTTGCCAAGAACTTGTTTTTCCTCCAGCTTCTGTGGACTTAATTTCTTCTTTCTGGTTAGCTGTTTAATGAAAGATTCTTATACTAATTTATAGGTCACGAACACATTTTAATTTCCAGTATTAAAAGATTAACATGTGGACATGGCAAAGGTAGCCATAGAAATGTAAAATAAATCCTATTGCATCCTGAGCGATTACATTTGAAGAGTATCCAATTGCATAAATTCTTACTTATATTCCAAAATGTAACAGGAAGTTCATTCGCAGTGTAATTTTAGCAAGGTTTCTCATTTTTCTTTTCTGCTGATGTTTGGGGTCAGATACTTCTGCCCCATGAGTGCTGTCCTGTCCTGTACAGAGGACTGGCACTCCTGGTCTACCCACAAAATGTAAGTGAAAGTTGTGCTCACTCTCCTCTCCACCATGACAATAATAGAAACAAAAAACCTTCAGGTTGTTGCTAAATATTTCTTAGACACAAACTGACCAAACTGAAAATCACTATTTTTGAGAATTAGTTACCACACCCTAAATTATTTTTCTTTACTCTCTTTTCACCATCATTAGGCTGTTTAATGACCTTGCTTGAGGCACTGGACACAACAAATATTTACCAACTATAGAAGAAGATTTAAGAATATGTCCAAGACTGGCAAGTGAAAAGCCTGGAAAGTGGATGGATGGGAGGCAGGTGGGATCAGTGTTCCAAATGCCATGGTAAGCATCAAATCTCATTCTCTCTCTCTCTCTCTCTCTTCCTTTTTGTCTCTCTTCTGGCTCTATCTCTCTCTGTCTGTCTGTCTCTCTGAAGACCATGACCGTCCAAAGAATTTTGCCCTAGAAAAACACTGGAAAGAAATCTGTTCCCATGACAGGGACATTGAAACAGGACAAAAAAGAATGTATTGGAACAAATTTGTGTACAAGAATAAGAGGATGGATTAGTTTTCTATTGCTGCTTGTATTGTTAGTATTGCTAGACGTTACTACCAGTTTTGTAACTTGTGGTACCACTTGTTTATTATCTCACAGTTAAATAGGCAAAGAGAGTCAGGTCCTACAAGATGGTTTTTCTGCTCTGGGTTTCACAAAGCCAAAGTCAAGAGGTTGTTTGATGTGGGCCTTTCTCAAATGGTCCAGGAAGAAATTGCTTTCCAAATCAACCAAGTTTTGAGCAGAATCCAGTTCTTTGTAGTTGGAGAAACCTCCTTTTCTCCTTGTTAACTGTCAGTAGGGAGCTATCTCAGCTTTTGGACATTTCTCTCTGGTCCTTACTCGAGGAGAAAACACCTGTCAGAGCCAGCGATATTGTCTGACATCCTTCTTGTGCTTAGAATCCTTCAAAACTCCTCTTCTTACTATCTTTTCTGCTTCCAGCCAGAGAAAATTTTCTGCTTTTAATGAAGTTGTACCACATGTTGACATGTTGAACCATCCACAGAAGTCAAGATAATCACCCCATACCAAGGTCCATAGTGTAATCATTTTCTGTAAGATCTTCAGAGGGCACAGAGATCAGCAAGTGAACACCTTTGGGAGTGGGGTACCTTGTCCTGCCTATCAGTAGGAAACAAGAAGGAGCCATGGACATTAGGGTTGCCGTATGGACTCGAAAATATTGAGATTCTATTGAAAATTTTGCACAAGAAGCATTTTTAAATCAATGTTTTGTTTTGGAATAATTTTGAGTTTAGAAAAAAGTTACACAGAAAGTAGAATGGTTCTATATGCCCCACCTGCTTTTCTAGCATTTTTTAATAAAGTAACATTGAAGCTAAATGAACACCAGTCTTTGTTTTTTCTTTCTACTTTTTCCATTCATGTCCTCTCACTATTTCAGCATGAAAGCCTAGATACTGCAAGGCATTCATCATTCCTTCTTAATTTTATCTGGTCTGTGACTTTTTCAGGCTTTACCTGCTTTTTTGGATTTTGAAAGTTTACAAAAGTTTCAGGTCAAGTGTTGTTAGAATTTGTCTCGATACAAGTGTGCCTCATGGGATTTTGTCATGACTAGATTGCATTGAAGATC
Source organism: Hydrochoerus hydrochaeris (assembly GCA_004027455.1). NCBI lineage: Eukaryota > Metazoa > Chordata > Mammalia > Rodentia > Hydrochaeridae > Hydrochoerus > Hydrochoerus hydrochaeris. Next base: position 660,403 of record PVLA01000170.1, on the reverse strand, counting down.
AGCCACATTACATGGCAGGCTGTGACATACAGTTGAGTCAGTTCCTACTGGATTCATCTTTAAAATTAGTATTTCTTCTTTCCCTACGAGAGAGGAGTTTTCAAGATTTGTTTTGACAAATGAGGTAGAAGAGTTTGAAGCAATGGGATGGAGTTCCATAAAAAACAGTCATAATCTAAGTGTGCACTTGTGTAGATGTAAACTGCAGCGAGACATGTGGGGGGTGGGTGGGGTGCAGGGAAAAGCAGAGCAGAAAAAAGAAAAAGAGAAAAGAGAAAAATTCATTAGCACCTGGTAATTATTTTTCAGGAAAGGGCAAGAATGATTTCAAAGTGGTCAGCCTACATAGCAAAATCCATGACAATATCAGTGACAGTAAGGTCTAGGTGGGAAGTTAAACACAGAAGATAACTTGGACTTTTTAATTGCCAAAGATATTATTCTCACCAGTAGGATCACCCTGGACACAACCGAAAAAGTAGAACTGAATGCCATAGAGAAAGTCAAGGTTAAAGATAGCCTGTATGCAATCAAGTACTATTAAAATAGAAAAGTTAACTCTAGAGGTCACCAAACATGTTCATTCCCTAGTCTTGAAATTTATTCAAGGAAACCAACTCTCCATGCCAGACATTTCTTTGGCAGTCCTTATCACAGCCTTTCATTACAACTTCAGAATAAAAGCAAACTGAGGTCAAATATCAGTTCCCTGCAGGGAGATAACCTGGGCCCTTTGTCTGATGGAATCTCAGCACCTGACAGCTCACTACTCTTCAGGGAAATCCAGGGCAGTCACTTTCTTTAAAATTTAGCACTTCAGATGGAGCCAAGTTCCTCATGGCTGTTCCCTCTCCTCTCCAGTGATCCAGAAAACTGACTACTTTGCTGGCAGCTCTGACTGAATCCTGGAGTTTTAAGACCCATGAGAGCAGAAATTATGTATAATATTTCTCTTTACTATTGCAAAGTGCTTGGCTTGGAACTGGAAGTGTAGCATATCATAGGGGTAAAACATGAACTTGAAAATCAGATAGAGTTGAGTTCAAAACCTTACTTGTCATGTACAGTTACATAACTTTACAAGTCATATAATCTTTGGAGTTTCAGATTTGTCACTTGAAATATTGGGGAAATCAAGCCTATCTCTTAGAAAGGTTGTAAACATTTTATGTGGAAATACATTAAAGCTTTTAACACAGAGACTGAATGTATTGCACATGATCTAAGGTTAATAATAGCCACTTACTTAGTGCTTAGTAGAAGTCAGGCATTGCACTAAGTGGTGTTGTATTTACTCATTTAATCCTCGTAAAGCCCAAAGACAAGTAGCTACTGTCATCCTCCCTTTATAAATGAAGAAACTGAAGTACAGACTGGTAAAATGGCTTGTCCTGTCTATGACAATCAGAAAGAACAGAATTGAATTAAAACTCAGATATTCAGTTTCTGAAATTTTGTTCTTAAACATTATGATATTATTAGGCACACATCACATGATAATAATCAATGTTGTGGTTTTTAATCAAGAGTCTTTAAGTTGCCATGGATGTAGAATAAGTTAAGAATCTCTTATGTCCAACTTGAAACGATTTTAGATATTTGAGTCAATAGAAGAAAAATGAAATATATAAATATGTAAATATAAAAATTATTTTTTAGATATTGGCTCTTGAGGATAAAACCCCAAGATAATAAATATAAATAGAAAGATGACTGGTTACTAAAATAAAAGGTCAAATTTGGAAACTTTTCTGTGCAGAAGTTGTGTCAGGCACCATTTTGGGGCATCCACAAAGGTACACACACACACACACACACGCACACGCATGCATGGACACACACACACACACACACACACGCATGCATGGACACACACACACACACGCATGCATGGACACACACACACACACACACGCATGGACACACACACACACACACACACACAGGAAGCTGGCCATTGTCTGAGAGTTTGGCAGGGCTGCTCTCCAAGGTGCTTGTCCAGGTTGCCCAGATGGCGATGTCAGAATCAAAGCCACACTCAGCTCTTAATACCACATTTCTTTAAGTCTTCAACAACCTTCCACTGCATCAAAGTTGAGTCTCCCTAACCTAAGTGTCCCCACAAAGTCCTTCCTTCATCTTCCCAGCAGCTCCCAAGTCTGAAGCCAGTGCTACATGTTTCAGGTTCTAGTTACAAAACCATCTCGCTTCTGGTACCAAATACTGTTCTGTGCCCAACCCTGGGTAAAAAAGTTAGTACAAAACCTAACTGTGTGCAATAAATTATTTTGTTTTGCTTATGATGCTGTGAGTTAGGAGTTGGGAAGGTCTTAGCGGAGGAGTTCTTGCTTGGTTCTTCTCTGTGGTTATGTCATAAATATGTCAATCAGATGTTAGATGTCATCTAGAAAGATAGCTGACATAAGGCTTGTGAGTTATGTGTTACAGTTGTGTTCATGTGGCTGGTGGTTTTTCTGGCTATCAGCTGGGAAGATAGCTGCTACCATCAATGGGACTGTTAAGTGTGAATGCATCTCCGAGTAGCTGGACTTATGAATGAGTGACTGGCTTCCCTTAAGAGTGATTATCCCAGGAAACAGTAGGAAGCTGTGTGAACTATATTGTCTTAGCCAAGGAAGACATATTATTTTCTTCATCTGCTATTTTTGAGGCAGTTATAAACCTGCTGGATTCTAAGAGATGAGACGTAGGCTCTACATATCAAAAGACTTCTTGAAAGCATTTGGGGCTGTCTCTTAAAATTCCATATCAGATTAAAGAAATTCTCACTGTATCTTAATTTATAAAATTCTTAGTTGTAATGAAAGTGTCACATATCAAAATTTGTTGTAAAAATACTACTAATGTTAAATAAATATTGTCTGATATAGAGGCATTAGAAAATGTTCCCTTATATAAAGAAAATATTAATTAATGAGCTGTTTGTCCATTTTGTAAGAATAAGAAAATGAAAATTGGAGAAATCCAATGAAAGTAAAGGGAAAGATACTATAAAGATGAGAGTGTATGTACACTGAATGGAAATGAAAGAAACACAACATATCTGAAGCATTCATTTGAAAATACTAACAAACTAGATAGTTTTGATCATATAAACTAACAATAGATGGGGAGTCAGGGTTTGTGACAAAGAAAAGGCTAAATATTAGAGGATGCAACACAAAAGGAAATGCATTTCACACTGTAGTTATAAGCTCACATGACACCTCCATTCCTCTGGCTTCTGTGAATTTTTGGCTTATCTTCCCCTGGACTCTCTGGGACTTGCCTGTGATTGAAACAATCATGTTGGGTAAAGTAATACTCTCTTCTCATGAGAAGATTACTTCAAATGGTTCATTGATTCAGCGATAAATAATTGATTCCATTGACCAGTTGGGGATAATTCTGTAGAACAACTGGCCTGAGAATGATTAGGAGGATTGAGTGAAAACTTTCATGTGACAACATTGCATTTCAATTTGTTCCTCTGTTGAACTGCCTAGTTTACTCTCTTGGTAGGTTTTGAGCTTTAGAAAAATTCTCAATGTATTTCTACTACAGAGAGCTTTCTCTGTGAGGAACTCAACATATGACAAAAGAGCCTTAACATTCTATTTAAATGTTATCTTCATGGCTCTGACAAGAGATATTTTGAAATAAATAGTTGCACAGATGAGATAAAATTAACTTTTCCTGTACTCCTTGTCAATTTCTCATGACTCTTTGATGTTAGCAATTATAACACATCAAAGAAAGAGTGAAGATGATAGGTATATGAGGAACTTGGAATCATCTTGTCATTTCTTGGAGTCTTCCTTGTAATCAACTTTACCTCTATTAATAGCTATTCTTTCTTATCACTTACAAGCTGTCATTAAAAGAAATTTAAGCTAAAGAAGATTTTATTTATATTGATAGAAATTAAAGAGATGGAGTTGCAGTCTGGCAAGTTAGGTGACAGGATAGCAAGAGAGAGATAGGAAGACGTGCTACCTGTTATCTATTTATTTACCAACACTACCTATCTCTCTATAGATCTATCCGTCTTTATCTATCTCACAAGTTGAACAGTGGTAGGAGAAAAAAGAGACTTTCTTCAGTGTTTACATGTTGCTATTGTTTGGATCTTACATGTCCCTCAAACGTCTATGGGTTAAAAGTTGGCCAGCTGGGAATACTATTGAGAGAGTAGGACTTCAGAGACCATTTTAGGTCATTGCGGTCATGCCCTTGAAGGGGATCAGCCCTCTCTTGACTTTTCTATTGCTTTCTGGACACAAAGTGAGCAGTTTTCCACTGTTATAGGCCCCACCATTGCCATCTGGCATTGCTATCAGATGCCTAAATATAGTATTTTTACCTGATCATAGGCTAGAAATCCATGAGCCAAAATAAATGTTTTCTCATTGTAAGTTAATTATATCAATTATCTGTTATAGTAATGAAAAGCTTTCTGATACATATCTTAACCCATATGAAAGTCATTGATTGACTCTAGCTGGATTGTCCACCAACCACAAGGACCACGTAGTACAAAGGAATAGTAATAATGTGATTCATCAGGTGGGAGTGATCATGTCCTTGTACATAGAATAAGATGTCAAGGCAGAGTCAGATGCAGAGAACAGGGACCAGTAGTGTCTTGGTTACTTTTCTCTCATTGTTGAGACAAAATACCTACACTCAAAATTAGGGAAGGGAAGGTTTACTTAGCTTACAGTTTTTTAGAGGTTTCAGTCCATACTCACCTGGCTCCAAGGCAAGGTGGCATGGCTGAGGGGCAACTGTTCATGGTGACCACAAACAGCAAGTACAAAATGGGCAAAAGAGGGAAAGCACGCCTGTTTTCTGAACCTGTATTGTATGTCGGCTCCCAGCCCCTGGGTGAGTGTAGCACTCACACCACCAATCTGAGCACTAGACAATGAACCAATCACACATGCCAGAGTCAACTGTGTCCATGACTGCATGAGGCTTGGGGGGGGCATCTGAATACAAACCGTAACAGGTAGCTAGCAAATACCAAACCAAATCAAGATTTTCAGTTGAAGTATTGTTTTTCCAGAAGTAGAATAGGACAAATCATTTGCAACCACAATAAGAAGGTGAATTTGTGGTTGTAAGATTACAAGAGGCCACATCAGACAGTCTTTGCAGCCAGTATTTGCAGAGTCATAGCCATGCTTTAAGTCTCTAAAAGTAACCAGATTCCCTCAAAGAAGATCCCCATTCCTCCTGTAGGAGCTGCCTGCAATGTACTAAACTTGCAGATTTGAAGTGTGCAAAGGAGAACTCCAGCTGGAGCTCTGCTGCATAACCCAGGCTATTTACTATAGGAGGGAGATTACTGGGTAGACCTCCATCACAAATGGAGCCAGTCTCAGCAACGGGACATGAGCATCATTTGTCTCTTTCCTATGCCACTGTTCAAGCTTCTGTTCATCTCCTGATATCACTGTAGCAGTCCAAGTTCTCTGCCTGGTGGAGTGACCAGACCTATATTCCTGATCAGCTAGTAGCTACTTTTCTTGGATCTTTGCTGTTGCACTTTGCTATACAATGTTAGAATTGGGTAAGGGGGGTATGTAAAGATACCATTTCAGTCCTCCAGGGAATTCACATGTTCTTCCCTGCCAGATAAGAGCAACTTCTGAGGACCAAGGTTATTTCTTCTCTCAGAATATTATCTCTTCTCCTTGTCTGCTCATTCTTATCAAAAAGTCAGAAGTGACCTTAAAGCTGCTGTCACTTAGGTTTGATTGGACTCTAACAGTGATTTCTTATAGAATCATCCCTGTATAAGAACTGGAATCACAAAACCTGTGGTTTGGAGCCCAGAAGTATGGAAATGTGAGACAGATTCACCAACTAGACATTCTTTTTTCCACTTCTTGGATCCATCCATTCTGCATTGTCCTTTTGAGTCACTGCATGAGCACCTTATCTAGAGTCTTTCCCCACTGTAGAAAACCTGAATGTAGCTTTGTGAGATCCTAAGCAGAAGTGTGGGGAAAATAAATGCGACTACCCTCAGCCTAGAGCTACAGCTGATACTTTTTCTGTCCTTAGCCTGTGAGGGTCAGTTTATGTGTCAGCTTTCTCTGACTATAATCTCCAATTTTGTGGCCAAGTGCTAATACAGATACTGGTATGTAGATATTTTGTAGATGTGACTAATAATAAGTTGGTTTTAGGAAATTCATACTAAATAATCTTGATGGGCCTCACTGAAATCAGCAAAAAGGCCTTATGAATGGAGGTAAGATTTCCCTGAAGAAAAAAAAAATTCCACTTGTAGACAGCATATTTCCTGGCACAGAATTTCCAGCCTGGGCCTCTAGGGTCCATGGATTTCAGACTTTCTTAGCCATCTGCCATGACTGTGTAAGCCAATTTTTTGTAATAAATCATGTCTATATTTAAATGTATTCACGTATATTTGAATACATGCATATGCATGTGTCTCTGATACATATATGTACATACATAGTTCGGGGAAATCCTATCTGATGCTCAGTCCTGTCAAAATTTGGTAGATTTTAACTTTTTCAGAGACCGTTCTTTCCAATAACAGCTCTGACCTTATAGCAGTCCTACTAAAGTATAAAATTCAAACTTCCGTTGAATTCCATTACTATCATAGTTAATTATCAAATCCTAGTCTCAACATTTCTTCTTTAATATTGTGTAATAGAAGAGTGTCTTTACATGATTTCAAAGAGATTCTCTGATCTTAGTCTTTGGTTGAACATTAATAATTTTCAGATTTTTGAAAAACATGTCTTAAAATGTTCACTGCCCACAGCAACATCCATTAAGTTCCATAGTTCTCATGATTACTAATTCTCAAATATTTATTAATTATCTGATATATCACACATATTAATGTTGTCTCCTGCCCTGGCAGACTATCTGAGTTAGTCACTGGGAAGTATTTGATCAAGTATTTTGCCATTACATGCCAATGGCTATCCATGGTGCATTAACCATTTATGGAGTCCTCATGGCCTCCAGCCTTCAAGTTGTTCAGCTGAGGGCAAGATCTCAAGAGGAACTCAGCTGAGAGGTATTGTCTTTACTAGCAGTAGAAAAATAAAGGTTTTAGTCCTGGACAGGTATCCTGAGATGTGCCCCATGGCATTCTTTAGCTATGAGAAACAACGTACTAGATTGAGATCCATATACATGATTCCTACATTTAAACATCTCCCAATGTGAGTTATTGGAAGTTCACAGGAATATAAATGACTTGAGGTTGACTGAGGTATTAAAATAGTGATATTTCCAGAAAAACACAATCTTTCCAAATAGGGATATATCTTTTCTCAATTTGTAAGACTCCGGGCCTATAACATGTGGGGGTTTCTAAGAATGATCTTTAAAAGGCATCTATCCAAAGATCCCTATAATTGTATGTATAGGAAATGAGTTCCAGAAGTGATAAAACTCAGGCTTCTGTTGGAGGTAAAGGTGCCAGACCATAAAAGCGAGACAACCAGATTGGCTCACCAAGGATTCTATTTCCTCCATTAAAACAGAGGGATATTACTTTTTTTGTCAGCAATATGAGGCATGTGCTATGGATCAAAGGCCTTCCTGTGTTTATATGATTTCCTTGCCTCTTTTCTAAATGGTAATACTCAGTTTTTAAAATCTTATTTTCATTTAATTTTTAAATTTACATCCTTTAGATGAGAAAATTCATAATTTGTTTTATTTGTAGACCACAGAATATTGAAAGAAGGTTTTAATAGGTATGGCGTGAAAATTCATTTGCATGGAAGCTCTAAGTTTTCATGACATGAACTCAGTATGCAGCATCTGGTCCTGACTTTGGACTGAAACCTCTTAGGAAGTGTTAAACATAATTTTAATTGTACATGGATGCTTGTAATTTATTGTGTGGAACTGAATCTCAGTGAAGAAGCTTATGTGATTTATGGTCAGTAAGAGAAAACTCAAGCTATTGTTTTAATTTTCAGTACTTTTTCCAACTATGCATTCCCCTTCTCTTAAGACACTTTTATTCTATGTCCCCAGGTTTTCAGTGAATCATAAAATCCTTCTGCATAACATCAGAAATGTAACCTAAATCTACTCAATCATACTAATTTCTGTGTCATGGTTGGCACATGACCTAAGCAGGATTAATTAATGTTTTTCCCTGTAATTTCTGTTTGAACATTAGATGACAGGTGTCCTTTTCAGCCGAGTTTCCTGAAATTAAAAGAGTATGTATCTGGGCTTACAGCTGACATTCCTCCTCACTGCCTGGAAGATGCTACCTATGGAAATACTGAGATTAACACAGAAAGTTAAACAATAAATCTGGAAATACAGGTGGTCATTTGGGCATCTAGGGTCATGTCAACCCAAGATTCATGCTTTTGGCTATGTAAGGGTGTAAATTTTTCTTTTAGCACAAGTTAGTTTTAGATGGTTCTATTTTATATGACAAAATGGTTTGGACTCAAAACATCACCAATGTCCCTATTTACTCCATCAATGATCTCTTCTCGATTGTCTTTCTCAATCAATTCTTCTTGATAGTTCCCTAAATTATTGGTACTTAGTTTCTGAAGTCCTCTTTCCATGTTTCCTGGCTTATTTTTCCCCAAAGCTAAGACAATCTCTACTTTGGCTGCAGAAAAAGGAGAATCAGGAGCCCTGAGCTGGGGCCTTCTTAAATATATATATCCAAAGGTACTTCTCTATGCTTTATTTCCCCATCTGCAAAATGAGAATTAAATATGAAATCGCTCCTAAGATAGAGCATTCAGCTCTAAAATTGCATGATTTTATGTAATAAGAGGAAGTGGTGAGAAAAATCTGTGTATTTAGAAGTTGCATAAACTTTAGCATATGCTTGATTCAAATGCAGACGCACTAAGGTGAAATAATTTTTAATTTCCTTTTTTACTGTTGGGTAAGGTCATGATGTTTTATAATATGTGCATTTTTCCCAGAAAGTAGGAAGGAGACCTTTTTAAAAAACCGGTAAAGGATTCAACAATGCCTAGTGTTATTGTTGCTTGAATTCCAATTACCAGGGAAGCATTCTGCACATTTTTTCTCATAGCATTTCAACATGTCATCTCTCCTAAGTGAGACCAATTGCATTAAAGCAGTCATGAAACTACAGTCATCCTCCTATCTTCACTAGAAATGTAATCATAAAAATTTTAAATGCACATATTCATTTTCTTCCCCTTCAACCAAGCAAGTGAACCTCGTCAGTATTCACTGCAAAAGTGATTATCAGGTCTTCTTCTATGAAAATCTTAATGGAAAAATTAGATACACAACACACTTCCGCTAAACTAAACATTTGATTCTTTTATGTGCAAAAACAGTATTCATTTTTGCATCTGCCACCAAAAATCATTTCTGCTTTGTTAGTTTTCCTTTTTTTTTCATTCTTTTCCTCCATTGTGTGTGTGTGTGATTGTGCATGTGTAAGTGTGCACATGTGCATGCATGCATGTGGGTGTGTATGAATTATAGAAAAGAAAAAGAAAACCTTTTCTCAGATACTGAGGCTAATACCATATCAAATATTTAAACTGCAAAATGTCAAGATTCTATTTATATGTGGAAATGGTTTTAATTTGTTCCTGTCCAAGAATTTTAAACTATCTTCATTTACTCCAAGTGAAATTAAACCTGATACTAACCACTATTTGTTCAGTTAAATGAGAAATCTAACACCTCTTGTTTTGTAGAATTCTTTCCTTTTCAAGAGCCACCAGAATCTCAGGGCTACTACATCCTGCACATGCAGCTTAGGTCCTCTACTCTTCTGACCACAATGGTCCTCATTGATGTCCAAGTCCACATGGTTTCTCGAATTTGACAATGTTGTTATTTCTGTGTCAGTCTTGTACAGTGTTGTCAAAAATGACATTGGATGCCATTCTCCCTTGCACATAGACTTTTCACCACAGAGTTTTGCTACACAAAGTCTTTCCAGGGTGCAGAATAAGGATCAGAGCAACTGAATCTTTAACCTGTAGGTTCTCTTACTTCTCTTACTGGCTTTCTAGTTTGAGCAGGCATTTAAAAAATATGTTGATATCTAAATTTTCCTCTCTCTGTCTCTGTCTTTCTGTCTCTGACTATACCTAAACTTTGAAACCTCTCCTTTCCAAGTTTTAAGACAAAGACAAGGTAGGTTTTTTTCTCCCAGGAGTTTGGATTCTTTGGCTTTGAGCCAAGGCAGATAAAATCAGTGAATGGCCTGGTAATACTTTGTGAAAACAGGCAGTCACCATTATTAGTACTACTCAATATAGTGTAATAGAAAAGAAGACCACCCTCTTCTGGATTCAAATCTGCACTCCTCCAATTAGTTATGTGACTTTGGGTTAATTAGTTAGATTCTCTGTGCATGTTTCCTTATTTGTGAAGTGAGGATATATTAGTATCTAATGTGTAATGTTGTTATGAAAGTTAATTGGGCTCTGAGTTTTAGAGGACTTACAAAATTGTCAGATGCCAAGTGCACTCTATAAAAATGTTTCTTTCGTATTAGTTACATTTTGATCCTGTAATTTTTGAACTTGAGAAGCCTTCATAAATTGATACAGAACCTGACAAGATGGTCTTCAGCATCAGAATTTAAAGTCTGACTACATCAACTGTAGGACAATGGGGAGAAGCCACATAGCCTCTCAGCTTTGGTTGGCTTCTTTGTCTGGAAAATGGAGATATTACTATCTACTCATAGAATGGTTGTGAATAGAAACAAAAATGACATCTGTGAAACTCCCAGTAAAAAGCTGAAAAGATATTTTACTTGACTGTAGAGAGAAATCTGTTTCCTCCTCTGATGATGCACTGTCTAACTCTGTTTTCATGTGCTGGCCAAAGGGGCACCTGCCTTCATCTTTGCTCTGGATCTCAGGTGTCCTGCTTTCCTGATCACAAGACCAGATGTAGGGTAAGCACAACAATGTATAAATCTTTGTTGAATTCAGGGAACTCATCTGGGACTGAAGAAGTAGGCCTGGATTACCTTTGAACTGGCTGTCCCTGTCATCGAAAGAAGTGTACCATCTGTAGGGCAGATCTGGCAGCAAGTCTCACCCATGGCCCCCAGCTGCTTTCATTTTTCATGAAGAGGAGCCTTGGTAAGAAAGAGTGTTTGCCATGGATGCTCTGTCTGGAGCTAAGCAGCCGGTCTGCGTGGATGGAAGCAGATTCAATGTGTTTGGCCTGGAGGAGCCATCAGAAGGTCCTTCAGGTTGCCTGGGAGGATGCATCTGGTGGCCTTGTTGGGCCAAGTTTAACACATGGGATTGTTAGCAGTGTTAATGACAACCCTCAGATGGACCCAGCCAAATGTCATTTATATTGTGCAGTCTTGCTACTCACTCTGTGTGGCAAAGCTAAGCAGAAAGGGTAAAGCAATGTGATCTTGCTAGAAATAGTATTTATTTTGTGAGGGAATAAGAGAAAGTCAGCTGATATCCATTGCTTGGATTCTATTTATTTTTGATTTAGTTATCAAGTGTGAAAGACTTATGATATTTGTTTCATGTGTCTGTTCTTAGGAACTTTGTGGAACATTGTAGGGGAAAAGTGTTTGGTGCTGTATACTCTTTAACAAGCATTCACTCATTTTGCACATAGTTTTTGAAGGGTGACTGTGCTGAGCATGGATAATATGTCAGTAGTCTGGGCCACAGTGAAGAAAGCCGAGAGAAGCGCATAGACTGAAATGTTGATAAGATACTACAGAAATGAAAGAAGAAGTGAACATCGATTGCATGATAAGACTGATTAGTGTAGCTGATGTGTTTTCTGCTTTGGCCCTTTAATTTAACCTATGCCACTTGTACACCACAGAGGGATCATGCAAACAGCTTCCTGGGGACCCATTTTCTATCTCAGTACTTTTCAGAAGGCCACTTACTGTTGTTGAGTGTAAGAACATAAGCTAATTTTGGAAGCTGTGGCAATGATTAAACTGTGACTGCCCTCTAGTTCTGTTGTTTCTGGGGACTCAGTAGAACTAAACTTTTTTTTTCTCCTTTTCAAGTTCTGTCTGGCCATATTGCTAACTTTGGCAAATGCCACTTGAATAGAAATAATCTGCATTGCTTCTAGATGAAAACTCAAGACCACTCTATGACTCTCCATGACTCCTTCCACGGTCACGTAAATGTACATCAGTGTCACTCTGCATCTTAGTGACAAGAGCCACTGACTACCTGCCATTGGCATCTGGGTGAGGGTGAAATGGCTTTTTGGTATGTAAAGTCACCCATCAGGTTTGAGGGCTATTTTTTCTTGATGCATAATCTAGCCTGTTTTCTCTGAATTAGAAGCATAAATAAATACAGTTATAATAAGGACTAAGGACTAGCCTGGCATAAAAGTGTTACATTCCCAAAACGGTGAGGAAGTCTCAGAACCCTTCCAGTTAAAAAAGTCATCAACTTCTCTACACAGTAGTCACAAAGACTCTGTATTTCTCCCTCCAAGTTATGGTAGGGTCCCTCCAGTTTCTCTCACATATTTATTTATGCTGCTAATAAACTAGTCCAATGCCAACAGAGCAGGGATTCTGGTGGTGTTGATGCTGCATTTGAACAAATTAAAAGAAAACACATGTGCATGTATTGGCCAAACTATCCAAATTTCAGGTGAAATTTGCATTGTATTCTACCTCAAGGGAAATCCAAGCAGCACTGTAAAGACAGACGGAGCTGTACAAATGGGAATTCTACAATCTTGGATTCTGGTGTTCTTTGCTTAAATTATTATTTCCAGTTTTAGCAGTGTCAAAGGGGCATATATTTTTATTCTTTATTTAGTGTGTGTGTGTGTGTGTGTGTCTGCACTCTCACTCCAGCGTGCGTGCTCTGGATGATGATTCTAGGATCACAAAACGCAAAGCTGAATTTAAGGTTGTTTGGATGTTTTTTGTTTAAACTTTGAATGTAACACAATTTTGTTTGCAAGTAGGGACTGCTCTTTGGGTTTTATCCATTGTTGAATTAATTAGCCCTCCATAAAATCATCAGTGGCATGTCTCACATTCCATCAACTGGCTAGGACACATCTTTGCTATGTCCCTTGTTGTTATGGCTTCTGCAAATCAGATCCATCTCCAAAATTCTGGGCATAGGTTTTTGCATTTTGCTATCTGAATACAAAGAGAAGAGAGGATCCCTCTCAACCCAGCAAATAACATCTAACACTTACTGGATATGTGCTACAGGTATGGGAGTCAAACCACGACCACCTATGAATTAGGCACTATTACTAGCCTCATTTAAGATGAGACAATGAAGCAGAGAAAGGAGAGTGAATTGTCACATGAAAGCAGCAAAGATGTGGGGGAACTGGAATGTGACTGCTACCTTCTGTCCTCTTGGCCTGTGCAGTTAACCACATTTTCCACTACAGCTTTGATGTAATCAACACTGTAGTTTGTCTTATGAAACAGACAGTATCTACACTGGGGTTTCTTCACTCTTTGTTTCTTGAGAGGTGGGACAGAGAGTGCCTCTTCACTTTAAATTGTACAACCAAAAGATGAGGTTTCTTCCAACTAAAGTGGAGGTAGTCTTTTGGCAAGCAAATGATAGCTTCTATTTCCAAAGAAGATTTCACAGATTCTTGTAAATATATAACCAAAGTTGGATTCTATCTACTTAAAGGGTTTCCTTCATCCTCTTGGGTCCTAAGGTCATCTGGACGTGAATTGTCATGGAACTTGCTGTCTCTTTATTCGTACTGGGTCTAGAAAGGAGTGGATCCTGATCTATTCCATCTGTTGCCAATTTGTGGAGCCTTTCTTCTCTCTCTGTACTATTTTTCCAAGAGGAAATGTTGGATTTCCCTCTGTATTTTCAAAATGATGTGCCTAGTGGTTTTGTACACATTTACAATTCATTTTCCTCTTTGCATAGTGCAAAATCAATCCATTCTTTTTAGTTATATTGGATCAGTTGACCACTGACACAGAAAAGGTGAAAGAAAATTGAGACTAGATTAACTTAACAAACAAGATTGTAGTGAGAGAGAAAATAGAAAGACTGTTGTTTTTATAGCAAAAATATTTCTATATATTTTCCAGGTGGCATAGGTGCCTTAAAGAGGAGGTGGAATTGTTTTACATTTAATGTTTACCTATTTAGGCTTCCTAATAAATCACTGTGCTTCTCTTTTTCCTACCCACCCCAACTTAATTTACAAAATTCAAAGATGTATGTTTTATCTGTGGGTGAGAGTCTGTTTAATTGGCAAGTCATCATGATTTTTGTAATTATGGTTTTTTAACTGCAGGAAAAAAGACAAATGGTAAATTATAGTAACATCATTTGTCATTTTGTGTAACGATGATCTCTGAATTATAAGTGGTGTGTGCACTAATGCATCTGTTATTTTTCTGTGACAAATAAGATGATCAAAACCTCTAATAGATTGTACTTTTTTTTCTCCTGACAGGTTTATTCATTCTTTTTCTTGTGTCTAGAAAATTCACTACCACTCATTGCCCTCCGCTGATACCCAAGGCAGGGTTAGAAAACCAGAATGGAGAAAAGGCCAAGCTCTTTTCTGGAAAGCAGATCGAAGTAAGACTATGATCACGTTGAAGTATGATATCCCACTAGGCAAAGTGAGAAGGAAAGTTGGTACATGCAGTTACCATTTACTTAGCACCATCTCTTCACTAGTATGAGTAGTTATTCTTATCTACTGTGGAAGAGATGGAGGGGGAGGAGGGAGTCATATCAGTGTGTCTCAAATAAGGTTGCAGGCAGCCTACAGACATATGTTTCTTCATTTGGGTTAAATTCACCATCTGAGCCAGCTGGGGTGTGTGTGTGTGTGTGTGTGTGTGTGTGTAATTTATCTTCATTATTTATTTTATAGAAGTATCAAGTGGGAATTATGTATTATCAAAAGCAAAACTCAAAATAGCTGTTTCTGTAGAACAGTTTGTCAGAGAGGAGGCAAGAGAACAATGAGATGAAATTAATGTCCTACTTCTAATAAAAGCCAGGAAAGAAAAAGAAGGAAAGGCAGCGCAGGAGGAATAGTGCTATTACACTCAGTGGAAGGTACTAAGAGGACTACTGTATGCCCGGGGCAGGCTTGTGTCATTCCTTCTGCATCACTTCCCCACCACCATCATGATCTGCTGGGGGGACATTTTCCTGGAGTTCTCCTTTCTCTCTTTCCCAGGGGTGAGTGTGAGGAGCCCAACTGACTTGTTCAAACCATTGACCTGAGTTTATCTTACAGAGGTGAAATGATTTGCTGTATGTGAAATATAACCTTTATATTCCCTCTGAATATACTCTTAGAAAATCTCATGAGCAATCATCTATTTCCAAAAGTGATAATATATGAAAATATTACAAAAATTGGAAGTTGCATCCACATCTTAATATAAGTAAGGGTATGTTCAAACTTCATTACTTATTCAAGGGCATTAAAAGGGAGAAATTAACCTAAGTATTAGCAACAACTATGTGTCAAAGATCACTGAGTGAAAAGGGTATTTTGGAATTATAATGGAAGTCAAAAGAAAGTCTAGTTTAATTTAATAGTCAAAATATAATTTTCCAGTGAAATTTTAGTAGGAAATAAATTTTAGCAATAGAGTAATCTTTTGTTAAACACCAATGTCAGAAAATGACTGTTCTTTTGCCATAACATCTGTCTTTTCAGCACCTACATTTACAACTATAGTTAATCTTAACTTCATTAGTAGTAAGGTTATAATTTTCAAAACCATATTGGGTATAAAAGCAACATGGTATCTTGGATTTGGTAAAGGAACAGATAAAAAGCCTTAGTGGAAAAACTGGTGAAATCCAAATACAATCTTAAAGTTTCAATTAGAATAATATACTAACATTGCATTGTTGGTTTCGCAAAATACATTGTAAACCTAGAAATATGTAATATTTTTCCTCATCCCTCTTATGGACTGTGGCAGACCTCTATAACAGAAGATGAATTAACAAGAGAAAAGTGTTATAAAATTCTTCAAACACAGTTTTATGAGACAGAAGGGACTTAAGAAATGAGGACCCAAAGGCGGTTTTGGAGAGCGGTTTTCATGAAGAGGTATGACCGTGAGTGGACATCTGCATGGAAATGTGACTGGACAAAAGGGTCTGAGGTAAGAGCAGCAGACTGAGAAAGGGGCTCAGCAGGCTGCTGTGTTCAGATTGCCTCAGTGTCCCTGAATCCTGTCTTTTTCTTTCGGGATAGGACAAGGTGCCTTCACATGAGTGCCTTCAGGGTGAAAGACAGGAAGTCAGAGACAGCAACAGCTTTTTTGTTTTCTAGTTTGCTTTGGGAAAGAAGGGCTTTAGTGTCCATGTTTTGGTGGAGAGGAATTCTGATTTCTGTGAGTCTCTTCGGTCAGAGGTGGAGTGGCTTGAAGCAGGAAGACAGTAGAGGGTCAAACAGTTCACTGACCTCTCTCACACGTACTCCAGTGCAAGGTACTCAGCCTGCTGCTGCCCCGTACTTTAGGATATCATGCTCTGTGCTCCAGGGAAACCATGGCTGAGTCAGGCACAGTACAACTGGAAACTGGGTGAAGAGTCTTTAGGAAACCCTCTGTACTATCTTTTTTGTAAGCTTAAGTTTTTACAAATTTAAACATTTATTCAATAGTTCTATTTTGAGGACTAGAGTTTAAGCTAAAACCTTCAAATCAGTTAGGTTGATTTCTGTTCTTGTCATTGTTTTCCTTTTTTCTTTTTTTGTGTATATGTGTATATCTGTGCACAGTACTAAAGGACAAACCTAGGACATCACACGCATGCTAAGAAAGTACTCTACCACTGAGCTTCAACCCGCAGTCCTAATTAGGCTCAATTTGATAAATTGTTTTTCTCAATATTAAATTAAAATCTTTAGTTTTCATTCTTACTTGACAACTGTACCCGATAATAAGTAATGGCTGAGCCTCTGAAATATTTCATTACTGCTTGTTGCTGCGCCTTGAGTTTGGCCCGAGTACCCTCCGACTCCATTAAGCCTCCATTCCATTCAACGTGCCCTCTGGATCCTTCCAGCTCCCACTTAGTTACCATTATTTTTCCTAAAGTGTGTTATTATTTGTACATAGGCATCTCCTCGGTGACATTTCCCTAACAATACCTTCTCCACTCTTCATAATTCTATCATTTTCTGGCTGTACACCTCTCTCATGTCTGCACACCATTTCAGCTTAGCCAGAGTCTGGCCCGTATGGCTTCACAGATGTCTGTTATCAGATTTGACCATCCACAATCTTCTGTGGAGAAAGGCACCCTTGTTCATTTGCTAAACCACAAAGTCTCTCAAAAGTACTTAGATATTGTTCTAACTCAGTAATGTTTTATTTAAGGGGTTCCATGTTTTATTGAATAGAGTGTTATAATGGGTGATCAAAATACAGGGTGAATGTTTAAATTTTAACATTTTATTATAGTAAAAGATATATTGCCATTAATCTTCCCCCAAATACTCTTTATTCTGACACATTTATCTCATTGCTCTTGCCACTTTCTGAAGCAGTTCTAGAAGTCTTCTTTCATGGGTGTCTTTGTGAAGTAAGATTTAAAAATACTATGAGTGTTACCATCAAGTACCATCCGGTGGAAAGACGGGCTTGCAAAAATATGAAAATGCATCCTCATCCACTTTATTCACTGGATCTGGTGCTGTGTGACTTCTGGCTCTTCCTCAAAGTCAAACTGACCATGAAAGGTAAATGTTTTGAATTAATGATTCAAGCATGAAGGCATTCACAGCAGTACAACAAAAACACTCACTCACGAATTGCTTCAAGCACATCAACAGCAATGGGATAAGAGCATTTGAATTAAGAAACTGTATTTTGAGAGGAATTAATGTGAATGTGTCTTTAAATAATAATTTTTAAAATTTACATATACACTGTATTTTTTGTTCACACCTTATATATTGGTTTCCAAAGTAATGTCATTTGCTTTTGCTTTAAGATCCTTTTGGACTGATATTTTTTCACAACTCATTTTCTGAGAAGTTTCCTTTTTTTGAAAGTCTTAAAGCCTGGTGAATTTAGATTTTGCAAATTCAATGCAGAGATGAATGTAGAAGTCAGGGATAGAACTGCTTCAGCAAATACTTTGCTGTACTTTTGAAACAGTGAAAAAATGGATACATGGAATTCATCATTTTGTTTGTTTATATTTTTATCGTAACAATTATTTTTGAATTATCTAGTGTTTAAAATGATTTATTTACTGCATATTTTTTATAGTCTTGTGTTAGGCACCATCCTGGGGCAGAAGAGTGACAGCAGAAGAACCAGGACCCTGAGGACTAACTTCACTTTTAGTGTGTGGATGTTTCAGGGTGAGGCTATGTCTGAGTAGTAGGTATATGAGTGTCTGGGGGAATTGAGGGGGCAGGAAGTAATTACAAACTGAGTCAGATAGGTGAAGTGATGGGTGTGGAAGGGATTTGAAATAGAATACACTGGGGTGGCTGGGATGAGCATAAGAGGTGATGTTTGATCTTAGTATTGAAGAAGTCAGAGTTGAACTTAGAGCAAGAAGCCAACATTCCTGACAGAGAGGGTAGCGGTTGAAAAACTCTCAGACAGGAATGAGCCTAGAAAGAGCTGAGGGTCAGAACAGAGGTCCAGGTGGCAGAACTTAGTGAGCACAGAGAGAGTGGCTCAGACAAATGCTGGTGTAGTGGAAAGGGCTGCTTTGCTTAGTTTTCTTGGGTCATGCAAGCAGCAAGTCTGCTGTTCTTACAGGTGGATTCCATGGAAGATACAGAGAAAAGTGAGGCATATTTCCTTTTTTGCAAAGAAAAAGTTGGATTTCTAGACAGTACACAAGTAACTACAATATACCCAGTGTCAGGAAAGAGCCTTAGGATACACACAAACAGCTGCAGATGCACAGAACAGAACCAGAGCCATCAAGGCCAGAGGGCAGTCAGACATACTTCATGGAGTGAGAAGCCCTTGAAATTAACTTGGACCGCAGGGTTGGCCCTGCTATGTCTACTGCATGTCAGACAGTGACAGTGTTAGTTTATAAGTAAGAGTAAGACACGATATGCTTCATGGAATGGTGAGAGGTAGGGACCGTCAAGGATGATGCAGTGTGGTGAGTGAAAACATAATCCATTCACAGAGGTACTGTGGCCACAGAGGAGTGACTGTGTGTTGAGCATGCATACAAGTTCACTTCAACAGGAAAAGAAAGTCAAAGACCAGGTAAAATATGCAGTAGGTGGGCAAATAGTAGGTGAAAAACTCAGATGTGAGGAAATGTCAAGCAGCTATGGCAGATTTAATGAGTGTGACAATAGGACCACACCTGGATACTCTCTGCTCATAACATTTATCCTGCGAAGGCAGGCTTCGCACATGGCATTTTCTGAATTTCCTTACCTACCCAACTTTACTATTAGGTGGGTTTGCAAGTGGAGGGCATTTAAGATACTTTTGTTAAACTGATATGTAAGAAAACTGGAACTTCCTCTCTGTCTCAAGGTTTCAGTGAATCTTAGTTACAACGTTGTCACTTTGGCGATTCTTTAAATAGTTCTCCTTCCTTTGTATTAGTTTTGCAAAGCTTTGCAAGGTGAACTATTGAACTTTCTTTGGACTCCTGAGTATATCTGAAACACGAGCAATCCTATAATGAAGGCTTTGACAAAATGTATAAAATGTGCTGTGGTTTGTACCTTAGATGTCCCTCAAAGCCTCATGAACTCATAGGTGGGGGTTTTTGGAGCTGGCTAGATCTAGGGTGTGATACTGAGATTAAAGGTGTGGAGTACTAAATTAGCCCACACACTGGGTTAGCACAGTTCTGGACATAGCTGAATGGATTTACTGGAAACAGGTTCCTCCCCAGATATGGGTGGCCCTACTCAAAAGGTTTGTGGCCTGGATGGGATAAAAGAGAAAGGCAGGCTGTGATGTTTGCTTCTCTTGCCTTGGCATGGACAATTTCTCCTCTGCCAAGCCCCTCTGCAATGCCACCCTGCCTTGGAGCCAGCACACTACGGAGTAAAACCTCCACAAAGTGTGATCTAAATAAACATTTCCTCCTTTAATTTTGGGTATCAGATATTTTATCTCAGCAATGAATAAAGTAACTGAGATATGCATGAGACATTTTTTTAGGTAGACTGTACGAAGATGGTGATTGAGACAATGGGCAAAAGGAATCCTTTCTTTTAGGTTTAGACTCTGTGTTTCTAGGACTCATGGAAGTTCTGTGTCTAAATCGGTGAAGATCGGTTTTTCTTTCCTCTGAAGACTCTGACCTCTTCTTTACTTTTTTTGCTTCATTTCCCCGACCATTGTTTGGTCAGGAGTTTTCATTCCCTTCTGAGGGGTTGTTTCATATTTGACTGTAAATTTGGCCTGCTCTTACACTGCTATAAGGGTCACCTGCACACCACCACAGGGCTGTTGCATGGCCCTAACAGAGTATTCACTTCCTCTGGGTGCTTGAAATTTTGCTACTTATCTACCTTTCTGTTATTTCTTCCTATCTTCTTTAGAGTCCTGTCATCTCTGGTCTTTAAAATGAGTACACATATCCCTGTGGACACAAGGATGTTTCCCAGATAGCATGGAGAGCTATAAGAAAATCAATGTCTAGCTTCTCAGCTTCCCTCTGAACTTGTCCCTGTGATTATTTTGCTCAAGAACCCTTCTTCCTTTTCTCTTTTTAAATTTTATTTTAAAGAGAATAAAATCAAACAAAATAAAACAATAGAGCCAATCAGAACAGAGCAATTAAAGCGATACAGGACTTCAAACAAGATTAAACGAAATCAACAATGTTTACCATAAGTCTCTTATTTTCTTCAAAATAGCTGCCCATACCATCAGACATAATAAAATAAAACAAAGCAAGACAGAATAAAACCAAACCAAACCAAACAATGAAATGATATAGAAATTCAAAACAAAATAATAGGAAATTAACAATGGCTACCACCTTCCCCTTTTAGACGTTTCCTCCCCTAAAACTTTCACAATATCTATTGTACATTTTAGGTCCCACTAACTCCTTCAATTTTTTATGGTAGGGAGATAACATGATGTTCACCCACATGAGTCCAAACCGTTTCACCCATGAGCATTATCTCAAGTTGTATCCATTTACTTAGAAGAGCCTGGAGATTATCCTTCGTTATAGCTGAATATCTCTCTGTTATATAAAAATACTGCATCTTTCTTACCCATTCTGTGGTTGACGGGCAAGCTATCCTTGCTTTTTTGTGGTTTCCTGTCACATGAGATGTTGTTTTCTCTCCTTTGACTTTCAGTCTATGAACTTACTTTTGAGTTAAATGTGTTTCTTGTATACAGTATATTGATGGATCTTGTTTCTTGAGCCACTCTCCCTGTGCTACTTTTTATAGGTGAGCTGAGGCCGTCCACATTAATAGTCACAACCAGCATGCATTGACTTGTCCCTGCCCTGCTGTCCTCCTGCTGTTGCTCCCATTTTTCCCCCTCCATTCAGTTGCCTTCCCAGTTTGGCAATCATCCCCCTCTGCTGCTGTTCCTGGAGCCATGTCATCTTTATTTCTCTCTAGAATATCCTGTAGCACTCTTTGTAGCATTAGTTTGGTGGTTCATGAACTCCTTCAGTTGTTTTTTATCATGAAGTATCTTATTTTTCCATCAATTTTGAAAGATAGTTTTGCAGGGTGCCTCAATCTGGGTTGGAAATCGTTTTCTTTCAGGATTTGAAGCACTTCACTCCAAGCTCTTCTTGACTTGATGGTTGGTGTTGAGAAGTCAGCTGTGATTCTAATGAGCTTTCCTTTATAGGTGATCTGTTTCTCTTCTCTAACAACCTTTAATATTTTGTTCTTGTGTTGAATTTCTGAGATCATTGTTATTATATGTCTGGGTGTAGATGTATTTTGGTTATGGCTAGCTGGAGTTCTACACGCCTCACTTATCTGTATGCCAGGTCCTTTTCCCATGCTTGGGAAGTTCTTGGCTATGACTTCTGTAAATAGGCTTCCATGTCATAATTCCTGTTTTCCTATCGTACAAGGAACTGGGCAAAAAAGGAAACGGCTTTCTCAGTTCTCTAGAATTCACCCTAGTGCTTTAAGAAGGGTGCAAATAATTCCTGGGAACCCAGAAAAAGGGACGGTGACCTCCTGAGGAGGAGCATCTTCCTTCTTCAGTAAGCTCAGAGGGCAAGATTTCCACAGGGCAGTCAGTTAGTATCTTAGAATTCAAACTCATAAGGGAAAAGCTCATGGAAGAATGCATCTAGTGAATTCATTTCACTTAAAATGAGAAACTGAACCTTTTCTCTCATAAATTAAATGTCTTTGGCAGATTGATTTGATAGTGATGATTCTGTAGATATAAATCAAAATGTATTTAAAGCATTATAAATCATGCAATACAATGAAATGCATTTTTTTGTTACTAGAATTATGATAAGATTCTCAGATGTCAACTTCAAGAGTTTTAAGGCTCCTAGGGCATCCTTATTTTCCCTTAGGGTATATGAACAAACAGCTCTCACTATTCAATCTCCTGTATCCTTTAGTCATCTATCTTTCTCTTTTTATTTTTTTTAATCATTCTCACCAGCAGTTCCTCAAAATTTATATATCAGTGAAATACAATTGTTTTTAGAAAAGATTTGGCTACTTAGATCAGATCACAGTAGTGGACTTGTTTTTCTGGAACTTGGTACATTTGCAAGTTCATTATGCAATGGAATAAAATTGATTCCATAGTGGTCTTTCCTATCTTTACATGATCTGCTTTTGCAAATATTATACTTAATATTATGAAATAGTTTGCATTTTCAAGGGCTCAAAGCCGTAGGGACTTAAATGGCTACACAAACTAGTGGATTATAAATGAACCTGAAGCTTAGAAGAAAGATAATAAGAGTTTATTCAGAGAAAGACCTAATTCAGCACAGGAGCCAAGGAGACAGGGGAATGCATTCAGCTTGTAATTCATGAACAAAAGGCTTCTCTAAATCCAATTCCTCTGGATGAAAACAAATCTAGACTTTGACCATTTATCAAAAATACTCTAGTATGATGGGAAAGTTATTTTTAATGTGTGCCTTGTAATATTTATATCCAAATGTCAAAGAAAAGTTGTGATAAAATCTGGAGACCAATTCAGTCCTTTGCGTGAGAGGAAGCATAGCTCCCCAGGACACCCTGTCTGCAGGGAGTGATCAAAGCCCTAGCACTGGTGGACACACCTTCCCCTTTATCCAGCAAGGGGACCAATGAACTCCTAAGATCAGAAACCTTGTTGAGTTGGGACAGATGTGAAATAATTAAATATATCCGCCTTTTTTGAACTTGGGAGTTAGGGAAGCACAAAGTAAAGTTATCTTAGTAAGTGAAAAATGTAGCTTGCCTAGCAAGAACAAGACAGGCAGAACAACATGTGAGCAGAAAATGCCTTTCCCAGCTGGAAGCCATGGTGGTATGAAGTCAAATATAGCTGCTGAGGCTTGTGGGGTGTGGTTAGAGAAGGGAAGAGAGGAAGAAGGGAGAACATGAGAGCAATTTAAAAGGGACAAAAGTGTTAGTGCCAACACGTGAAGTGGAGAAATACAGTTATGACTGATAAACCTGTGGAGTATTAGACTCTAGAAAGACCAGTGGGACTTTGCTAAATCAGGAAAGAAATAATATGAAAATTGACACTCTACGTAGTTTCTGTGAGCAGCAGACTGGCTTTGGGAGAGAGGTGTTGTCCAGTGTGAGGCATGGCCAACTGTGGCCTGTGGGTCACTGTGGTCCCTGGCTGGTTTTGTATGGAACAGGAATGGAGAATGATTTCTACATTCTTAGATGGGTTTTTAAAAATCCAAGGAAAAATAAGACTTCATGGCATAGCAATTATGTTAAACTCAGATTTACTATCCATACTAGGGTTTAACTAGAACATAGTCCATTTATTTGTATTATTATATGCACAAATGGTAGATGAAATAAGCATTTGTGACAGGACTTGATGACTCCGAAAGCCTAAAATGTTTACTATCTGGTCCTTTACAGAAAACCTCAAATTTCTAGGATAAATTATGTTAGATTTTCAACCAGACAGACACTGGTTTCATTTGGTTGGTTTATTAATTGCACTGGCTTTGGTTTTATCATCAATGAGAGAGAATCATGGCATTTTATCTTGGTAGAACTACGTGGATGATTGGCAATAGAAATAATGTATGCATTAAGCTGGTGGAATTTTTGTGAGTCACTATTAAGCCCAAACAATCTCTAATCCTCCAATCTAGGGTTAATCTCTCCTTCTTTACTTTGGGTTTTATCTTCCCTCTTCTTTCAGGAATTATAAAGTATTCAGTAGTCTAAAATTCTCCGGTATAATGAACATCTTCTGAAAAGATGCCTATCTCTATGACTTAAAAAGTTTAAATCATAACATTTTAAAAATTATAAAATAACTTTTCCTTTCAAGCTATTTTCTCTCTCTAAACACAGAGTTAATTAACTTTTGTTCCCTCTTTACCACTAATCCATATTTGTTGCACTGTTTCTTTACCCTCTCTGCCCTCTCCTGCAGTCTCTCTCGTGAAGTCCCAAGCCCTGGGTCAGCAGGGCCTCCTGCATCTTTAGGGCTTGTGGGGAATGTGTAGCCTTCATCCACCTTCACTTCTCATCAGTGGGTGACTGATCACGTCCCCAGATCAGTACTTTCCTCTCTTGGACAAACTCTGCCCTAGGTGCTTCTGCTGCACTGACAGCTTTTTTCCTTCTCTTCCTGTCTCTAAATATTGCACAGGCTGAAGACGCCCTCTATTCTGACCCTTCTCTAGTCCTTTCTCAACAGGTCAGTGGCGTCTGGGCAGGGCGTAGTACATGCCACACACAGCTCACCCAGAGAGAGCCTTTCTTTTGACTAGCTCTGTGACATCACGTGCATGTCTTGAAGTTTCCTTAAACTCAATCATTACCTCAAATTATGGGATGGAAACAAGTTCTAATCATGACACCCTTAAAACCTAAGGCCTGTAATTTCTATTTGAGGACAAAGAAACCAGCGCTATAATGATGCTTTAGAGTGAAAAAGATATTTTTCTCCATTTGTCTCTGGATACTTACACTCAGTCAGCAGTTCTATCTCATGGGCTGTTTGGAAGTTTTGAAGTACATTACACTATTGATAATAATATCTTCTCATTCCAGGGTCAAGGACTGTGAAGCAAATAATTTGAGGGGAGAATAAATGTTGAAAAACAGGAGTGTTTAAATGGAAGGCATCATACGGGAGGAGCACTTGGGGTACTGGAGAAGAGAATTTTCTTGAAGGTCCAAATGTATCAGTCACTACTTTCTCCATGTCCCTGATCTTTCAGACCTAAAAATCTGGCTTAGAATTTTTTTCCTGAAATTATTTTGAAAACTTCCTCAATTATGCATCCATAAAACAAGGGTATTCTAGAAGTTACACAGAAGAATACTTCTGCAACAAGTGGAATAAGGTTGTCTTTTTCCACATTTAGAGAGTTGATCAACTTAAAGGATGTTTTCTAGACTTTACTTTTTTGTTTTACATCAGTAAAACAATTTATAAGTAATATCAAATATAGTCATCTGATATATCACAGTCATGAAAAGAAAAAAAATCATTCAAATAGTGATTTCTAGGTCTGTTACTTTTATACTTCCTTCTAGAAATATTTTTTAAATTTCATGATGGAATTTGATACATTAATATTTCATAATGGTTTATAAGAAATGGTGCTGCATTTCAGGGCTCTACCATCTAAATAAATTTTAGCAACACCAGAAGTGTGACTGAGGGGTAGAGTGCTTACCTACCATATACAAGAGCATAGATTTGATGCCTAGCATTGCAAAACATAAAACAAAAACTAATAAGTTTGAGACATGCTTATTTGCATGCTTGATAAAAAGTGAGTTGGCATCTTTAGATCACATTGTTACATCTTCTGTTGACTTATTTACCATCTTCATACTGACTATATCTCTGACATTGTAATAATGTAACAACTAATGCTATCTCTCGGTTAAAATAAATTAAAGAAATTGTATATTTATCTCAGTTCTTAGCAAATTAATTTTTTCTGTCAATATGATTTATTTATATCATTAATCTAAGCCTGTGCTCTTTTTGATTTGGAACTTTGAATTTTAAAATTGATTTCCTTACAACTCTCCTTTCCGATTCTACAGTACTCCAGATATTTATTTGTTTATTTATTTATTTTTGAGACAAGGTCTCACGATGTAGTCCAAGCAGCGGCCTTGAACTCACTATGTAGCCTAGGCAGATCCTTCTGCCTCAGCCCTCCCAAGTGCTGGGATTACACGTGTGCACTCCCACAACTGCACAAGTGCTCCAGATTGTATTCTTATTTTCCACTTTTATTTTATTTCATATGCTTTGCCTTTCATTTTATTTTTTCATAATTATTTACAATGGTGTGTCTTTGAACTATATTGAATATTGTTCTTTGTAGGAGAGGATACATTTACTGATTTTTGTCAAGGAATATTACAATTTTGATTTGTACTTTCACAAAGTTTTTGAGATCCATTCATGCTAATACGTGTATTTATTCATTTATTTATTGGTAGTAGGAATTGAACTCAGGACCTTGTGCTTGCCAAGCAGGCACTTATGCTGCTGAGCTGTATCCCCAGTCATAATATATATATTTGAACCTATTTCTTTTCTTAGATAAGGCATGATATTCTACCATTTACATGTGGTAGTTTAATAATATAATTCCCATTTAAGTTATTTCCCATTCATCATTAAAAATCAGGCTGTGATGAGTAACTACACAGATATCTGCCAAAAATGAAGAAATTTATGGAGTATATACTCAGAAGTGCAATACTGTAAGATAATGTGTAACTTAATTTAAATAAATACTCCCAGATGTGCCTGAAATGATATCTATCACTCCTATTAAGAGTAGACAAGAACCTCACATATCATCAGCTTTTATATTTTATTTTTTTCAACTAATCAGATTTCTTGTACAGTGATTGCTTATTGTTACTGTTAATATCCTCTTAACTAGTGATTTAGAACATTATTTCATATTCTTAGTAGCCATTTGGGTCTCATCATTATTGAATTGCCTTTGCTTCTGCTTTGTTCATATTTTAAAAATATGGTTGTCTTCTTACTGACTCTGATAATTTTTAAGTATTCCCACTTTTTTTCAGTGAGGCTACTAGCAAGGTCCTCTCTTTCATTTCTGATTCTACTAATTTGAATCTTTGAACACTATATTGTTTGCCAGTCAAGCTAAAGTATATCAATATTGTTTAATTTTTAAAGAACCACGTTTTGACTTCTTGCTATTTTTTTCTATTTTTATTTTACTAATTTCTGCTTTAATCTTTATTCTTTTTCTCTTTCTCTTTCTTTGCCTTGGGATGAATTTTTTTTTCTGTGTTCTTCCATAATAGAATAAGTTATTAACTTAAAATCTTTTTCATTTTTAATATAGATAGAACTATAAATTATCTACTAAGCACTGTCTTTATGTCATATTTTGCTATTTTGCATTTTTTATTATCATTCATCTAATTAGCACTTTAAAAAATTTTCACCCAGTCTGTTTTTTGACTCATTGGCTATGTAGGACTATAACAATGTCCATCTAAATTTTATTTTCTCAGATTTCTTTCTTATAGTTGATTTTTTATTTTATTTCATTGTAGTAAAAATATATTTTACATAATTTCATATTTAAATTTATTGTAGCTCATCTTATAGATTAACACCCTTGAGACTTCAAAGTACACTGAGCAGAAGGTATATTCTGATGTATTTGGATGAAAGACTTTCTAGATGTTTCTTAAATTTATCTGGCTTATGAAATTTTTCATCTCCTGTGTTCCATTGTTCAAATTCTGCTTAGTGGCTTCATCTGCTATAGAAAGTGTGGCATTAAAGCCTGCAACTATTATTGTACAATTTTCCACTTCTCACTTTTGTCTGGTTTTTATTTCATGAGTTTGAGCATATGTTGTTAGGCATATATATATATATATATATATATATATATATATATATATATATCTTTGCTATATATTCTTCTCTCACTGACACATCTCTATTAAATTTTCTGTCTTGCCCTTGGTAATATGCTCATTATGTTAATGTGCATTCTATCTGAAATTAAAGAAGCTACTTTGGCTTTACTGTATTTGCTGTTTCCATAATTGTATCTTTTTCTGATACATTTTACAACCACTTTCAATTTATTTTCATTTCTTAATCTTAGAGTGTCTCTTGTAGATGGTATCTAGATGGATCATGAGTTTTTGATTGTTTAAATACTTTCTGCCAATATTTGTCTTTTAGTTAGATTCTTTTACAGGATGGTTATAAATGGATTCACGTATGTCATTTTACATTTTGTTTTGTTTAAAGTAAAATACGAAGAATATTCTGCCACACAGCATAGTACACAGAGCAGTTGTCACCCGTATTGATTTTGTTATAATAATATAATAATATCCTTGCAATAACATATAAATCTGTTTTAGGGGGATTACTATTGTCTTTTTTTCTGGAAATAGAGTTTCACCATACAGTTCCGGCTGGCCTCAAACTCACATCAATCCTCGTGCTTTGGCATCCTGGTAACAGGCATGGGCCATCACAACCAGCCACTATTGCCTTTTTAAAAATTTCTGTCAAAAATGTATTGTTTAAATATTATGTCTGAAATGTATGATAGGATCATGCAATTCTTTTATTTTTGCATATTTAATTATTTTATATGTTTTATAATTCAGTTTTTCAAATCCACAATGTACTCATTGGAAATATTATTGGAATAGTGTTCAATGTGTAAATTACTTTGAGATAGACTTCACATCTTTATAACCATCCTCTTTATGTAAAACATGATATAAGCTCAAGTTTTCACTTATGTTAATAAATTTAGAATCTTCCACACAAATATTTTGTCTTAATTTTTCTTATTCTTAGCTTTATTCTTAAATAATATATTGCATATTTTGTGGTTGATTTCCTTTATAGTTTTTTTTCTTATTCAAGGAGCTAAAAAAAATTGTTCAAATTTGCATGTTATTTTGTTCCCAGATTTCTATAATTACATTTTTGTAATTATATTATGTCATCTCTTGTTCCTTACTTTAAATGAAATATTAGAAGTTTCTGTTTCTATACTAAATATTATGTTTTTTTCTCTAAGGTTTTTATGAATTTTACTTATCAAACTAAGGAGATTCACATATTTATATGTATATATACATACACATGTTTTTAAAATTTTGAATACATTTTCAATTTTATTCATCTCAGTTTGCGCTGTGTGTAATGTTATTTTTCTACTTTAACCTGTTAATATCATTCAATAAAATGACAAGCTTGTAGTTATTTATTCTATCTACATTTCTGCAATAAACCTACATATAACAAAATTTCATTCAATATGAGAAACAGCAAATATATGTTTTAATATTTTTGCAACTATGCGCAAAAGTTAAATGTGTTTGTTTTTCTATCCCTTCGATTTTCATTATCTTATGTAAATATCAATGCTATATTAATCTCATTTAAAAAGCTAAACATTTCCCTTTTTCTCTAGTTTTGTGAACAATTTGTTTGCCTTGAAGTCGGGGAAAATCTACCTATCAAGCATTTAGACCTGAAAATCTGGAATTAGGAAGGAGAATAGAGAACTGATGATCACTTCACAGTTTTAAGAGTCATTATTTCATTTAATTTTGTGTCTATTCTGTATCTGTGTGTGTGAGAGAGTGAGAGAGAGATAGAGTTTTGGCAGTTATTGATCTTTTAATTCTGTATTACATGTTAAATAGACATTTAGTTTGTGAATTAACTTTTCCAATGTGTTATTTTATACTTTGTGACCCATGTCATGCTTCCCTGGCATCTTTTGCTTTGGAGTCACCTTCCTTCTATGTCTGTAATTGAATTATCTTTGTCTGGAAACACACAGCCTTAGATTAAAGTGCCCAATTCAAGGAAAGTGACATTAAGACACAGGAGCTGCTCCACGGGTACCTTTTTATTTTCTTGTCCTGAATCTGGCATTATCTTCCTACTCCCACTGCTCTGACAGCAGTGATCATATTGCTTGCATGACTGGGGACACAGACAAGGCAGATCTGAGTGACAGCACATCACGTGATTACTGGTATGATTAAACCTCCCGAGTGTTTATCTGGTCTGTCATAGCAACCAATGTTCTCCAGTACCATCGAAGAGACTGTCCAGAGTGGGAGGTACAGCCTCAAGCCTCCACGTGGTTCCTCCAGCTACCCAGAGCTGCTCAGGGACACCGTGTCTAACTCTTCTCTCAGCTACCATCCTTTGTATTGAGACTCCATCATCTGTAGTCTGGAATTAAACAGGAGTTCTTTCAAATTTGTCCTACTTTGCATACACTGTGATTCCCCCCAGCCCCACTGTCTCCAGGCTTAATGTGAGGGAGGGTGCAAATTGTAGCATAATTTGGTATCTGGATCCATATTCAAAGTCTTTTTTTCTTCCGTGACAAACTTGAATTTCTCCTTTCATTTATCATCTGCCTATCACTGACATGATGGATGATAATTTGCTGACTCCTTATCACTCCATGGAAGGCGATACTTTTAAATAGACTCAACTGCTCAGAAAGAGAAAAATACTTTGAAGAAGAATTTCAGGCACCAAAAAAAAAGCAGACTTGTGGACTGAGTTCTGTATCTCACAATACAAGAGCACGTGCAGGACGTGCTCGCAGGTCCTCCCCTCCCCAACCTGAACACCTAACGAAAACAATTGTTCTTCTTCTCTTTATTAGATACTTTTAAGGTAAATAGGCAAAATTCTTGTAAATCTTGAAAACTATCTGACAAGGGAAGAGATAATCAAGAATTCTGATCACAAGGGTGTATCGAAATTCTCTGACAGATGAAGTTAATATTCTTGCGATACAGTTGTAGAGAACATTATACTAACCTAAAATGCATTGCTATTTTCTTTTACTGTTGATTTATTTTTAAAAATTTATTGTTCTTGTTGTTGATATTTAAAGTCAGTTCTTTCAGTAAACTATTAAAATGAATGTGTTGTAGAAATGAATTTAGTGATTTTTTGTTTCAGCAAGTCAGTATCTGTTTGATTTTCCAGTTCTACCTGAGGTTGAAGATGAAAGTTAAATAGTGTGAACATCCGCAGAACATTTTCATAGTGTACAACTTTGCTAAAGTTTTTGTGAGCATATGTTTTTGTCTTATATGTGTGTGTCCATACACCTAATGTAGTATAACAGACAGTGTAAAGATAAGTCATGTAAATAACTTTATTCTTTTTCAACTCTCCAGTTTAATTCCCTTTAGATATTTTTTATATGAGAGTTTATTCAACCAAGTTGCTTTCAGTAGAAAGAAACTGGAGCATTATTTCTCACTAGCTAAAAAGACAAATAGAGAATGGATGAAAGACTTAAATGTAAAACCTCAAATTATGTAGCAACTAGAAGAAAATGTAGGGGAAATTCTGCAAGGCATGGGAATAGGCAAAAATTTGAGGGATAAAATCCTCAAATTATAGTAAACAAAACCAAAACAAACAAATGGGATTATATCACACTGAAAAGTCTCTGTACAGCAAAGGAAACTATAATCAGAGTGCTCAGACAGCCTACCGTGTGGCGTAAAATGTTTTCAAACTATACATTTGACAAAGGATTAATTTCCAGAATATAAAAGGAACTCCAAAAACTCAACAGCAAAAGATGGACTAACCTAATTTAAAAATGGGCCCTAGATCTAAATATACATTTCTCAAATGAAAACATACAAATGGACAACAAACACATGAATAAATGTTCAGTATTACCAATCATCAGGAAAAAGTAAATCAAAGTCACAGATATTACCTCACTCCATTAAGAATAGAAAATGAGAAAAAGTGCTGGCGAGGATACAAGGAAAGAAATCTTATGTACTGTTGATGAGAATGCAATTAGTACAACCGGTTTGAAAAACAGTATGGTGTTTCCTTAAAAAATTAAAAACAGAACTGCCATGTGATCCAGTAGTTCCACACAGGATGTACATCCGATGGAGGTGACATCTGTGTCTCTGAGACATCCGCACATTCATGGCTATTGCAGCCAAGGAATAAGAACAAATGAAGTGGCTACCACTGGTGAATAGACAATGAAAATATGATTGATATGCACCATGGAATACTATTTAGCTATGAAAAATGAAACGTTGACATTTGTGACAACAAGCACAGCACCACAGATTGTTATGCTGCTGAAGTAAGTCAGGCATAGAAAAACAAATCCTGTGTGCTCTAACTCATGTGTGGCATCTAGAAAAGACAATGTCATAAATACGAGAGTAGAGTAGTGGTTACTGGAATCTAGAAAGTATGGGGAAATAGTGCTGGAAGGTAGCTCATTGAGAACCAAGTTGCAGTGAGACTCTTGTGTGCTGTTGCTTAGCAGTGAAGCTGCATAACTATCATACACTGAATATTCTGAAAAGCTAGGAGAAAGGACTCTGGATAATTTTAACATAAAGAAATGGTAAATATCTGAGGAAATAAATATGTTTAACTAGCTTTAAACATTATGCAATATGTATCTATATGTATAAAACATTACACCGTGTCCCATCAATATGCAGAATTTGTGTTTTTATGTATCAGGAAAATTCATTTTATTTATTTATTCACTTATTTATTTTTCATACCAGGAATCAAACTCATGATTTCCCATTTGCCAGGCAGGCACTGTGCTGCTGAACTATATCCCCAGCTATAAAATTCATTTTAAAATATAAAAAAGAAAAAAGTTACTCAGTTCCTGTGAAGCATGCCCTGTGCTTTCTTGTTTAATTTTCTTAGGAGAGTTTTGATCAGCAAACGTCTTTGCCCGTTAGTTTTCATATACCTCGCTTATATCCCAAAGCCCACTTTCACCCTCTTTCAGAAACTTTTCTGGAAGACTCTGATTCACTGTGATAATATCCTATTTTCAGTTCCTGTCATTTTTATGTCATTCTAGTGCTCTATCACTGACCTCAGAAACATCCATGCCTGATGTTTGGAGCCTGCTTGCCGAGTGGCTGCTCCTGGCGGGAAAGACTCCGGTTGAGTTAGTAGCTGGGGAATGCTTGAAGGAGCTCCTTTTCAGTAAGTCGGGGACATAAAGTCAAACCAGAAACCCATCAAGTGAAAATGGAGAGATAAGATTTTAAGAAATAATTGAAAGTGACATAAAATAGAAAAGATTAAAGAGTATTGAATAACTATAATTATAATAATACAGATTAGAATGTAAGAACCTACATTTTATTGTAAAACATGCAATACCTATTAATTATGTGTTTGGAGGTTGCTTGCTTGGAGACAGCAAACTTTGTGAGGTAGAGATCATAACTCTTTCTGGAGTGTATCAGTGTAGTGTTGAGAACAGTATCCACATGGGGATGGATCCCAGGACAAGCATCAGGACTAGCATTCTGGTTCAGCCCACCATGACTGCAGCCATCTGACTGCCTCTGATTCATCCTGTATCTTCCTGACAAAAATTGTAGTGATCCACTGGCTCTTCCTGCACCTCAAGACCACATTTCTGTTGGCAAGATCCCCAGTAAATTTCACTCTGTAGAATCCTGGATCTGTCTCTTTCTTTGGTCTCACAGTGCCTTTGTGTTGGTCTACATGTACTAAGATCAGATCTTTCAGGGAAAAAAAATATCTAGTTAAAAGAAAAACAAAATTATCTTATTTTAAAGATTATGACTTTATTGTGAGACAAAACTAATGTTCCTAGTGCTTCACTTGGTGGGCACTTTATAGAGCTTCATTCACTGCGATGAAGAAGCATCCAGCTCACTTCAGATACGACATGGCTGGGTTGTGCATAGAAATCACATGGAAAGACCAATTCAGACAAAATGCAAAGCTGCTGAGAAAATAAGTGTGCATATCCTCTGACTAAATGTTATCTACCCTTGTGTTGTCAGCACTAATTTTCTGTTTATTTGCGCAAACAAGATGAGATTTAAGCCTACACTGCCTTTATGTATTTATATATCCCAATCTTTTCACTTCGCAAAAAGATTTCAGATTTGGAGCTGCTACAAATACTTACCATCCAAATGAAGCACAAACAAGGCACTAACTGGAGAACGTAAATTTGCTCTTCTCTTCTACTTATGAGATCTGCATGTTTTAATTGTAAGGATGCTGGATCCTTCACCCCCAGTAAATGGACAACACCCCATAAATATAAAAGGTAAGTCAGACACTGTCAGGACTCTGTTTGAGATGAAAGAAAGAAAAAGCATGTGCTTGTCTGCTCTGTAAACATTAGTAACAAGGTCAAGTCAGTTGGATCTCTGACTCATAAAAAACAATAATAAAAAGTCTTTTACATTGCTATTTGGAAAAGCAAAGTTATGTCAGGTAAAACAGTGTACCTGGTCAGAGGTAGAGAAAAACCTCAAACTACTTTGGCAGGAAAACCAAAAAAGGTATAATGTGGTAGAAATGAAAAGCATGCATTAAACACAGAGTATAGAGAATTAGACTGACTTACTAACTGTCCCTACTACATATCATCAATACACAAAGAAAAATGTCTTATAAAAACAATGGACCTTTTCTTATTTTTACTTTTCCTTTTAAATTTCATTTTCAGGCTTGAAATTTTAAAAATTTCAGTGTTTTCCAAATTTTACCAGTTTTTTACTCTTATTTTAAAAAAATACTTTTTAAAGCTTTAAAAACACTTAGTAAGATATCTTAAGATGACATGAATAACAGAAATTCAAACTCAAATGAATAACAAAGGATTGTACATTGCAAAATCTCTATGAAAATAAAAAGCTCACAGCACAAAATATGAGAAGGCTTTGAGGTGAAACTTATGTTGATTATCTAGATTTACTTATTCTCTGTCGTGTTAATAAATTACAACATTTTTTGCTCCATAGATATATAGAAAGATTTACAATCAAAAATAATACTTTAAAAAATTAAAAAGATAAGTTCAAACTATTTTGTTAAACCCTAAAAGACATAAAATTGCATAAACTATAAAACAGACCCGAGCGCTGTGTAATAAAACACTAATGATCAGGCATTGTGACTCGGGTGGAAATGCGTGGACAGCTGTCTTCTGCCTTCATTATACATTTTACTTACCCATGCGCTTGACCCGGGAGCAACTGGATGAGGTGGTAGGGCTTCTTCTGGACTTCATTTAGGTCAGAAAAACAGAAAAGATCTAAATAAAGACTCAGGAACACAAAACAGTTAACAGAGTTATAGTACATATGGTATTAAAAGTCAAAACTAGGAAAATAAAGACAGCCAATAAATGAATCACTGCTACAACTCTGTTCAGAAGATGAGGAAAGAAAAGCATGGTTTTGTTTTCTCTGTGAGGACGAATGGCCGGGTCAGGTGAGTTAGATTACACCCTCCTCTTATGATGGTAAAGAGAAAGGGGAGGAAGAAAGAGACCTGTACTAATATCTTTTTCCTTTCCTCTAAGAAACCTAAGTTGTCTAAAGTAGTAATGTCTGGTTAGTGCCACCATTTATCTGTGGCTGCAATCTTTCCCAAATTTAAAACAAAAATGACCTTTATTTACTCCCAGTCTGTGAGTCACATGCGGAGTGCATCTACTGATGATCTTAACCCAGGTCTCCTGTGTAGCTGCAATTATCTACTCCATACAGTCCTTTCCTAGATTAAGGAACCCCAGGGCTTCCAACCCAGCAATTCCACACAACAAAATATGCACACACAAACACAGACGTGCTCTCAAGCTTCTGAGTGCCTTACACTTGCTGAGGTCCAGCGACCAAGTAAATCACATGGTCAGGTCCAGTGTATTTAGGAACGGGCCACATGAGAGTGTGGAAATTTGGAGGATAAGTAACTCTACGACATGAATGTTACATGAAATTATAAAAATAATCACTACAGCAAAGGTTGTATTAGAAGAATTATAGTTTGCCCCCAAAACAAAAAGATTCTAAATTTGAAATTTATATTAAATCTATGAAGAGGAAAGTATAATATAAAATATGAAGATAGGACAAAGGTCAATTGTATTTGTCATAGCAGTATATTAAAATGGCAGACATTTCCCTATTAATTGACAAAAGTGTTCAAATTGAAGCTTATATAAACTTGATTTTGCATTGCACAGAAAACACCAAAAAGTATTCAAAAAGGTTGAGCATACAAAGATGGGTAAAAATATGTCAGTAAAATTTTAAAACAAAAAAGTAATTAATTTTTAACAATTTAAAAATAAGTTGTTATCTTGAATTTTTAGGGAAGAATTAAACAAGACAAAATCATGTCACTATATTATGGGACTTACTTCATTATAAAGATGTCACATTATTTTTTAATCAGCAGCACAGCATAATCAATTTTTAAAGCAAAAGCTACAGGCAATGTAAAGAAAAATAAACGAAAAAATCTTGCAAAAGTAGAACATTTTGGATTATCTCTCTCAACTCATAACATAGACAAAAAATAAGTAAAGTTACAGATGATCTAATTAAGGTAGCTGTTATGTAGATCAAATCTGCAATTAAAAAAGTTATATGGGCTGGGGATTTAGCTCAGTGGCATAAGCACCTGCCTGGCAAGCGTAAGGTTGTGAGCTCAATCCCCGGTACAAAAAAAAAAAAAAAAAAAAAATATATATATATATATATATAT
>PVLA01000170.1:153792-623558 GCA_004027455.1 Hydrochoerus hydrochaeris | reverse complement strand
TAATACTATTTTCACACTTGAGGATGTTAGTGGTGACTTCATATTATCTAAACTGCTTTCCAGATTAAAAGACTTTTTCCAAAAATACTTTTGATAACTTTTTCAAAAAATGCAAACTTACGTAAAATTTTCCTCATATATTTAGTTGGTACCGTTTACTTTTAATGTGCTTATACTTATTGAAGAGATGGTAAAGTCACATGGTTTAAAAATTTACAAGGAGAATGCAAAGAAAACATTCTAATTCTCTTCTTTAGTTTCCTAGTACGACTTCACACAGGCTGCCAATATAATCACTTTTATGTTTAAGTAAAAATATGTATTTAACCAAACCATAAAGGTTAAAAAATAACTGATCAAATTAAAAACTGCTGTCCAAAAAGTAAATCTATAAAACCAGATATTTTTACTGGGGAATTCTACCAAATGATTGGAGAATAATTTATAAATGGCTATCATGTATAAATTCTCTCCTGGAAAGTAAATAATATGTTTTATAAACCTATGGTTAGTCTAACAAATAATCAGAAAGAGAACAACCACAAAAATTACCAGGCAGTATCCCTCATTAGTTCATATATAAAGACGTTTTTCAGAAAATAGCAGATAGCATTTCACAATACATAATTGATAAACTATAAGCAAATAAAAATCTCTTTTAGTGTTCTCAGGGATAGGTTAGTGCTTCAGAATCAGTCAATGTAATTCATATTAACACATTAAAGGAAAGAAACATTATCTTATCAATTGATATACAGTAGCTAAAACATTTGAAAAAGTCAGTACCCGTTGATGATAATAATTCTTACATAACAGAAGTGAGAAAAAGTCCTCATATTGGTAAAATATTAACAACAACAACAACAACATCCTACGACTCACACATACTTAATAGTGAAAGACTGAGCACTTCCCCACAAGATCAGAACGGAGCCATAGATGCCCATTGTCGTTACGCTGGAAATTCCAGACAGTGAATCAAAGGAACAGAATTGGTAACCAGCAAAGAAAGCCACTCAGATGTGTTCAGTATCTTTGTGGCAAAGCTTTAGAACTTACTCAGCAGAGGAAATAGAGTCTGTTTGACCATTGATGGGCCTGGACATCCAGCACTCAAAATGAACAAACACCAAAACCAAACCAAAGCAAACAAAACCCAAAAAGTAAAACATAAAACTTTCACAAACAAGGAAAAATATCAGAAAACCTTTGAGATCTAGTTTTAGAGGGGGAGTTCTTAAGCTTGGCCCCAAACATAATCCACACTAAAATAATTTATAGACTGTATTTCATTAAAATTAATTTTTACCCATGAAATATTCCATTAAGAGGATGAAAAAAACAAGCTATACAAATGTAAAATATTTGCTAACTAAGAATTATATTAAAAATATATAATAAACTTTCAAATTCTAAGAAGAAAAACATAAAAATCCAGTTAGTAGTTGGATAAACGTTCTGAATCGATATTTCATCCAAGGGCTGTATAGATGTCAAATAAGCCATACACAAAAAGATCTTCAACAGTACTATTAGAAACGTAAGTTAAAGCCACAGTGAGATCCCACCCTATATCTTGCTGAACATTTTAAAAAGATATCAACACCATATGCTTATGAAAAATTTTAAAATGGTATAATTTTTTTTATTAAACATACTGAATAGTTTTCATTTTGCTAGATACTTCCCAAAAGGTTTTACTAACCATACAGTCAGCAAAAGTAAGAGCCCTAATTTTCCAGGGTCTTGAAACACTGAATCTTAGTACATTTTTATTTGTTATTCATCAATTAGCAAATAAACATTTGTCACCTATTGACTACCTTTGTCGTGCTCCATTCTTCTACCAGATGAATCTTATGAGATCTCAGTTCTTAACTTTTGTATTAACTCCTTCTCTTGAGCTTAATTTTACAAACCTTTACATGATTGCTTTCAAATGACACTAAAGTCAATCATTTCTGTTCTTTTTGTGTATTTCTTTTTTGTACTATTTCAATCATTTTAATGCTTTGTTCTCAAAGGGTATTCATTTATTATCTGTGTGCAGTGAATACTATTACAAAAAAAATTAGTGAAAACAGTCTAACTTGTATTTCAAAATCCCTACCACGCAATTAGCACAGCACTCCTCATACACTGGAAATATATATCATACTTTAAAACATAGAAACAAACCACAAAAGACATGATGCAGATGAAAATTACAATTGCTAACTTAAAAATTCACTGCAGGGACAAAAAAATTGAATTGAGCAAGCAGAAAATAAAAAAAAAAAGAATTAGAATGTAAAACAGTTAAACTTGCTGAATCTAAGGAATACCCAGAACAAAGATCAAGGAAAAGCGGGAGCTAGGCAACATCATTAAGCACACGGACAAATGTATTGTGGGGCTTCAGAATGGGGGGGAGGGAGAGAGAGAGAGGAGAGAGAGAGAGAGAGAGAGAGAGAGAGAGGAGAGAGAGAGAGGAGAGAGAGAGAAAGAGAGTAAAGATCTTACCAGAAATAATAAAGACAGGAAACTTTGGAAATGTGATGAAAGACAAAAATACAATGATTTAAAACATTCAAATCAAGGAGTTCAGTGAAATTTAGGAGAAACTCAAAGAGATCATATTATAAATACATATCATAGCCAAATTATAAAAGAAAAAAAAAGCATCTTGAAGCACTAAAAGAGAAGTTGCATGTCACATACAAAAGATACTCAATAAAGTTATAAGCAGATTCGTCATCAGAAACTTTGAAGGCCAAAAGGCAGTGTGATGGTGCATTCATGCTGCTGAAAGAAAAGCATAAAGAAACCAGCTGAGGATCTTGTTTGAAAAACTGTCCTTCAAAAGCCAGAGAGACCTCCAAGTTGAAAGGAAAGCACATGAGATATCAGCTTAAAGTTACAGAGAAGCCGACTGTCCATTGAAGGATGAATGTTTAAGTTAAGTAATAAAAACATGATATCTATCTATCTATCTATCTATCTATCTATCTATCTATCTATCTAGGGAGAGATAACTAATGTATACACATGTATATATACATTAGTGTGTATATCTATTAATGTATACTAGTGTAAATATATATTATAGTATAGGATATGATAGGATAAAAAAGGACAGTTTTAAAAATGAATTCATTTTAATACATGCTGAATGAGCCTTGAATGTCTTTTCTAATACATACCTTAATAAACCTAGAGAACGTTAAATTAAAACGAGCAATAGATACCATATAATTTCACCTGTGTGATACAGCTACAAAAATCACAATCATAGAAACAGAAAGTACTATGGTGTTTTCCAGGAAATGAATAGAGCAAAGAATAAGGAAACATTGTTTAACTGGTATATAATTTCAGTTTTACACTAGGAAAGTATTTCTGATGATTGTATAACAGTTACCAATGTACTTAAGATCAGTTTTAGTACACTTAGAAATGGCTAAGGTGGTAACTTTTGTGTTATGTATATTATGCCACAATAAAAAGTTTAAAAATCAATCTAAATATGAATAATTATTGAATGGGTATAATGTTTCAGCTTTGCAATGTGAACATTATACTGAGGAAGAGTGATGGCTATATTCACATAGCAATGAGAATAGCTTGAATATCACTGAGTTACTCACTTACAAATGGTGATGATAAATTTTGTTATCTATGTATTGCCACAGTAAGAAAAATAATAAACCCATGAAATCCTTGCGTGACAAGACCAGAGCTTAAAACAAGTAGCACTTCTTTTCTCTTTCACTTTAAGAAATGTATGGGATGCGTAGACCTGGATATTGATGCTTATTTCAGTCTAATTAAAAGCGTCATTAATTATTCCCTTACACGACACACAGGGGAAATGTGTTATTTTTAGCAGAAATACCCCATGAAAACCTTGCTAATGATGAACCTAGAAATTTTGCATAGGGATTTAGAAAATATTAATCAGTTATTAATAGTATGAAATTTCTGAAAAAAGGTACATATTCATAAAAGAAATTGCTGGAATAGATCCAAAAAAACAGAACAAAAATCTTTCATGGTTCTATCATTTAAACATAATCATAACTGGATTTTCATGTACATTTTTCCATAATATTTCTTTGGGGTTTTAAGCTGCCTAAAATGCATTATAAAATAAAGAGTTATTTCCAGCTTTTTGATTTGATGTAAACATTTTTCATGTGCTTTAATTTCCAGGACTGCTGCATGAGATTTTTTTGAAGAGAATATTAAAAGTATCCAGTGCATTTCAAATCATTCAATACACTGAAA
This sequence comes from Hydrochoerus hydrochaeris, assembly GCA_004027455.1. NCBI lineage: Eukaryota > Metazoa > Chordata > Mammalia > Rodentia > Hydrochaeridae > Hydrochoerus > Hydrochoerus hydrochaeris. Next base: position 619,292 of record PVLA01000170.1, on the reverse strand, counting down.
AATTTTCAAAAAGAATAGAAAGGCAGTCTTGAATTTACAACACAAATAAAAATATGAGGGTAGAAATGCAAGGAGGAGTTTCTAGGAGGGTAAAACATTTAATATTTCTGGGAAGGATTAATAAGCCCCTTCCACTCTAGTCAGTGATTCAATTGTACACATTTTCACTCTCTATTCTAAAATGCCCCCAAATTCTTAACTGATTTGGTGTTGAAATCTGAGATGACCTTCAGTCAGTTGGGATCAAATATGATCTGAACAGCTGTGAGGTTATTTATTGACTCTAGCACCTTTGGTAAGAACATTTATAAACCTCCTGGATAAACTTTAATGTATTTGCTCACTGGGTGCTTCCTTGCAACAAGGAATGTTATCTTACATATCTTATATGCACTGAGTTAACTTAAAATCAAAAGACTCTGAATTCCAAAATAAGTCTGGCTCAAAGCTTTAGATTGAAGACTCTAGTCAGCATCCATCTTTCCCAGCCTTCAACTCATTGAATCCCAGTATTTGCATGTGATGTTTGACAGATGGAACTTCTGAAGGTAAAAATACATTTCCACCTCTTATCCCCTGTCCTGTGTATAAATGATTCTCCACTAATGATCTGCATGGCCTGCTGTACTTGACACAGAAGATGGGACCACGGCACCCCATTCCTTGACTTCTCAGTCTGGAGTCACCGCCTTGTGAGGGCATTTCAGAGCATGGTCATCACTATCTTGGATACATTTTGTTTCCTTTAGAGGTTGAACTCCACTTAAAAGTTGACATATTTAATGTGACATAGTAGCACTAGGGCAGGATATGAAATTCTTGTAGACTTATTTCTAGATGACTGCATTATTTACATTGGCAAACATCAAATCTTAGACTCTTTTTTTCTTCTTGTCTCTTAAATCCACATCATTAAATCAAGGACTACTGTTTGAATAATTTTTACATTGATTCAAGGTCATCAATGCTAGGGTATTTTTTTCTAAACATAAACTTACGTTTTGCTACTAGAAGCACTTGTCTGCTTTAAGTTAAAAACAAAACAAAACAAAAACTACCTTTGATTTTAGTGTTTCCAAATTTTCCCCAAATTCTGGCAGCATTATGCATTTTCTTCTTTACTGATAAACCACTTTCTTTAAACTGAATTTAAGAGAGCAATTTAATTCTACTATTTTGAATCTTGTTTGACATTTATAGTACTTAGTAATTTGGGGTACAATTTTAAAAATTATTACTACTTTTATAAGGATGTAGTTTACACTCACAAACTTCTAATGAATGGAAAACAAAGCAATAGAAACATCGGAACATGAACTACTTAGAGGGAGAAGGACCTGACAGACCCCTGAGCTTCATTTTCCTCCTTAAACTTATGGGCTGGATTAGAGCTGTAGGTGATTAGCAGGAAAAAGTACAGATCTGTGACCCGGTGCTCTGGCTGTTGTGCTCTGATGTTGGTGTTGCCTAAGCTAAGCTGTTCTTGAGGCACGAGTCCCTTGCAGAGAGCGGACACTCGTAAAACACCTATGGATTGAAATATGGCCCTGAGAAAACAGACCACTACTACAGAAGTAAGACTGGATTGGCAGAAAAGATACTGCAAAATGAGTTCTTCCGTTTGGAGTTATTATCAAATCCCTTTAAATCGCATACCATGTGTTGAAAACCAGTTTGGACTTCATTTAAATCCCTCAAAGAGATGATAATTCCTATTCTTCATCATTTAGGGCCTGAAGGAGAACAGATAAGGGCCATTTGCAGTCATTCTTATATTTGTTCCTTATACATAATGTATAACTTTTCCCTGGCTGCTTTTAAGATTTGTCTCTTTATCACTGGTTTTCAGCAAATTGCTTTTGACACGGTTTAGTGTAGTCTTCTTTGTTTCTTTCACATAAAGTTCATTGAGATTCTTAGATCTATTAGAGTTCACAGCTTTTCTTAAATTTGGAAAAGCTTCGGCTATAATGTCTCCCAATACTTTTCATGTGTCTCTCTGCCTCTCCCTCCTGTTGTAAACTCTAATTAGGCTGCCAGAAATTGTCCCACTGTTCATGGATGGTTTTGTAGATACAGAAATAAAGTTTCTCTTATACTGTCACTCAGTGTGCTTATGACACCAGGTAAGTGTGGGCTATTTCTATGCCTATGAAACAAGCCATGGTGCAACAGTTGACATCAGCTGGATTCCTCTGCTTCAACTCAGTTCTGACACTAGCTACCTAGAGAGAGCATCAGATCCCACAGGCAGAGGGCTCAGCTCCCAGCAAACCCCACTCCCCGTCCATGTTAGATGTCAATCACAGACCTTCAGTCATTTGCCTGTGCTTCTGACCTACCAGCTACCAACAGGTTTCCCCACCCTCCTCCTTTATTTTGAGTTCAGTTAAGTCGTTAGCACAGTTCTCAGAAGAATATTCACTAGTTTATTATAAAGGATGTTGTAGAGGATAAAGATGAGAAGAGATGCTCAAGGCCAGGCCTATGAGACAGGCGAGGACACACCCTCACCAGGGACACCACACTGCAGGAGCCTTCACATGGTCAGCTCCCTGGGAGCTCATCTGAACACTGTAATTTATTATTTTCTTACGTTTCACTGCATAGGCATGACTGATCAATCACTTGTCAGTGGTGATCCCCTGAATTATTACTCCGTTCCCCTTGCTAGAGGATGAGGGTAGCTCTGAAAGTCCCAATCCTATAATCCTGTCTTGGTCTTCCCTGCAGCCATCCAGGCAGGGCTCTCCACACATCGTCTCATTACCATAAAAACCTTAATACTGGAGGAGATTCCAGCATTTTTCAGAGGTTCAGAGGAAGTGGAGCTCAATGCCAAATGTTTATTTTGCAGTATTATAATGCTCTATTGGTTTATCCCTTTTGTTCCTCACATTGTTTTCCATGTTTCATTCTGGATAGTTTCTATTATCCTATCATCAAGTCAACTAATCTATTCTTTCCTTTTCTTTTATGTTTAATCTGTTGTTGATCCTATTAAGTGTATGTTTTGTGATCCAGTGACTTAAACTTATATACTTAATGCTTAAGATTTTATTTTTATTAGTACATGTTTGAAGTACATAATTACATTATTGTGGGGAGTTGATACATGTGCATGACCCCTCAGTTATTTTTATCTCCTTTTCCTCCATCTCTTGATCTCCTTCTCATTTAAGAAAGACTTTCATTCTACTTTCTATTATCTATTTTTCAGTTCACTCTTTGTTTATATTTTGAGTTTCTCATTTAAAAGAAACCATGTGGGGCTGGGGATTTATCTCAGCAGCATAAGCACATGCCTTGCAAGCATGCAGTCATAAATTCCATCCCCAGTATCAAAAAAAAAAAAAAGAAAGAAAGAAACCATGTGATAATGAAGCTCTGTGTTATTTCAGTTAACATTATGATCTCGAGGTGCATCCATTTTCCTATAAATGACTGAAGTGTACTCTCCTTTGTTTCCTTTGTTGAGGGGTAGTGTAGTACTCTTTTGGTATAAATACCACCTTTTGTTTACCTATTCATCTGTGGATAGACATATATGTCAATTCTGAGATTTAGCTATTATGAATTGAGCTGTCATAAATGTTAGTATGCATATAGCAATGTAATATGATGTCTTTAAATCTTTGGACAAGATACGTAGAAGGAAAATATTTAGGTCAAGTGGAATTTCTAGTTTCAGTCTTTTGAGGAATCCCTGTCCTGATTTTCATAGTGGTTATACTAATTTATGTTCCCACAAACAATATAGGAAGATTCCTTTATTTCTTGCAACCTTGCCAGTATTTGTTATTATTTGACTTCTTGATTATGGTCATTATCTCTGGAATAAGATGAAATCTCACTGTATTTTTATCCAAAGATATTGCAGTTTTTACTTGTAGAAGTCCAATCTTGATCTTTAGAAATCTTTTCTGTCTTTCATCACATATTTAATGTTTACCTACCTTCTTCAGCATATGTATAGTATTTTTATGATCTTTTCTGCTAATTCTATCATCTATGACACTTCTAGTTTTTTTTAAATTGATTTGTTTTATACATGTGTGTGACACAGAGTTTTCTGGCCTGAAGCTGCCTGGTGATATATATATATATATATATATATATATATATATAGAGAGAGAGAGAGAGAGAGAGAGAGGTAGATGTAGATACATAGATGTATAGATATATATAGATATATATTTAATTGAATACCTGACACTGTAAAGTTCACTTTGCTTGGTGCTGAGCAGTTTGTATTTTTCATACCATCTTAGCTCTCTTCTGTGAATGCACTTGTTACTTTAAAGTAGTTAACCCATTGTGTCTTATTTTCAAGCTTTGTTGGGCTGGGACCAGAACGATGTTTAGTGGAGAACAGAGTTCTAGAGTGAGTGAGGCAAAATCTTTCTAAGTCCTTTACCCACTGTCTTGTGAAGTGTGAAGTCTTTTACTCGGCCTCATGGGAGCAGGAATTATTCCAAGATCTGTGTGGAGTCCTGAATTGTTTCCTGTGGACTACAGGCTCCTGTAGTCTCTCCACACATATGTCCTGTTCAGGATATGGCTGAGGACTCGAGTGGGTACAGATCTGGAAACTGACCGAGTGCAAGTCGCTTCCTTCCGGAGCTGTGCAGGTGAACTGGAGCCCGGAGCTGCCATAGCCCCCAAGCTCCAGCTGCAGCCCCACAGGGACCCTCTAGTCCTCGCCAAGGTTCACTTTTGTTGCCTTGTGCTTTGTGCCTAAAATCCTTTCGGCTAGAAAACTGGTTCATGCGTTGGTTCACTTGATTTTTTTTTCCTATGAGTTTCTTTCCTTTTCCCTAACATCTGTTGCCTCTAACATCTTGGCTCGTTTTCACATATTGTAAGTAACATCTTAGCCTTTATTAACAGGACAATAAAAATTCCTGTTATTCCATGTTCCTGTTCCCCAAATTGGATGTCTGAAACAAATATTTAGAATACACCAGTTTAGTTGAATTATACAGAAGAAAGCAAAAAGTAGTTGAATTCAGATATAACCTTGGAAAGACATTTTTGGAAGAAGCTTTGCAATGGACGTAAAATTAACACAAGCTAAGGCATTGTTTTCTTTGGTAAAACCAGGCAATGCTCCTTTCCAAGGAGAGAATGCGTCCACAACTCTGGATTAGAAGAGCAACGTGCTAGAAAGTGGAGACTGAACTGTGGAACCACAGACAGCAAGGAGCCCAGAACAGGAGAAATCAGAGAGGAGGATGTGGATTCTGAGTGAAGGTACAAGAGTGGACATGAGCAGCACAGATGGGCCAGTCACAGGCTGCCAGGGTGAGGGCAGACAGGAAACAGAGATGGTCTGCAGTCTGGTTCTCATTTCCAAGAAGAAAGATGTGCAACTAATAAAAAACAAAAATGTACAATGAAAGGTTTTGAGAAGAGGTAAGGAATCTATATAAGTCATATATTTGATTATTAGGACTCTGAGATTAAAACAACCAAATGATTTATCCAAAAGTATAATTTACACCATTAAAACAAGTACATATCCTTCTTTCTTCTGGTTCACAATATTTTTCAATTTATATCTTTTTCTCCTTAGTACTTTATTCTGATTAACAGTTCTTTTTTTGAATTTTCTCCTTGTATCTAACTTGAATATCTTTAGGCATGCAAACATGTGTTTTTAATTTATTTTATTCTTCTCTCAGCATAGAAATTGGTCCTTTAGTTTATGACAGTTATTTTAATTGATACTTTGCATTATTTTCCTTGAGCTAAACAGGCTGATTTATTTTTATCCTTTCAAATACCTGATACCTGGTTGAAACTAGTTTGAATTAACTATACTTTTGCCATTAGTGAGGATCATTATTGCACTTTGAAATTCCATTTCAAAAACTAAGTGCTTGCAGATTGATTTGTTACAGCTTCAGTGAAACATTGCTGATCAGACTGAGAGACAATGACGATTGCCGGTACCTCATGAGATCTGTACCAGGTCGTAACCCCACGCAGGCCGGGGGCAGGGCTGTGAGCTCTGCCTTCTCTACCAGAGGGGCTGCAGCACCTTTGCTCCCTCATCCTGTCCCTTAAGAGCCACGTCTATTAGAGAATAGGAACAAATTTGTTTTACAGCTCAACACAAACAGGTGAGGGCGTCCGTTTGATATGTGAACTTCTCTAGAGTGCACTTTTTTCAAGTCACTATCACATAATCTCATTTGGAACTCACAAGAAAAATAAAATATGATAGTATCACCCATAGAGATAATAAGGAGAAAATTGAGACTAGGTCAATTTCAGGAATTGTCAGAGGTAGTAATAGAAGAATACAATTATCAGGACCAAGGATTTCTAGCTCAGTGGCATAAGCGCCTGCCTGGTAAGCATGAGGTCAGGAGTTTGATACCCAGTAACAAGAAAGAAAGAAAAAAAAAAAAAAATATATATATATATATATATATATATATATATATAATTTGGGGTCTTTTCATATCCTTGTATCTTTAAATCCAGTCATTTAATTTTGTATTTGATCATATCCATCTCCATTTAAATATTCATAACAACTCTCCATAGTCAGACCCATCTATCTGGCTTTGAATCTAGGGATAAAGTTGGAATCCTTATGCCTATTTTGCTTCCACCTTTCTGTGCAAGCATTTGCGCATGTGTGTGTGGGGGATGCCAGTGGGTGTCTGAAAATGTGTTGCTCCATGTGTAAGCATGTGTTTATGTGTGTGAGCCAGGAGGTGGCAGAAATGTCAGACTCCTGTAATTTTTCATTAATGCTCAGATTTGGGTAAGCATGAAATGACTGGATGAATGCAGAAGACAGCCTATGGACAAATACCTCACTTCACACCTTTTGTACCATTAAATGACCAGACTGTGCTTTCTGCGACCTGCCATCACCCACCGTCTGACTCCACACTCACCTCTTTGCTCCTTAGACTTATTATTCTAGACCTGCCAAAGTTGCTGCAACTTTCCAGTACTGGTTGTGTCATCTTTTTAGTGTGTTTTAAATATTTCCCCTTTCTCTCTGTTAACCTAATAATTACCATCCGATTCATAATTCTTTTTTTAAATTGATAATTCTTATTTCTTTGGGGCATCAACTTTTTCTCTTCATTTGCAGTCTTGCTGGGTGTCACTCAAGGTTTTTTTTTATCGTCTTGTAATCAATAAGTGGAATTTCTTGACAAGAAACACATAAAAAGAAAGAAAAGCTATTGGTACTTATTCAAACTGGTAATAGTTTCTGATGAGAATAGCCACGTTCTCCAGGGTGCCCTGGTTTTTTTCTTGTCCGGTACCCCCTGCCTTTGCCTTACCATGAGTTCTACGAATCACAGAGAGTTAGTGTCCTTCCAGTATGCCACGAGTTCTCCTGCACTTCCCAGGTGTTCTCCTACATTTCTCTTTTCCTGTAGTTCCATGAGAACTATGCAGCTGGTTGTGGTTAGTAACTGTGAGAAGATATGGCATGAATAGCTCATGGATCAAGCAGTTAAGAATCAACAGGCTTCTCCTGTATTTTCCTTCAAAGGCAACTTGGAGCAAAACTACCTAATGGGTTATTGTTTGGCAAAATACTCCACTGCATTAAACTTTGATATAAACATAATCAAACCTCTATTTAGTTTGCTTTTGAGAGCAAGTGCTGGCTGCCTAGTGTATTTAGATATCACTACTGTAACACCAGTTGTTTGGAAATATTAAAATTCTTATTGCTCAACTGACTAGCAAGGAGACCAGGAGCTACAGGCCCTTCAGCCTCTATGATCAGTTGGTAGTGGGAGATTCAGTTGGTAGTGGATGGTAGGCCTCTTGCCATGGCTTGTGTCTAGATGTTTCCCCAAAGCCTCATGTGGTCATAGACTACCTTTTACAGAGGTGGCTGGATGTAGAGCATGTGACAGAATCAATTCATGGTGTAATGTTAGGCTCACGGGCACTAGAATTGAGAATGTGAGTGCTCCCCACCCTAAGTCATCTGGATAAGATAAAAGGAAACACAGAAAGACATTGTTTAGGCCCCTTGCTTGTGGCTTTTACTACCTTCTGCCTGCCATGAACTGCTTGAGCTCTTTGATGCCACTTTGCCTTAGAGCCAGTTGATTATGGACTGAAACCTCTACAAATTGTAAGCTAAATAAACCTATCATCCTTAAACTTTGGGTGTCAGGTATTTTGTTTTAGCAGTGACAAAAGTAGCTAAGATACCTTCTCACAGGCTGCCTGTTTATTTTCCAGGGAAATCTGTTCGGCACTGGAAATTTTGAGTTTGTGATGTCAGTGAATGTATGTTCTGGATTCTCTTGGTTCCAAACCATAAGAATTATTAACTGGAGACTTTTCCACACAGTTAAGAACTTTGTTGCTTAAGCAATTTATGTCCAGATGTGTCCAGTTCTTACCTGATTTCAAATTTAGCCACTGCTTAACATTCTTCCAGTACCTGGTGTTAATTACCCTGACCAATGCAGTTCCTTGTCTGCTCTTATCACCCTGAGTCCATTCCTTTTGGTTGTATCTGAAAGAGTCACATTGATATACCATTTGCTGTGCACCAAAATCCAAACATATTTTTGATTGTTTTTTAGTGTGAGGAGCTTGAAATCATGACTATTGCATCTTCTTCATTTTTGTATTTGTGGATGACTAACATAGAACTTAGTGCTGAAAGAACTTCTTAGTTTGATAAAAGAATACATTTTTTCTATTCATTTTATTTCATTTGATTCTCATATGACTGGACAAAAGTAATGTATTAATCCTTTGGGTTTAAAACCAACCTGGGCTTGCTTTCCAGCTGATTCACTTGTTGACTTTTATTCAATTATTTAATACTTCTGATCCTCTGGCTCTTTATCTAGAAAATGGGACAAACCTATTACCTACTGGATAAAGCTTTTGGTAAGATCAAATGAGGCAATGGATAGAAAATGCTTAGCACAGTACCTAAGACATGATAATAACAGGATATACAATAGCTGTTATTACTACTTTTGCCTAATGATCATTATTATTTTATTTAATACACTTCCATTCTCTGTAAGCATTAACACCAGTACAGCTGAATTGGCCAGATAATTTAATGTGTTTTCTCTAGACCTTCTTGCTTGTATCTTATTGTTACAGGCAACTGAGTTAGATAAAACAATATTACATGTAGTCAGACAGGAATGGGCCCTTGAAGGAGCCAGTGCAGAAGGTCAGATACCTTGAAACTGTGGTGGAGACTCCAAAACAAAGATAACTCAAATGTACCCACATACCTCCTAAGGATAAGTACCAGGAATTGATATTCTAACTAGGTCTATATCACCTTAAAGAAGCCAGAAGTCACCATCCTAGCCCTCTATAGGAAAAGTCACTGCTCTCTTTGCATGCCCTCATGCTAGGTGACTCACTTCCTCATTCATCTCAGAATTAATCAATTTTACCTGAGCAATTAATCTCATTGGTTGACCACATTTCTGCTCTACTTTATGCTCACCTTGTGAGTTCCCATTTTTCTTCACCTTGGACCCATCTCATCTCATGATTTTGCTCTATAACAGTCCTGAGAAAAGACAGAGTCCTTGGCAACTCACTTGGGACCCCTTCTGTCTCTCAAGCAGAAGCTTTCTTTCTCTCAATAAATATATTCTGCTCTTAACCTCCATTGTTCCTAAAATTTATTCTTCAATTTTAGAGAACATGCACTCATACTGGACATATAGTAGGTTGGGAGTTTCATTCCCCTATATTATTTTCATACCAAGGATCCAGTTTGCATAATGTTATCACACATTTCTTTCTCTTCTGGATTAAAATGATGTGTTGGTGCTGCAGGACATAGCCTGCAGAATAGTTTTAATTTCAAGTAATTCAATGCCTTTACATACTTTGAATCAGAATTATCATAATTCACTGCTTCCCATATATTAAAAGAGAAATAATAAGCTCTGAATTAGGAACTTCATGGATGAAAAATAAGAGGGGAAATATAATTTATTTCCTTTTGCTCTTCTGTGTTTTTCTTATTTCCTCCCACCACACATATACACAGCACCTTGGACACCAGCTCTCTCTTTTAAGAGAATTGAAACTTTGGCAAAACAGGATGAAGAGGAGCACATCAACTCATGTTGCAATGGACCTGAGATCGGGAGGAAAATTTTAACATGTTAGTGAGAGGTTATGAATCACTTCTTAAAATTCTCCCATCAGTGATTATTTCAGTTTTGCTGTTGAGGAAATAGGATATCAAGAAACCAATGACTTTCAAAATCAACAATATCCATGTGTTTCCAAAATACCTGCTCTACACACTTATGAAACTCCTTATGCTGTAAATGCTGGGTTTTTAGGTAAGTGTTTAGTGTACGATGAATGTTAGAGTGGATCCCAATTCCTGAAAACTTAAATTCTTCAAATTTGAGAATTGCTTTTGACAAGAATGATACAAAAATTTTAACCTGAAAATTAGGTTCAGGGCCTTGAAAATATTGCAGAAAGAAACCAGGCCCAGGAGAGAATCAGAACAGGGAGGAGGTCAATCAGCTTGTGGTTGAGGGCTGGGTTGATGGAGGTAGGATGTCTAGGCCTACAGGCCTCACCAGAGAGAAGCAACAGTCCAAAGCTGTAGAGTAACTGCACCTTAGACTATCTCGTCTGATAAGTCTAAAAAATATTACAGACATGTAGGCACAGAATCACTAACATGTAGATAGAGTATTATAACACTCTGTCTTGTGCTCCTACGCTTCTAGAAGTGCTTTTGTTCTTTATCATGCATCCCTGCTATATACATTTTTCCCTATTGGATCAATCTTACTTAAGTGGTTGTATTTGTAACCTTTATGTTTAATACAATTTGACCCAAGGTAACTTGTGATGCGATTTTGCTGTATAAAAAAATATTTCTAGACAAAGAGCTGCAGAAACAGCCCATTTTTTTGTGACCTTCTTGCCTCTCAGGAGCCTTTGCTCAGTGAAACTTTCCTACCATTTGTTTTCTTTTCCATGGAGTCCATTCTTCAGATACAAACCCCGCTCATCGCTCATCGAACAGGTTTGGGGGTTACTTCCCTGTAACCAAAAGAGCTCAATTAAGTGAGAGGCACTGAAGATTAAGCCTATGAACTGCATGGAGAATTCATCTCTGTTTAAGTGTCAAGAAAGATGATAGAAATCTTTCCAGTTGTGTTTCCTATAATGCAGACCTTGCTGAGGTGGACCACGGCAGTTTCTGGGTTTTCTGTTTGTCACGCTCATGGAAGGCTTCACTTACTCTATGGCCAGTCATTTGGAATTTCTCATAGATGACCAAACTCCACACGCTAGGATGTGTTGAAGCAAAGTAAAAGGATGACACCTACCTTCAGAAGTACCCAGTGATCTTTTCTCAGTGGGCCAGAATTCCCAACAGAGAAATGTGAATTCTTCTGGAAGAGTTACACATTTACCTGGATTTCAAGCTCATACTTCACAGTGGCTGCTATTTCTGAAGTTCTATGTCTTTTAAAACAAAACAAACTATAATGCAAAATCTGATTTTATATTAATTAAAACTTCTGAGTTAGTGTAAGCCCTTTGGAATGGGGTCTCTCAAACTTTTGATATACGTATCTAAAGAAAGTATATTTTAGGTCATTTTATATATATATATATATATATATATATATATATATATATTATGTTTTCTCTTACATGTAAATATATACATATCATATATGTGCATGAGATGATCTAATATATTGTGAATTTTGAAATGTAAATAACATTATAGTACAAGACATACTGCCATTAAATGTATCAAAATACTTCCCTTGGTTTGAAAACAATTATTCTATTGTTTATGCCATTTTTTTCTTTTATTTCTTTTTTTGCCATCTTCCAAAGCAGTTCTTGAAAGTGATCTTTTTGTCTTTATGAGGTATGATAAAAAATGAGGTGAATTGCTCCCAAATATTGTCCCATGGAAAGAGAGGCTCTTAAAATATTATAGTGTGCTTCTATCCACATTATTCACTGGTTCTGGCTTTGTATGACTCTTGATTCTTTCCTAATGTCAAAGTAATTATGAAAAGTAAACAATTTACAACCATTCAGGACATAAAAGCAGGCACAACTGCACAAGTAAAGATAGTCATGAAGGAGAACTTTTACAATTGCTTCAGAAACTGACAAGCATGATGGGATTAAGTGTGTTAGAATTGAGAGAGGGTCTGTGGGAGGGTAATGGCAATGTCTGTTACTGCAGCAATAGTGTTTGAAATTAAATATTCACTGTGTTTCAAGCAGGCCACATGTACATGTAAGATCTCCAGGTGTGGAAACTGGTGAAACTGACAGTTTGAGGATTACAATGGTTTGAGGATTTCCCTACCTATTAAACTTTATTCTCCCCAATTTCAAGCTTGTCTATGTGTTAGTGCTCTATTCTTTTCCAAGGGAGGGTGTCTTGTAGCCTTATTTCTACAGAATGAAGTCCAAGGTCTTTAAGACTTCAGTAAACAGAAGGAAAGAAACATTTTAGACTGAAGAGTTCCTTCACAGAGCTCATAAAATACCACCACCTGTGAGCCTCTCAACCTGTTTTCAGTGTTCTTTCTCATATACTTTGAAACACAAAGGCACAAGGGATCGAGCTCTAGTGAACTTCCCTTCCAGGTCAACCCGTAGGAACTGTCAAGTATATGTTACTACAGTGGGCTGGGTACTACACTAATCACACTAGCGAGATTAGTGATGCCAAATCTGTGTCATGCATGCTGCAGGCAGCTGCTTGTTATTGCTGAAAGCTCTAAAAGGTTCCCTAGCACTGATCTAGATGTTCTCAATACCCTTAATGGAGGAAACCTTCATTCCAATTTGAATGAAGTATATTTGACTCTGCAAATGTTAAGTATAGTTCCCAGGTCTTTCTCTAAGGAAGACTTTACACTTGAACCAAATCTGCTCTGTAACCCTGCTCCCTAGCTAAAACTGTCAAGTCTATAGAAGACAGGGTCTACTTTTTCCTTGTGCAATTATAGTCAGTAAGTAAATCTCTCTTTCATATGCCCTAATATAACCTTTTTAGTCAAACTAAATGAATAACTATACATCAAACCCCACACATTTGTATATCCAAACTTTTACATTTTTCTTCTATCAGATAGTAGCCTGATTTTAAGCCACATAGTTAAAGTCTGTGATCATACTTTCTCTTATAAGTCTCACTTTCTATTTATTTTTTTATTTCTCTTTTGGCAGTTTGTGAGTCACACAGCATTGCTGTCAATGATCCTAGTTTTGTTCTGAAGTTTGTTATGGAGAGTAACATCACATTAATATGAACAATGTTTAGGGCTTTTAGAAGTCCCAAGTCTAAAAAAAACAGAAAGGGAAGAAAAGGAAGGAGGGAGAAAGAGAAAGAAATAGTGTAAAGAAATAGATGTACCCTTGAGACAGTAATGTTAGGTGAAATAAATAGGACACACAAAATTAAATATCATATGGTTCCTCTTATGTAAGAAACACAAAGTATAAATAATTTAAAGAGCAGAAAAAAGACAACAGGAAACAGAGAGGTGAATCTTCTCTCAATGGCAAGGCAATGGTGAGATGGGGGGAGGTGACAAAAAATAGCACAGATTTATATTCTGCCCTTGTGCCTACTCAACTCCTCATGATGAATGTAATCATTGTGTACTGCACACATGCACTGGTAAAAATTCAAACAAGTAAAAAATAGAAATTTGCACTATAGAATTTTGCATTTATCTCAAGGATTGAAATATGATTCTTGCTGTTTCTTTTGTGCTCGTTCCATGCAGTAAACTATGGAGGTTCAAAGAAAGGCCACGGGGGCAGCTGGCATCTGTAAATGGACTGGCTATTGATTCAGCCCAGAAAGCTGTGTGCAACAGACATCTGTGTTAGAAGAAGTGACAGTCACATCTGTATAGCTCTCCACATGGATGGAATAGTTATCGGGATTATAACTCATGAATATTTTAGAAATGGCCAAAACATGAGTAAAATGAGATCATTTTAGATGTTATTTAAACTTATAATAGAGCTGAAATAAAAGTTCAGTTCTTTTTAAATTTGAAAATGAAATATCTCTTTATATGCAGGAACTATTAAGTGAGCAGGTTAATTGGATTTTGTGAAATACCATTTCTCCAGTCAAAAATAATTCACTTAATTTTAAGTACCTGGAACATTTGTAATAATAACATGAATGTTTGGTCTAGGAGATTAAAGAGAAATAAAATAAAAGACAAAGAGACAGAGCCAATGTAGGAAGAAAAGTAAATAGAGAAAGAAACTGGATTTAAAAGCCTTAAGGATATTTGAATCAATGCAACAATAAAGCCTTTGAAGGAAGACAAATGATTGGATAAATTATTACATTTTAAACTCCCAAGTTAAAAAAGTTAAAGAGCAGCAATAAACACACATAAGTTATGGGAGTAAAATATGTGAAGAGTTTTATTTTGTATGCTAATTGAGCAATGATTTATTAAATGCTCATACATTTCCAAGCCCTCTGCTGGACAATGACAATATTAAAATGGAATTCCCTGAATGAGGACCTCCTGAAGTTGAAGTTCTTAGCTCCTCAAGACAAGAAAAATATACTATTAAAATTCAATATGCTAAATCCCTTAAAAAGATGCATACAAAATTTAATGGGGCTGGGGATTTAGCTCAGCAGCATAAGCACCTGCCTTGCAAGCGCGCGGTCGTGAGTTCGATCGCCGGTATCGATTAAAAAAAAAATTAATGGAAACTTCTTTATCCTAGTTATCCATTTCTTCAGCTTCACACCTGAGTCCATGTGGTCAAGTTTTGGGCTTCAGTTCTCGCTGAATTTCTCCTGTACCTGGGTAGTTCCCAAGAAAAAGGCAAGATGAACTAGTAAATATCCTCGGAAGCTTGAGATAATGTATTCCTCCATGGGAATGTAGGGACTTTTTCCTTGAAAAAAGTCCCTGCAAAGTAAAGATAAATCCGTCTTCTACTCCTCTCTAGTGATATTCGCTTATAATTGCATAGGAGGGATATCACTTCCTTCATTTCTCTTAGAGCGGAATGACTGATACGTCGGGGTTATTTAACCTCTTCTCCCTCTCGCATAGGATGCGGAGGTGCATAAACAGAACCATCACAGTTCATTTCCTAATTCTGTGCTTCCTGCTCTGAGCAGTTTGTGCCTTTGTGTGAGGCTGGCATGGTTGGTTTCTCATGGTGTCCCCTTGTGGGGCTGAGGAAGAGGACCTAGGAAAATGCTGCTGCAATAACGGAGAAAGAAACTTGTTTCCTTTTCTCTGTTTTTCTGCCAATGGCAAAACTTGTGTTTTTATGTTTTTCTAGCCCGGGAATCTTGAGATCTCACACACATACACAAATGTGCACCAGCCTATGTATATAGTCCATATTTACATTATTAGCCAATGTATGTTTTGTTTTACTCACTGGAAGAGAAAGTTATTATAATAGATTGAATTGTGAATTCTCCAAAAATAATTTTCTTCAGTCTTACCCCCCAGAACCTCATGATGTGGCCCACTTTATGAGGCCCACTCTCTTTCGAGAGTTATTGCAGATCTAATGGGTTAAGATGAGGTCACGAGGATGAGCTTTAATTAAATATGACTGGTGTTCTGATGAAAAGGGGAAATTTGGATACAAAGACACACAGGGTGAATCCCATGGAAAAATGGAAATACAGATCAGAGTGGTTCTTCTACAAGCCAAGGAAGGTCAAAGATTGCCAGCACCCACCAGAACTGTCTCCAAGGCCAGAGACAAGTGGAGTATTTTCTCTCATATCCTTCAGAAGGAGCTAAAGCTGGACTCCAGACTTGTGAGAAAATACATTTCTGTTATTTATGCCACCCAGCTTATGATGCTTTATTATGGCTTTGCTATCAAATAAATACCTCTATGAATACCTTTTTAAATCGCTATTTTGAACATGTGCAACAATTGTTTTCAAAAGAGATAAT
Organism: Hydrochoerus hydrochaeris; assembly: GCA_004027455.1. Taxonomy (NCBI): domain Eukaryota; kingdom Metazoa; phylum Chordata; class Mammalia; order Rodentia; family Hydrochaeridae; genus Hydrochoerus; species Hydrochoerus hydrochaeris. The sequence goes on along the minus strand of PVLA01000170.1, from coordinate 603,321 downwards.
GAAGTTGGCTAAAGAATTAACAAGTTTCCTTCCACTACCAGATGGTGGACATCTCTCTTTCGTTCTGCTTTTTGTCCTCATTTCTCAATTACTGTGAGTCTTAGCCTGCAGAAATTTCTCTGGCTGAATATATGACAGCTGTATGGAAGAAGCCTTGGTGGGGAGAGACTGTCTCTTATATAATACTTAGACTATTTTGTACTTAGTATATATGTTTATCTGTTTTCCTGACAGAGGATTCACGGTTAATTTCCTGTTGTTTGCAAGAGAGTAAACTAAAGAGTTTCTTGGAAGTATGGAAAAAAATCCCTCTACGAGGAGTAAGACATGCGTTTGAGCTCTAGTTTGGCTACTCTGCTGCTATATAAGTAATGTGCTTAGCATATCTAAGTCTCATTGTCCCTGCCAAATCTAATTTCTCTGTCACTGTTTGTCCATTTCTAAGAGCTGTGCAGAAACAACTAAGAGACAATGTGTTCTTTCTTGATGCAGCCTGGAAAGGCCGCAGCCATCTCTTCCTTAGAATCATGATTGCCCTCCAGCTTTCACGAAGATCAAATTTGTCAAGAGCTGAACCAAGAATTTCATCCAGCACCATTCATTCTGGATACATGAAAATAAAACCAAATTGATAGAAAACCAGAGGTGCTGACATTAGGGTGCAGAAACGATTCAAAAGCCAGATTTTAATGCCCAACATGGGTTATGCGAACAACAACAACAAACCAAAACTCATGTTTCCCATGGCTTCTGGAAGTTCCTCCTTCACAAAGCCAAGGAGCTGGAAGGGTTGCTGATACCTAATCCTCCTTACTATACTGGGATTTCTCACATTTCTTCCCCAAAGGCAAAAGCCATGGTACAAAGAGTACACAGCGGACCATTAGAGCCACAAATCTCAATACCAGGTTGTAAGAGAAGAAAATAGACAACCTATGTGCATACTTTATGTTTAAATATATAAAGTAGGAGCTACTAAAGAGTGAAATATTGCTTGTAATGAAAGTTTATGCCCTACAAGGATTATACTTATAAAACTGATCATTATCAATGTTTTTAAATTAGAAGAAGGTGCTTGATTCTTAGTCTTTTTATTTCCTCATCTTATTTGGTTTTGCAAACTCCTCACTGAAATGCTCCTCTAGATTTCTGTGATGTGCTGCTTGTTTTAGTCTGCATTTTTGATTTCTCCTCTTTGCCATGTTCACACAGACTTGCTCTTCTTTATGTGGTCATTAACATTCAATATTTCAAGTTTTGAAATCTTAACCTGTGCATTTCCTAAAAGGCAACTGATCCTTACTCAAAATGCATAACCTTTGCCTCAAATGGTTACTTCTATTCCAGATCATTTCTCTAAACTCTTGACATATCTTGTCAACTGCCCACTTGAAATGTTTTTGTGAATTTTCCAAGATAATTGATGCCCAAAGTATTCAAAATGTAGGCCATAATGATCATAAATAAATCTCATATTCTTCTAGTGTATGTGTGTTAAGGCCAGCAAGTCACTTCTGTTACCAGCTTAGAAATACAAATATCCTGTTCTATATTCTCTTATTCCCTCCATCATGATCAAGTGTATTGCAAATTTTACATCACATAAGGTGCATTATTTTCATGTAACAGAAGCATTATACAAATTTACCTGAATCAATTTTAATATGAAATAGTAAGAGGCCCTAGGATGCGAGGTCCCAGGGTTGGCTAAGTCAGAACTAATGTTTTTCTCTACTTTTCTTTCTGTTAACATTAGTACATCTGTCTTGCCCTGAAGATTATCTCTATTATACTTGCAAGATTGCTACAGCGCATCTCAATTTCACATACAAATTCAGCAATGCCCAGTGGAAGAAAAGGCCATTTTTTCTTAAGTATCCCTTTTATGAATGCAGAAACATTTTCCTAGAAGCCTTTCAGTGGCCTCTCATTTGCATGTAATTTGCCTGATTTGTATTACATGCTCATGTTTAAGACAATTACTGGCAAGGGAAGTGGAACCAGCATGCCCTGAAACACAGAAGAGGGCGAGTACCTGGACAAACTCCCAGCCTGTGTTGGGAAAAAAGATGATGTAAAGTAGATTGAGAAATAACAATGCATCACTTCCTAAGTATACTTCAGAACTACTCCTTTTCATCTTAATCCCAAGCATTTGATTCATTACTGCTGCTTACTAATATTTGAAGTTCTCTTACAATGTGTCCTCTCGGTCAGGAGCAATCACCTTGATAACCACAGTCACCAGTTCCAGCTTCATCTTGCTCACAATTTATGTAGCAAGAAGAAAGGATATAATACAGGCAAAAACATCTCTTTAGGGGTCCTGATCTCTGGAGCAAGTTCGTTTTCCTGAACTGTTCTACTGTTTCTAGGCATGTTTCATGAGACATGATGCTAGGAGGGTTAAACAACTTCATTCAGAGAAGCTATCAACTGTGACATTTTCAACTTTTTAATTTTTGCAAAGCGTATACAGTAATCTCCCTTTATCCACAGCACATATGTTCTGAGATCCCCATGGGATGCTTGGGTGGTGCCAAACCCTTTATGTACCCGTTTTTCTATTTATTGTTACATAAGATAAAGTTTAACTTGTAAATTGGCACAGTAAGAGATTAACAATGAAACCTATGAATAAAATAGAGCAATTATAACGCTATACAGTAGCAAAGGTTGTGTTCATGTGCTCTTTGCCTCTCAATCTATGCTTGTGTCTTGTGTATTCACTGTCCCTACAATGTAGTACTCGCTACTTAGCCAACTTCTTGTAATGATGATGTGAGATGATGCTTTGCCTATCTGTGAGATGAAAGACATAAATATTGGTGTAGTATTAGACTGCTATGTAAGGGTTACTTAAACAGAAGTATTGTGATACTATCAGAATCAATCTGATCCCCAAATCAGCTACTGTTACTAATTGGTGGATAATATATACAGAGTGAATGCTCTGCCCAAAAGGAAGGTGCTGTGGGTAAGACAGTGTAGAATAGCATGAAATTCCATCACAAAACTTAGAAAATCACCTGATTTAAAATCTATTAATTTTGAAATACTTTTGGAATTTCATCTTTAATTCTTTTGTAGCATCGTTTACCAGATAGGTATAATCATAGATAGGAAAACCTACTCTAACAGAGGATTACTATACCTCCATATTTTTACTGAGGGTAAGTGACAAACGGTCACGATCCAGTTCAGTTGCATCTCATCGACTGTGGGTTACTTAACACATCCTGTTAGAGATTCTTGGTTTACTACTTAGCAAGCTTGCCAAAATACTCTATACAGGTATGTGGTTCTTGAGTCCACATACTTGAACTATGCATTCAATTTTCAGGTATCCATGAAGTTACAGGAGAAGTTTTCAACCTTCCTTTGGGTCAAAGAATTCTTTTTTGTGGAAGGCTGACTTGTGCATTGTAAGACATTGAGTGGTAACTTTGGTCTTTACCCTCTAGGTACCAGTGGAAATAACTTTATTGTGACAGCCAGAGTTTTTCCCAAACCCTGAGAAATGTCCATTGTACAAACTTGCATTCAGCTGAGAACCATTAAGATAGAAAAAAGACTTTGGATATGAGCTTGTTGCTTCCAGGACAGTTGTACTCCCTAGCCCTTTGAAATGAAGCATGACATAGGTGATTTATTTATTCCAATGACATTTGAGCAAAGATGATGTGATCACTTTCTTGAGAAATACAAAGAGTCAGTGCATCATTCTCTAAGTTGCTTCTTCTGTCTGTGTTTAGGAGCACTTGTAAATACACAGTAGCCATGAATTCAAAGCCTTCTGAAATACTGTTACGAGAAGACAGCTAACTTTGATCGCCTGGGCCCCCCTTAAATGTTAAAACCAATGATGTATATTTGTTTTTATGTCATTGAAACTTAACAGTTGTTTCTTAATTCACCATAAACCAATCCTAACTAGTACAGCACACTATTCCAAAGTATCGCCATCTCTAGTTCAGGCAGCTGTGACTGTCTCCCAACTGGTCATCAGACACTTGTCCTCCTCAAAGCTGTCGTCCTAGTATTGGGTATGTTATTTTACGATTTCAAATATGATCACATAATTATGTAGTTTATATTCTCTTACTGACCTTTCCATTATGTTTAAAATTAATTCCAAATTGCTAGTACAACCTATGAAATCCTGAGTTACTGGATTTCCAGATTTGTCTCCAGGGTCATTTTATGCATTAGTCTCTCTCAGTTTTCTATTTCATTTCATTAAAAAAAAAACAATAAAAACAATGAGACAGAATTTCAAAAGAAGATAATAGAAGAGTAACCATGGTTAATACATTGCTATTATTATTTTCAAAGTAGTTGCTCAGTTTTCTTATCCTCAAAGTACTGATTTTCAGTTCCTGGTATTTCTCAGACTGTACACCCTGAGCAGTTCCTCAGCCCTGCCCGTGCTACACCTTCCCTTTTCTATCAGTAGTTCACCCTGGTCCTTTCTTAATCTGCTTAGAGGTGAAATTCAAGATCTTCTCAGCTAAGCCACATATTCTAATTAAAAGCCCTTTCTCAGAATACTATGCGCTTCTTGGTGCAGTGAATTGTCTGTTGTAGTTTTTACCTTAATTTGTAAGACTGCATGGTTACTGTCTGCCTTGTTCTCTATACTATAAGTTCCCAAAGGTCAGAGACAATTCTTGTTTGTTATTTTTTCTCTTAATAGATGTGCTAAAGAAAGACACTAGTAAACCTTTGTTTATATTGAATTAGTAAATTTTCTTAAATGACTGGGAGCCACATTGGTAGGAAAGAAATGTTCAAGTGTTGAAATTTCATTTAACTTTCCATAAAGTTTCTAGTTATGAAAATGAGATTGTTTTTAAATCTATAAATCTGCCATACTGATTGACTATCTGAACAAATTTGTTGGCTATAGACATTTAGTCAAGCATTCCTTTGAAACAATCAATTGGAACAATGAACTTCATTTATTTATAAGAACAAATGAAAGATAATTTTATTCTTATTCTGCACTCTATTATAATTGAAGTAAAGAATGTAGAAATTCAGGGTTGATTGAATTATTAATAACCATCCTACACTGCCAGAGAGCAAAGGCTAAAAATATGTCATCATATTTTTTGCCTTTGTTCACTTATTTGGTTTAGGGACAACATTTCATATTGGTAACATTCCTTCTGATTGTAAAATCTTTCTTTCCAAATGATCTTCACTTTTGGAGTGAATGCAGGAAACATATCTTCATTGTGCAAAAGACTAACTACAGCACAGAGAAGTTAAGTGATTTAAGTCTAAGTGGCAGCAGAGTTAAGAAGCAGCTGATATTCCCTGGCCTTCCTCTTGGGTTATATGATTACACATGTGCTTGTGGATGATTGTGGTAGAAATTCATGGTTGGCCAAAAAGAGAAAAGAGAAGGGAAGAAAATCAATGAAAACCCTGGGCATTACACTAGTTTCTATTTACTAAAACCTTAAAACAGTATATTTAGTGAAATGACATTGTCATAGTCTAGTGCAATTAAAGCTAATTCCATGATTGATTCCATTTAGTAGGCATTCATTATTAATTTAGCTGATACACTGTAGTATTAGCATTATAATTATTTACTAATTCTAGGAAACATTTCCAGATTATCTTTGTGGCTGCTGTAGTCCTTTACTTCATAGAATATTTGAAAGAAAATGACAAGGAGTTAAGAAAGGTTTTCTAGTAGCTACCTGTGTTCAAGCAAATTACCTAACTCTCTTGTTCGGAAAAAAACAGATGGTGAAGATTGTCTTCCCTTAAAGGAGTATCAATCAGCCAGATTTTCTAAATGCAATTTTAGGGTAGTTTGTGATATACACAAGAAATGTAGTTCATTGTGTAGACAAATTAACTGGGAGTCAGACCTGGATGAAAGCCAGTGAGGGCCCTCTGTTTTGGGACAGGATAACTATGCTGCTTGTTCTAACTTAGGGAACATGCGCTAGTAAAATAGCACACACAGTTTGAGCCACAGAGACCTGAGTTTGACTCATTGCTCTACCATCTATAGCTGTCTTCTGGCCTATTTCCTGAAGTGTCTGAGACCCAGGGAGCTCTTCCGTAAATGGGAGCAGCAATGGAATTGGACATGAGTCTAAGAATATGTTCTGTGTAAGGTGCTGAGTGCTATGGCCAGCACATATTAACTATCACCCTTACTGTCACCCTTCATTGCTGTAACAGCATTGACAATTATCCTGAGTGAGGAGGAGATGCCTAAGACATGCCCAGTCCCCTGTAACCTCAGTCACTGTGAGTATCCAGCAGGGCTGAGCTGAAGGACTTCCCAGGGAACTGCATCGTCTCACGTAGGAGACCTCAGGTAACCATGGCAAGGACACATGGAGCCAGCACCTGAGCACAGGTACCATGGGGTGACTTAAAGGGAGGGAAGCCTTCTGAAAAACATCTTGTGGACTTCCTGTTTGTGATTGTTTTAGGCTTTTTGGTACAAAGATTCGCTTTCCTTTTTATCCAACAATTTATATTTTATAACACACTCATTTCTCCCAGACAACTCCCTTTCAGCACGGTCTCAGTGGACCTCATGTATGTGAGGTCCACGAAATTTAGTCAAATGTGTCACTATGTTCAGACAATGTATAGAAAGTGTTTCTTTCAAATAATACCCAGCATTCTTAGAATACTTTTCATGCCTAAAGGGTTATAATCTCTGAGGAAATATTTTCTGTCAACAGGAAAAACAGTACTTCACTGTAGAACAGAGACACAAACTGAACTAGGGATATATCCAATCCATTCACTCAGGTCACATCCAAAGATCTCATATTCTTCAAATCAATCAAGGAAGAAGAATTAGGTAAAACTCAAATTGTACATTTTTTCTAATGTCTGCATTTTTGTCATATTCTTTACACACTTTATCACAATTAATAAGCACAATGTCACATAGAACTTAGTATCTTTTTTGAAGAAAAAGAAAACAAGGTCAAACTAACAAGCATCTTGGTTTAATTAAGTTCTAATTTAGTGAATCCTTTTATATTTGACATGATTTAATCACTTATGAAGCAATGATGCTTTAATTTCAAACCTAACTTATTTTTAAGTTTATCCACATATGTGCTTAACATTAGATTTATTCATAATTGAACAAAATATGCATTTTAGTGCTACAGACAGAGAGCACCATGACTCTGGGACAAAAGGCAGGTGTACTCCAGAGCCTTAACTCAGGGCCTGCTACCCATTATATTTAGGCATTCTTCCTTTCTGTCACCACCCCAACTCTTCCAAACAATCTTAATTACCTCAAAAACCAGGTGCATAATTAAAGATGAAATTCTTTCACTGAAAGTCTCTAAGAATAAACCAGATGAGGTAGTAAAAGTGTTATGGTTCATCACAGAGGGCCAGAAGACAAAACCCTAACTCCCAACCTCAGCCCTTTACTCTCAGCTGCTGTATTAGTCCACCCTTTACCGGAGGCCGGGATGTCTGTGCTGGAGGGGCACAGATAGAGTGATTGTGATGATAAATTCCTGAGGTAAGCCAGCTGTCCAGTCCTTAAAGCCACAATGTTTGCAAAAGAAAACAGAGTACATTTTAAAGCTTTTCCAAGGACACTTGAAAGATTACCTTACTTTTAGTGCACCTGTGAAACCCCTGAACATGTATAAAAGTCTCCCCCCTTTCTTTGGTAGCAGGTCAGTGGGATGTTCCCTGACAGAGATGTACCCCTCTTCACTTTTGTCTTCAAGACAAGTCCTTCTTTTGTTTCTCAGTTAAAGCTTTTGCCTATGAGTTCACACCCTTTGCCTAAATTTTAATTTCTACTATCACTGAGACAGAAGTTCCCTTGTGTCTGGTATTACTAGGATCAAATTAGAGTCTATTTGAATTTTACCTTACCTGAAAATCGTAACCTTTCTGCACAAAGGAGATTTTATGTATCTTTGAATCCAGACTTCTACCCGCGGAAATCCTTTTCAGGATATTCTTGACACGTGGCCTCCAGGCAGTAGCGCTAGATCACTTCTGTTGATCAAGCCTGTCACTGAAGGGCCCACTCAGAGCATTTATCACTAGGCTGATGGTTAACCTTGATCCTGCCCTCCGGCTCTGAACAGGTACAGTGACTGTCTCCTCCCACACATACAGAACTAAAACTGAGGATTGTTACCCTTGTTTCAGTCACTGCATAGCTGGGGATTTGATGGAATTCTGACATTCCTCACCCTCACCGCATCACCTCTGTGGATACTAAGGAAGGAGTCCCAGGTGAGAAGAGAAAAACACTTCCTGGGGAAATCAAGAAAGTAACAAAGAAGAGGTGGCTCAGGAGCTGAAATTTTAAGTTTGTGATTATTTCCATTGATTTCTTAATGATCATCTCATCCCTTTTTCTCCTACTTTTCTTGAACCTTCTTTTCAGCATAATGCTGAACTTTAGACTGCCTTTCTAAGGAGAAACAGTGATCTATACTCAGAGGATCTGGATTCCTGGGGTTGGAGGGAGGTGGTCCTAGAATACAATCAGCAGGACCGCCTGGCTGGGGAGATAGAGGCACAAACATTCCTGGGCTTCTTGTTAGTATTAAGAAAGAATAGAAGCTGAAAAAAAGGACAAATCTTCAAAAACTATCCTTAGAGAAATTCCTCCCAATACAGCAGGAATTAAAACTAACCTAGAAAACTGGCAAAAGAAACTGTAATTCTCAGAGGGAAGCCAGACCGGAGCCACAAATCAAAGAGCAATATTAGAAAATGCTACAATAATGAGAAGGAAACATAGCATTTCAGCAGAAGAGGGCCAAGGGACCCTGTGTTTTTCTCTTCGTTGGACACATGAGCCGAGAATGTGTGCTTTGAAGTCTTCCCAAGAGATGGAACAAGAAATTACAGTCTGCAGAACAATTGGTTGGGCAAAGGAAAGAGAGGGCTGAGATGAGCAGCACAGGCTCTTGGGGCTGTGGGTAGCTTTAACCCATCAGCCAGCAGCTGACAGTGAGCTCCTCCTGCAGCAGAGCGCTACCCATGCAGCCCAGGAACACAGAGCTGTCACTCTGAGCAGAGGAGCCCGCAGCCAGCGCCACACAGGGCTAAGAACATTTACTCACTTAGTTATACACTTAAATTTTTCTTATTATGATACAGAGGGCCCTCTCTGTTTGAGGGCTCTCCATTCAGAGAGTCAACTAACTACAGACTGAATAAAAGGAAAGCATTAATGAAAGGGAAAGAACGTGCTCAAAAGGAAAGAACAGCTAGGATAGGGCAAAGGAGAAAAAGAAGAAAGGAAAAGATTATGTAGGTATATATTATAAATATATATACACATACACACATACTATATACCTATACCTAATATATACCTATATTTTGTATATATATGAGATAACCATACTACTAATTTCTGTAAGTTAATGAAAAAGAACAGCTTGTGCTTTCATTGTTTCATTGTTCAATCATTTTTTCACACTTAAATCTTATAATCTGAACAATTACTTCTAAGATAACCATATGCATTATATTAACTAGTGTTAATTTCCTACAACTGTTTTGGAAATTCTGTATCATTTCTATCTTTTTTTTCTGTTTTGTTTCTTAAAATTAAAAAATTACAAAAATAATTTTTTTAAAAAAGGAAACCTTACATGTATTTTGTAGCTGGACCTACAGTGGTTGCACAGATATTTTGTCTTGTTATTATTCTGTAAGCCATGCAATGATTTATGTAGTATTTGAACTGTATTAGGGATTGGTGAGTAACTAGAGATGATTCAAAGTTTGTGGGGTGATATGTCTTTGTTATATACTATACCATTTTTATAAAGGACTTGAATATCCATGGATTTACAGAAATGTCCTGGAACCAATGCATATATAATTTTTTAAGGTGAACAAAATGAAATTTTATTATGCATATGCTTGGTGAAATTATTACTAGAGTTATGAATATATTTTTATCTTCTGTGATAGTCAAGACTGAATCCAGGGCCTTTGCATTGAGGCATACACCCCACCACTTTAAAAAAAAATTTTTTTTTTTTTGCAGAGTGATCTGGACATTGTCTTTGACATTTGGATATTTAAGACAATATACAGTCAGCCCTCTGTATCTGTGGACCCTGTGCCCTTCAATTTATTCATCACAGATTTAAAACACTCAAAAAACTTATGTCTATACTAAACATGTATAGACTTTTTTAAAGAGAAACAAAAGCATGTAAAGGGTAGAGATAATACAGAATTTTTCTAAAAAAAGATAAACAAGAAGAAATCACTAGTTTATAAATTACATATTGTCCTCTTAGAAACAGTTGTTCAAATTACAAAATTAAAGCATACAAAGTGGATATTCAAACAGTGAGAGAGTAAACATCTACGCATGCATGAGTCTACACATGTATTTCTATCCTTTCTGTATTAGAGGGAAAAACAAAACATAGCAAGACAAAATAAAACAAATTCCTATAAAAACATGAAGCCAAAAATTGTATAAAACCACAGTACAAAGTGATCTATGATGATCACTGTGCTGGGCTGGGGATTTAGCTCAGTGGCATAAGTGTCTGCCTGGCAAGCACGTGGTCATGAGTTCGATCCCTAGTACCAAAAAAAAAAAAAGACAAAAAAAGACATAGAAATGATTACTGTGTTGTTTCTTATTATCTTCAATAGAATTGTCTATATCATCAGGCATAATTGAATATAGCAGTATAATTGAATATAGCCGTACATAATATTAGTAAAAATAAAACATTGTAGACAGTATAAAACTTCAAAGGCAGGTAATAATCAAACCATAGTGGGTATTCTAGTGAATCTTGTCATTTTAAGTGCAGTTACCTATACTCTCAGACTTGATATTATCAATCATAACAGCTTTGAATAAAATCTATCAATACAAAACAGCGATCTAACAAACCAGATTTGATTACGATCAGTCATGGTAAAACAGTGTAGGTTTTACAGAGCTTTAGATTAAGTTAATAGGAAATTAAGGATGATTACCATACTATATCCTGTTGTTTTCAGGATAACTGTCTGTGCCCTCAAATCTAGTACAGATAGAATGACTGGAACAGAATATAATACATCAAAGCAGAGTAGTATGAGTAATGTGGGTTTTTAATACTGGTGCACTACTAGCAATATAGTGTATCAAGGCCATCTATGTTAGGGATTCTGGCCATCCTTCTCTGCCTTATTTCTGCTATGCTATTTTTCTGCCTTTGTTTGTCTGCTTTTCTCCTTCATTCTACTACCTGCCCCACTCATTGAGGCCTTTCTGCCACTTTTCCTAAAATCCTGGTATTTTTTTTCTCTCTCTAAAATGTCTTTCAGTATTCTCTGTAGGGTTGGATTGGTGGTCACAAACTCCCCCAGTTCCTCTTTGTCATGGAAGCATCTTGTTTCTCCATTAATTTCTAGTGACAGTTTTGCAGGGTACATCAATCTGGGCTGGAGGTTATTTTCTTTCAGGGCTTGGAATGTTTTGCTCCAAGCTCTTCTTGATCTGATGGTCTGTGTGGAGAAATCAGCTGTGATCCTGATGGGCTTACCTTTATAAGTAATCTGTTTCTTTTCTCTGATGGCTTTTAATATTCTATTTTTATATTGAATTTCTGATGTCTTGATTATTATATGTCTGGGTGTAGCTCTGTTTTGGTTGTAGGTGGCTGGAATTCTGTATGCCTCACATAACTGAATGTCATTTTCTTTTCCAATGCTTGGGAAGTTTTCCTTAATTATTTCTGTAAATAGCCTTTGTAATTCACCTGTTTGTATTCTTGCTTCTTCATTCACATTTCTTATTCTTAAATTGTAGATTCTCTTGTCATGTTCTAGCCTTTGTATTGTTACTGCCTGTTTCCTTGTTATTTTTAAGAGATCTTAAAAATAACAAAAATCCTTTCATGATCACACATTGTAAACTTGTCTTCAAGTTTTGATAGTCTATCCTTAGTTTCTTTTAAGGAGTTTTGCCAACTTTCAATGGAGTTTTTAATTTCCTGGTAGTCTCTTTGAACCTGCTTCATGTATTCTACATTTTCTTTATATTCTTTATCAAATGTTTCGCTGCTTTTTTTGTGTTCCTCCCTTCTTCCATCTGTACCTTCCTGAGAGATGCTTCCTGAGAGCATTTCTTTTATTACTCTACTCATATCTTGCTTTACCTGATTTAATATTTCAGTTTTGAGCTCATCTACAAGGTCCCAAAGATATCTCTTAATGTCCACTGAAGCCATGTCTGATGATGTGTTTTTGCTGCCCTCAGTCTCCCTTGTTTTTCCCTCTCCTGGATCAGTGCTCTCAGGGTTCTGTGTGCTGGGGCCTCCTCTTGCCTCTCTCTCTCCTCTCATGATCCTGGCTTCCTCCACACAGGTGTACAGTGCAGGTCTCAGCCCCCTTCCCTGTTGGCCACGGTTCCTCAGAAGCACTCTGATGAAGGACCTCTGCCTTCTCCTGCCTGCCCCTCCCCACCGGGCCAGCCAAACTTCAGGGTCCTTCACCAGGTTAGTGTGTGCTAGGCACAGGGGATTGATTTGGGATGGATCATTGGGTCCAAGCGAGGGGTGTGGCCCAGTACAAGCAAATCCCATGAATCTTCTTTGGGGACGGAGGAACCAACCAGTTCAGGCTCCTCCGGCCCAATTCCAACATGTAGCCCATTTGGTTGCACCCTTCTGGTGTGTGAGGTTCTCATTCCCAGCACTGACCATGGATTAATGAAGGTCTCTTTGCTGGCTCCACTCTCTGTTGGGCTCACCAACCCCTGACTTCAGTGCTGCTGTGGTTCCTGTGAGTGGCAGCAGGAATGAGTTTGGGTGGCTCTGCCTGCTGGTGCAGATTCTAGTTGGTACAATTCAGGCCAGTGCAAACTTGACAGGTTGCAGTGAAAACACTACGTCCTGTAATTTTTAGCTGTTCCAGTTGTAGTCCTGACATGTTTGACGAGCTTTTTCACATTTTAATTTCTTCCTGTGTCAAGAGGATCCATCTCTCTCTGTCTGGTTCTCTCCAGGATGTTTTACTCTGGCATATGAGTTATTTCTCCCAGGAAGCTTTGTATTTTGTTGCTCACTGATCAGCCATCTTGATTTCTCCTCCCACTTTTAAATTTTTAAGATAAACTTTTTTGAGACAGGGTCTTGGTTAAGTCACTAACTTCTCAAGTGAGGCTCAAAACTGTCATCTCCTGCCCCAGCCAACCAGTGTTGAAGGTACAGTCATGTGACTCCATATTCAATTAAGAACATTTATCAGTTTTTGGTTTTTTTTTGCGGTATCGGGGATCAAACTCATGACCCTGTGCTTACCAGGCAGGCACTTATGCCACCTAGCTAAATCCCCAGCCCCAAGAACATTTATTTAATTAACATAAATTGGGAGCTTTAATAATCATCCTGAGACTCTTTCCATGTCAAATTCTATCATTGTTGCCTACTTTTGAGTAACACCAGAAGAACACAGATGCTGTTAGGATCTAAATAAGGGGAAGTTGAGTCAGAAACACAGTTGCTGAGGTATATTGATTACTCACTATATTTATTATACAGCTATTATTTCAGTTTATAGTGCAGTGTTGTTTTCTAGACATGATCCAACCATTAGTCAACAATGTGATGGAGAGGCACCGGCTGGCTACAAGGGGTGTCACAAACTGAAGGTGTCACTGAGTATCAGGAAACAGTGTGTAAGTAGCTCCATAGAGAGTCAGAAGATTTAGGGAAATTTTTCCAAACATATAGCAAATAAACTTTATATATTTCCCTAAAAAATTTGAAAGTGGTCTTAAAATTTTACACAGTTATGTCGATAATGATTTGTACCCCTGTGGAGGACCACCTGGATGACTTTCCTTGAAAGAACAAATGTCTCCATTTGGGCTAAACCTGGCCCTATTTCCACGTATCGCTATGTACACAGCTAATCAGGACTTTTCCTTATCCTTTCAACTGGTTTTCAGCAATGCAAGTTGGTGCTGCTCTGTAGTCTTTGAAGCAAGGCTACCGATCTGTGTTATCCGACCCCAAAGCTCCCAAAAAACATGTGTGGGCTAGGCAAGAGGGAGAACCAGGCCTGAAGCTGTTCCTTGGGACTCGGTCTTGAGATAAGAGGCTATGACTTCCCAGGCCATAAAAGATCACACATCGGAGCTGAAGCCCCGACCCCAAAACATTAGATACTACCTCCAATTGTGTTGTGCACATTGGCCTCTCTGTATGGTCTTCTTTCTACGTATTGCAGGGGTGATCTCAGGCCTCCTACCTAGCCCAGCTCACAGCACTCGCATGCTTCCTGCCACTCTCACACTCACTCATCCTCAAGCAACTCCCTTCTCTATGAATCAGTGAAGTCAGACTTTAGCTCCGGGTGAAGGCTTGGTCCGGGTTAACCATCACCTTAGCTGGACTTAGGTCCCTCTTGGCTCCCCACGACTATAAATAAGACTTAGTGCCTTTATTCTCACCATGCATCACACTGGTAGTGGTAGATTAGAATCAACTTGCTAGGATTCCAGTCACTTTTCCTCGGGATTATAAATACAAACTTCCCAGACCATGCTGAGGTCTGAGAAGGGCTCTCTATATACACCTAAGTGAAATTTTTCTATGTGATTAAAAAATAAGAAAAAGTAGAACTTCGACCGTGTTACCAGACACAGTAATTTAGTTGTGTTTTGATAGACAATGATGCTGCAATCTTGATGCTGTGCAAAAAGACCAAGACATTACAGCTGAAAATGTAGAGAAAAATTATTAGGTAGAGATTTCACTAAGTTAATTCAACAGAATAGTATAGGTTTTTTTGGATTTTATTTTTATGATATTGATTTAACAATTTGCCTTGCATTTAGACTTTTTAATCATTAACATTCAAGCTAACTCTGCATTCACACTTTTGCTTGCCCATAGAGAGCACATATAAACTGTTAAGCTCCAGGCTTTACAAATCCTACCTCTGCCTCTGCTCCTTTCATTTCACCACTACACCGTGCTGTCTTTTACTTGATTACACATCTCTGTTGCCTCCTGGGTGGAAAATACCAAATCTGATTATTTCTAATATCCACAGCACCTAATGCAATAAGACCCAGCTGTTGTTTGATATTATTGTTGCTGATTGAAAATCTAATTGATGCTTATTGTAAAGAAAGTGGGGAAGGGTGATGCTATAGTCCAGATAAAAACTCTAAAGCAACACCAAGACAGAAAATGGTGCTTTCCTTCTTCAGGGACCATAGCTGGAAAACCTCACTGTGCCTTTCAGTCCTGAAGGGCGGAAGCAACAGCACATTTGGAATCCATGAAGGAGGGAGAAACAAACAAGGAATCTCTTTTAACTTGGGCGTCCCCATGCCTCCCCATGAAACAGATGCACAAGAAGAATGTTCCCAGAGGGAGGGATTGGGTAGGAGAAGTTACAGATCCTCGTAGATACCAATTATTTTTAGGCCTGGGGAATCTCACCCACTGTCTGTATTTGAGCCCCTTGATGTCTCCCGGAACATCTAAATGAAGTTCACAATGTGTATTCATAGAGATGCCAGATGCATCCCTACAGAATTAGGAGAAAGGTGGTGAAACCAGAGACCTACAAAGCAAATGCCTGACTTTGGAGAATTTACAGAGAAAAGGCATGTTCAGTTAAGAAAATACACAAAGTATTTTCAACAAACTTTCCCCAAACCATCCCCTGTCCATCCGCACTAGTAATCAGAGAAATCCATAGTTAAAGGTATGTGCATGCAAATAATGTTTGCACATCGTATCTGCTATATGTTAACTTCTGTGTTCCTCCCTTGTCACCATCCTCTGCACTGGTCATTCATAGCCTTGTAGGGACCAGATTGAGTGCTTGTGTTCAACCTCCAAATGCTCATTTTCAAAGATGAGTCTTTACACATAGTCTTTACTTGCGATACACCTTAGTGGATTTTGCACTTAGCTAAGCATGTTCTCTTGCCCACAATTCCCTCCCTTCTATGGTGGCAGCTCACTCACTCAGCAGCATTGTGGCAATTTTCCCATCTCTGGAAATTCACTTAAGTGTCTACTTAGGAAACTCTTTATTCAATGTGCTTGACATGTTAATACGAATAGCTCTGGGTTCTCTATGGTAGTGAACATTGAAAATGGAAGAAAATGTGAGAGAAGCTGGCACAGGGGTTTTCCATAGTCCCCACCTCACTGCTGAGTGTTAAGTGGAGGAACAAAGGATTCAGAGAATTAATTAAATAGGTATGGACAACAAGTCTCATTAGAGTTGAGGAGCTGGATTAACTAGCTTCTCCAAACAAGTGCAGTGGTTAAAATATGGAGCAACTGGTTCAAAGTCTTTTTCAAAAGTTTCAAAAGTATTTTTGCAATCTATAATTGAGACTTCGCTTGTTTCTGTATTTACATGAAGACTGAAAGCCACAATTAATTTGATTAATATTAAATTGCCATCTATTCTTGAGCAAGGGAACTTGGAGAATAAGAAAGGTATAGGAGCTATTAGTCAAATAAAAAGAACAACTTTGGACATAAATCCACAGATGTTAGAATGTGATCAGGGTGCTAACTGGAGTAAATGCAGTGCTTTTAGATTGCTGTGGAATTCAGACCACAGCATATGAGGTGGGCTCATATGCAAAAGGCAAAGACAGTAAAATGAATGGGTTTTGTGGATATTTATCTATTTTGCAACAATTGGTCCATTCTCCTATTATGCTTTTGTAGTTTAGGAAGTAAACCAAACTGTTGATTTGTGCCATTCACCCCAAGGAAGTTGTCGACCATGCAGAAGTTATTCCAAGACCATGTGGCCCCATTGGGCAGGTGTGGGTTATAAGAGTTGACAGCTATTTTAAGTGTAGAGAATCCAGTGGGATGTTTGTGCTTGGGTCATATTTCCTATCACCCCACACTGAATCAGACTAAATGGATTTTTTGCACATCTTTCATAGAGAAAGAGATTAAATTGAATGGACCCTTTAGAAGACCAAACATCCTCATGCTCTAGGCCAACTAAACATTTGGAACTTAGTGAATAATATCTTGCAATTTTTTAAAATTGTAATTAGAATTAGTAAGTCTAATTTCAAAGCTTGAGGCCACAAACAGAAAATGGAGAGCAAAAACTTATTGAAATTTGTGCTTAGGCTGTCTTTATAGGGAACTAAACAAGAATATAATAAGGTAGAAAGATGAACATGGTCTCTTCCTTTGTTTGTGCTGCAAGACCAATCCCCTTTGGTTTCAGAAATCCTCAGGAATAAGTGTAGTTGTTTCTAGGTGTCTCATCCTCCAAGTTTTATCTCTAGTTCTCTCTGCCACTGATGTTCTCCAATCAATCTGTCCTCCAAGTCTGAAATATCAGCATCCTCTTCCATGATTCGGGCTTATGATTCTCTTCTTTATGTTCATGTGCTGCAGAAGCCCTTATTTGTGGGACAAAGTTCTTACACACCATTTTTTTTCATAAGCCCTGTGACCATGTGGTCTCAGGGCTTTCCAGCATTTTAAAAGGCAGAGCTTTTTCAGTTTCTACGGAACATTGCCATGTACCCTTTACTGTACCCAGCCTGTCTGTAGACGATGGAAACTTGAATTATATGGTCAACAGACAATTGTTTTACATCTTGTTTTTCCACTGAGTCAGACTCACTGTCAAATTTGTTTATCAAATATGTTTCCCATTTGTTGAGTTCTTTTCTAGAAATGTGTTATTTTCTCCTACAAATAAGTCTGTAATGTATTGATCCATTTTCTAGGCACTCTAGAGCTCTTGTAGGAATTCTGCCATGGGAGAAAGAAGGAAAAGGAATCTAACATTCAGATTTCTGTAATGTATTAAGTAATTTAATTATTGAGACAAATGTATATTGGAGTAGGATCCCTATCTTTATGCACCAGGAAACTCAAATTCATGGGAAATAATGGGATATCTAAAAAGCATATCTGGACCTAACTTCTCATTCTTGTTATTTTGGTATAAATGTGCAAAACATGCACAGTTCAGTCCATTAAAATAATTGAACTGAGATTTCAATTTTTTAATTTAATTTAATTTTATTTTTTCATACTGGGGATTGCACTCATGATCTCATGCTTGCCAGGCAAGTACTTAAGCCACTGAGCTAAATCCCTGGCCAGAGACCTCAAATTTTTAAGACAATTGTATTTGTTGCTTTCCCATAACTGGGACAAAATACCTGATACACACAATTTTTTTTTTAAGTTTTATTTTAAAGAGGGTAAAACTAAACATAACAATACAGAACAAAGCAGATCAGAAGAAAACAATGTCAGTGACACAGATTTCAAAGCAAGACAATAGGAGATCATTACTGTCTATTATGTTGTCTCTTGTTTTCTTCTAAATAGTTGTCCATTGTTGATTTTCCCATTGTCTGGTTTTGAAAGCCTAAGATGCCTTCATCATTCTGTTCTGATCAGTTTAATACTGCTTTTTTGTATGAATTCATTGTGTGTAAAGATATGATACACACATTTTAAAGAAATAGAAGTTTATTTCCACTTGTAGTTTTAGTCCATGCTTGACTGGCTTCAAGGTAGGAACAGGATCAGAGAGGCACATGGCAGAGAAAAGGGTGTTCAGCCAGGATATAGAATGAAGAGACGAGC
This sequence comes from Hydrochoerus hydrochaeris, assembly GCA_004027455.1. Classification (NCBI taxonomy): domain Eukaryota; kingdom Metazoa; phylum Chordata; class Mammalia; order Rodentia; family Hydrochaeridae; genus Hydrochoerus; species Hydrochoerus hydrochaeris. The sequence continues at coordinate 584,695 of PVLA01000170.1, read as the reverse complement.
TGGGCACAAGAACACATCCTTGCAGGTCATGATTCTGTGGCCCACCGCAGCCAGCCCCTCCTCCTCAAACCACAGCAGCTGCTGGACTCAGTAGATGGCCCCCCGCAACGAGTACTGTGTGCCCAGAATACCATCACCTTCTGCACACAGGAGAATTTTGGGGACATTTTAGATCTAAACTATAACAATGACCAAAAGAAATTTTAGCTATTAAGTCACAAAGTAAATAGAGTCAGTGGAAACGAGCATGGCACGTTTTCAAATCTGGTAGTTTAAAACACTATACTCCTGATGACTAATCCCAGACTTTCTTCAGGGCTATGTCTAGGGGATTGAAGCTTTGTAGTCTGACTCTAGAATCTGTCGATAAATGTGAAGTTAGAGCAGGATGAATCTCAGCAAATGACATATCTACAAGTTTCCCCAGCATTTCCCAGTAATGAAACGAGAACAAAGGATGCAAACCAAGAACCAAAGGGACAATTCCAGGAGTACCTAAGAAACTGTCTTTTGATAGTTCTGTGATCTTGCTTTATGGGATTTGGGCATGTGATAAATTTTCCCATTTGATGGACAAAGAGTTACATATATCCCCCTCTTCCCACCCTGCAGAACAGCTGAAAGGTGCCTGTGAAAATCATCCCTGTCAGGAATGCTACCCCAGAATCAATCTCTGTGTTACCACAAGACTAGGTGAAGAAGATAAAACTTGATTTCACCGATTGGAAAGAATGTGGATTTGGGAATTAGACAGACCTGGTTTCAGGTGTTATATTTGTGCTTTGCTATATAATCTTGAGCAAATTATTTAACCTTTATTTATCTCAGTTTTAACAAGAATAATGTGGAGTATTAATCTCCATTTCATAATGTTGGTCTTAAATTGTGTAAATAGAACTGTAAAGGGAAGCTCTTGGCAGAATTGTTCCCATGAATCATGATGCCAGAGTGAACAGAGGTGGGAAATAATCTCCGCTTGTAGGTACAAGCAGCTTCATTTTCACAGAGGTGGTGGTTTCAAAATCTATGTTTATTTGGTGTAGAAGAGTCATAGAAAAAACCCTTTACCACCTTTGCCACCAAGAAAAGCAAAAAATACTTAGCTGAAAGTCAAAAATTACTATTAATCAAAATGTACACATTTTAAGGTGAGAAAGTTTTATGTGGTAATCATTAGGGTGCGTTTTAATCAGTACTATCATTGCTTAGAAATTGGAGGGATTTCTGAGATGTTTTAAGAATAACTTTTCTCCGTTTTCCTATGTCCTCTGCATAGTTATACACAGCTCTTTGGTTCTCGGCTTATCAATAGTTTACTGTACATAATGGGATTAGAACAGCACCATAGAAGAATCATAATTCTTGATCCTTTAGTATTTTATATCTTATCACACTAAATTATTTTTACAAATAAGTCATGTGTAGTGTAAACCCTAAGGAATTTACCTTAGCCCATCACAGTATGTTTACATATAGATTGAGTTTGTCATTTAGTTTTATATTTACTATTTCTTTTTACTTCCATTCGAAAATTTTTTATTACTGCTTTATATAAGCATCTTTGCCTTTTAAGTTCTAATAACTTAACCCATTTATCTTTCATTCTGAACTGCAGTTCATACTTCATTTCATGCACATTTTGCTATAAACAGATTTTGTGGCTGGTGCGTAGGTAGGGAGAATCCAGCTGTACTAATCAGTATTTGTTGGAGACTATCTTGTTTGGACACTTATAAAGAATACAGATTTATTTCAGTTCACTGTTATGGGGTCTGGAAGTTCAAGAGCATGGTGCTGGGATCTGCTTTGACCTCCAGTGTTGGCCTCCAGTGGCTTCAACTCCTGGTGGAATGTGGAGGGGCAAGCTGGTTTGTAGGAGCAACAGAAAACAAGGAAGCCGAACTCCCTTTCAGGACAACCTTCACTCCTAACAATTAACCTGCTTCCATGATGATTGTATTAAGTCCTGTTGAGAGCCCTGTCACCTTTCCACTCTATTATATTGGAGACCAGATTTCAACATGAGATTTGGAGGGGATGAGATGCATCCTAAGCATAGCAGATAATTTGGGGTTTATTTTTCTAAGTTTTTCTAAATGTCTGCACCATATTTTATCTTCCCGAGCTGTGTGTGTGCATTTGTGTGTGTGTATGAATGTGTTTATTAAAGGTGTAATCTAGGTTTTATATATATTGCTTGTTCCTTCAGTTCATTGTGGGATTCGGGAAAATAACAACAAAAAAACAAAATGTCAGTTTCTCCAATTTCAGTGAGACTTTGAGCCAAATAGGAGGATATTACAGGATTCAAAAAATTTTGAATTTTCTGAGCTGTTTTACTGTGCCTTCAGCTTCAGTCCTTCCGGTTTGCCTGGCTTTGTCAAGTACCAGGCTTCTCTTGCCACAGGGCATTTTCTAGCCATTGAGGTGGTACAGAGCCACATTCTCACACTGTGCCTTTTTACTTCATAAAATTAAATAAAAATTAAAAATAATATGGTAGATGCTTTCCTAGCTAACTTTTTTTTTTTTTTGCCCATGTCTTTTTTCTGAAATTTATCTTATTTTGGGAAGAGATTCTTGGATAATTTCATTTGGAAATATTCATTCTTTGATTACAGTTTTATATATAAAAGCAAATAAATAAGTCACTGATAGATACAAGTGACAGAAGAAACATCTTAAATATTCTATGCGAAGCTAAGTAACTGTACTGTGAAGCAGCATTCAACCATCAAAATTGTATTTAAGGAGGTTTTAAAAAAATAACAGGAAATGCTGTGTTAAAATGTGAATTGCTAAAGTAGTGAATATAGAGAAAATAACCTTAACTATAAAAGCCACATAGTTTATGGTTCAAGGACTCTGACTAAACATATGTGTTTACCTCGCCTTCATTCAAAACTCCTATCAAGATGACAGAAGGGATGGAGTAATAGCATTAAATCACAAACAATATGTCAGGGGAACCCAGCAAGGAATGGAGCCTCTTGCATATCAAAGTAGTATAAAAGTTTTGCAAATTTTAGGAACATGTGACGTGTGACAACCACAAAACCCACTGGAGTTGCTGATCAAACTTCCCTGACCAATCAAAATACATAAATGTAGTTTTATCAAAATTTTCCTTTTTCAAGTATTTACAGTAATTCCCTGTCTCCCTCCCAAACAATTAGCTTCTCTGCCTGACATTTAGAGGCTTCTAGGATGTGATCCAACCTTCATTCAATTATGTTACCCTCTTCTTCTCAGTATGCGTCTTCGGTTATAATTAGGCTGGTATCCTCTTTTCTTTCGCACCACTTCTTAGCTACTGCTTTTTAGCCCTCTATCTGAATTTGATCCTGTTATTTCCTCAGAAAGCAATGCAGTCTCCTCACATGTCCACTGTTATTCAGATCTTCCATTTCTGGGTTTCAAATAATAAAGTTTCCTCTGACTTTTGAGATCCTTGAGCAACTAATTTCTTTCTATCAGTTCATATGGATGGGACCACATTTTTTATTACATGTCCATTTTTTTTTCAGCAATATGAACCCTCCTGAGGCTTTACATTTTCCTGTATATCTGATGAGAAATATTTCCAAGCTACAGATAAAGAAGATGTTCAATAAATTCTGAACTGTTTATTGTTCTCTAGAAAAAATCATGGTTTGGATTATGGTTCATGGCATTTCCTTTGCTCAGAACCCTCTCGCCTTAACTTTTATAAAAAGCATCGTTCTTTATAGAGGAGATTGCTTGACATTCAGTTAATCTTTGAGCTACTCTTATGTTATGCATTTTCCTCTCAGACAAGACAATCATGTTATAGTTTATTGGCATTTCACAGTCTTTTTTCTATTAAGGAATGTGAGCTAGGGAGAACTCTTCAATGGCTACTAAGACCCTTACTTCCTAATGAGTCATCTTTCTTGAGAGGAGATGGGCTTTGCATCACCTCCATGAATGGCTTATTAAAACACTGGCTTTCAGCTAATTAAAAGACAGATAGCCCAAGTGGGCCTGACTTCTTCAGGAGAGTCCTTTGAAAGGACTGAGTCCTACCTGACTTTGGAGATTTGGAAGTGGAGACTGTGAAAGTGTGACAAGAGGAGCAGAGTAACAAGGACTTCAGAGTGGCCCCTAGGTACTGAGAAGTCCCACCTGAGAGCTGGCTGATCCATAGGGCCTCACTCCTATATGCTCAGGGAAGCCACTCCTAGGAAAAGCACATGGTCAGCCTGCGCAGTGGGCTCTCCTGGAAGGAAGGTAGCCTCTGAGGCCCCAGATGCAGGACCACACCCTCAAACTGCCTCCTGACCTTCTTGGGCCTTACCTTAAGAAATGTGTTCCAGGCTGTTAAGTGCATTGTGGTTTGTGATACTATAGTAGAAAAATGGGCATATGAAAGGTGCAGTGTGTGATTCTTTGTGAAATTTTACTTCAAATTTTCTATTGTCTTTTTTAGACCATATATATATATATATTGTTGTGTTGTTGTTGTTTTTATTTATTTATTTTTTTTTTGGTACCAGGATTGAACTCAGGACCTTGCACCTGCCAGGCAGGTGCTTATGCTACTGAGCTAAGTCCCCAGCTAGATTATATTTTTATTAGTATATGTTTTTGATATGTGATGAACATATTTGATGTGGGGAATTGGTGCATGAACGCATCATAACTTGGTCCTTTTTACTTTGTCTTCCCTCTGGGCTCCCTCTATTCTCCAGGTGCTGAAATGGAAGTCAGTAGCCACTGAGTTTACTGGTGAATTCTCAGCCACCACGCTGTGGAAGAAGCAGGACTGAGTAGAAGGAGAAGTTGGGCGGTACTGCAGTCACAGCGAGGACCTCGGGGGTCTGACACTGGCACAGTCCTCCTGCTGATCATTGAGACAGGGGTTTTGTGTTCCCACTGTGGCCTGTCAATGGAGGGTAGAGAGGAAGTGTGAAGCCAGGCTGGTTCAGGCCTCAGAGGCACTGCAGACTTGGGATTTTGTGCTGCCTAGGAGAGTGGATGGAAACATGAATTCTCACCAGATGCTCATGTGTGCCATGCCCTAAGATACGTGTGTCAGTGCTTATCTGTGTTTTCTGAATAATTGAGCAAGTGTCTTGTGAAAGAAGACCCTAAAAAGCTGAGAACATGTGTTAATATAGTACTGTTTAATATAGTATTGCCTAAGAGACCATTAATGTGTTTATTTCATTAATGGGTACATTTAGTTTTAAGGAAATTTATTGATTCACCCAAGGTCACCTAGAAATTTTTGAAACAGTGTATAGGCTGTTTGATTCTGTGTATTTACTATAACATTATCCTGTGGGCCAGTAGAATGGCTCCTTTTTTTATATTGAAGCATCAAATCATTTGAAATGATTCAGATCTGCAATTCAGTCCTACACTGTCCAGCCAAGGCACAGTGAATACTGTGGTCTCAATCTTTGCATCCCTCCCAGATTTCTAGGTTGGAATCATCACCCCAAAAGTGATGGCTTCAGGAGATAGAGCTTTTGTGGTGTGATTAGGTCATGAGGCAGAGCCTTCATGATTAGTGCCCTTATAAAAGAGATCTAAACAGAATATATACACACACACCTGTAATTCTAGCTATTCAGGAGGCTGAGGCAGGAAAATCCCAAGTTTGAGGCCAGTTTGTGTAATTTAATGAGGTCTTGTCTCTAAAAAGTAAAGGTCTGGAGATGCAACTCAGTGGTAGAATGCTGACCTAGCTTGTGGAAGGTCATGGGGTCAATCTCAAATTCTACAAAAGTATTAAGGAAGAAAGAAAGGCAGGAAGAAAAGAGAAAGGAAGAACAAGTGAAAGAGAGAGAGAGTTGAAAGAGACATGTTTCCTCTTCTACCCTTCTGCCATGTGAGGGCTCAGAAAGAAGACAGTGTATGTGATGCAGAAAGTAAGTAGTCACTTGAATCTTGAGGCCCTGGAGCTGTGAGGAATAAGTATCTATGGTTTGAAAGCCTCCCAGTCAATGACATTTTATTATAGCAGCCTGAATGGACTAAACAATTGCTGAGAAGTCTTACCACTTTTCTGACCTTAGAAAGCACATTTTTACTGAACTGAGGAGATCTGCTCATCATCATTTGACCATTTTACCTCATTTAGCAAATGTGTGTTATGCTTGCATGATGCAGCCTGGCTTTTCGGAAAGGCTTTGGAATCAACTGCTATGAAAGGATGCAAAGAGAAAACAGAGTGCACAGAGGAGAAGGGGAGCTCAGTGCAGGTCCTCAGCTGATTGCTCTGGAAGCCCCAGCATCCCAGTGGGTCTCAGCAGGGACTGGATTTACCTGCATCAATCCACGGTTGGCTGAGGGCCTCTGGGCATCTGACACACAGCACCTTACAGCGTCCAGAATGATGCACCATGCTCAGGACACTGCCCCTGATAAAGTGAGCTGCCCCAGGCACTGCAAGGAAAATAAAATAGGCTCTAAGTGTGATCTGGCTGATTTTGGAGAAGTAACTTCATTTTATGGAAAAAGAGGCAAATCTTGCCTCTGACATTTCTACTATATTTGGTGTACAGAGACACATTTGGTATGTATGTATAAATTTAAGCTAATGAGGTGTTTAGTGTTAGGCTGCTGTTGCATTTAACTATCTAAATTGATTCCCAAATTATTCTTTTTTTAGGCTTGTGTGGATAACCTAGACTTGTGAAATTGAATATAGTGGTGTGTGTGTGTGTGTGTATGCACACTTGCATCTGTGTGTTTAAAGACATTGAGCAGAGAAGAGATGTCATAAGGAAATGTGTCACTTTCCCCACGCTTTTCTTTCTCATTCATTCTCAATGCACTTCTTTCCCTCTCTTTGTTACCAAAGGTCTACTCAGTGATTTGCTGCTAGAAGGACCAGTGTCCCTGCATCACAGACCATTACCACGCTGCTGCTGAGCTGCTGCTGACAGGTGCGTGATGCTGAGATGGAATTGTTGAACCTGTCAGAATTGGTGAGAAAAAAAGAATTGAGCTCAGCTTAAAATCATTCTCATCGCAAGATTTTTCTTTCCTTTCTTTTTTGTCCTAAAAAGAGTGACAATCTTTTGCATTGTGTGAGCTTATTTCTAATGCTCCTAGGTAAGCCAATCTCAAAGTACAAAGAGTGAAATTCCTGTTTTTTGGTTTATTAGCATAGAATTTTAAATGTGCCTCACCACTGTTTTCTCCATCTCATTACCTAGGAAAGAAAATAGTGGGATGCCTATTTGGTTTATAACAAAATAAAACAGCAATTTCATCTGTGAAGTATAACACTAGTACCGGTGTGCATACCTAAAAGTAAGGGTGGTATTTGTAAACCTTATTTACCGAGGAAGCAGTGACTTGCAGTTTTATGAAAACACCATTACTTTAATGAATCTTTAGAAATATTCAACATGTATATTTCTAAAATATGAAAAATTGATAACTTTGCATACCCTACCATTATACAACTTTCTTTGTGTCAGAACTATCCATCATATTACTTACTGAATTTGCAGGAGAACGCTTAACTCTTAATTATATGAAAGACTTGATAATCATGCTCTTCTTGCAATTGGCACTAAATTCTCCAAGATATTTTACAACAAGGGTATCCAACTTAACTTTATCCCACTGCTTAACAGAACAAAATGCAAAATGAGTGCTCCAGTCTCTGAGATATGATAAGGACATCCAGAACCTCATTACCAATACAGAGAATCAAAGAATGTGCTCAGCTGAGAGTCAGTGATTGACCAATGTGTCAGCCTTGAGGAATAAAAGAAAAAATTCAGGGAACTTATTCTTTAAAAGATTCACAATTAAATAGGAATAAGGCTGGAGCTAATGACTGGCAAACCTGGAGGAGAAAGCTGGGATCAGACCATTGAGGCCTTGCAAGTGCTCACTAAGGACTTTGAATTTTATTCTGAAGGCATCAGGGAGCCACAGAAAGCTAAGCGGGAAAATTCTATGAAAATTTTTACATTAGACCTGGGAATTGCACACATTGGCTTCAAATCCATCAGGGAGATGAAATTAAATTAAAAGTCCAGATCAGTGTGCTTTCTTAATGAACTGGAATCAAATACAGTGTAAAATGTGATATTCAAATGCATTAAAAGTAGTATGAGTAATAACTGTTTTTGTAAAACACGTATCACAAATTGACTTTTTCTTTCTGAGGGCTGTGATCAACAAACTTTGAGAAGTAGTTTAGAAAGCTGTTCTGAGCATCTGAAAAGTAGGGAAACCACTTAAGAGACTATTCTTTTATTCTCTAAACCATATGATCAAAGAGACAAGAGATGAGCTCTGCAGAATTATAGGAAGATGGGAAGGAACGCCATTTCCTGAAACCACCATGGCTTTCCATTTCACAGGTCCGCAGCATGAGACTTAAGTGCCTGGGATCCCCCAGGCAGAACAGTTCCCTCCAGGCATTCGGTGCTGTTTTGCTATGGCCTCTACCGGTTTCTATGTGGAAATCAGAGAATCTCCAAAATTCTATCTTTTCCATGAAATTTCTTCAGATATTCTCATTTAGACATAACCCATCATCAATTTTTTTCTCTTTATTAGACTCATTTTCATAATTTGTGACCTACTTTTTATCACAATGTCCTGTAGTATGGTCTTTGGGATAATCAATGTTATTGAAAAAATAACTTTTTAAATTGTTTTTTCATCTCTTCTCTCTTATCTTCAGAATATTCAGTCTTTGAAGGTAGAAATATGACTGTCTTGCTTGCAATCTGCAGGGCAAGGAGGGAGGTAACATCAGGGAGGGAGAGAGAGAGAGAGAGAGAGAGAGAGAGAGAGAGAGAGAGAGAAACTGAATAAATATTCTTCACTAGAGAAATGGATGTTCTAATCTTGTACTATCCTGAAAGCAACTGGAGGTAGAATCAGTCTGTGACCTGTCCTGATACTTGCAGATTACAAGAATCAGCTTCTACTTGAAGATCACGACTCTGGTGTCTCCATTCTGACTTGTGTTGCTACATTGCACTGAATTGCTTCTTTAAGTAGAAGTGTCTGGAGGAGAAACATGGAGTATTAAGTAAATGCCAAGGTGAAATTCTATTTTGATTAGAAATGAATTGCACTTATACCTCACTTTCTGCTGAATGATTATGTATGTAATGCATGTATGATTTTCGTTATATTTGCAAAACATCAGTGTCTTTTATTCTGTGGCTTTAAATTTTTTTGTGACAGAGATTAATCCAATGTTTGCATGAGGTATAGGAAGAAGGGCGCATGTGTTTGGGGATTCCCAAGTGGTTTCTTGACTCTTGGCCTTATAGTACGTGGGAAAATCTCCAACCTCCCACCTATATCTCCTTCTTGTTTATTTTATTTACTTTATTTTATTTTATTTTTTTGGTACCAGGGATTGAACTCATGACCTTGTGCTTGCCAGGCAGGCGCTTATGACAGTGAGTTAAATTCCCAGTCCTTTTGTTTTTATTTTTAAGGAGCGAGTCAGATTCATGCTGATAATGTTTATTTATAGGCTGTAGTTTTCTTTTAAATTAAAATCCTCAGCCACACATTAACCTTTTATGAAAGATTTCATAATGCTCTTATTTTTAAGGGTGACAGTACCTTCTAATTTAAAAGTCAAACAAACACAGAATTTATCCAGTTATTGAACAAGTCTGCTGCTTAACCCTTTTTACTCTCTTGTTAAAACAGTTTAGAAACTTGGCATTAAAAGGCATTCCCTGGGGAGTCAGACTCCCTTAGAGCCCATAGATCTTTCAGAATTAATATGCAAATATCTAGAGCATGATGCCATGCTAACTGCTGGTAGAATGAAAATGACTGTGGTATAATTATACATGATTATCTGAAACTCACATTGGACTGATTACAAATACGTGATGTTATAATGTGGTTAACAAAGGTAAAAAGTTATCGATGTGAAGTCACCTGTATTCTGACAACTATTCTAGCAAAAATTAGTTGTGTGTTAGCTAGAAAATACTAAAAGAAAGTAATAACTGCAAAGAAAATACAGTGAAACTGGAGGAACTGGCAATGCATTTGAATTCCATTCCATTTTAGCAATTATCATCTTTGTAATGTTGGGCAACGTCCTTTACCTATGAGAGTTTTCATCTGGGACTAGAGACGCAGTGGTAAGAGCTCCCTGGAGTGCTGTGCAAACACCCAGAGAAAGCAGGAGATGTTTCATTGCAGGGGAAACTAAATTCAGGTGAACTCAAACACTACAGGGGCTGATTTGGGAGAAGGTGACGAAGATAGAGGAGATGTGGGCGAAAACATTTCTTGAGTAAAAAATACTTGGAGGAACTGGGAAGGTTAATGATGGAAAGAAAAGTGGACTGGAAGTTAGAGATTTGACTCATTCATTCAATCTGTTAAATATGTAAACCATGGGAGATTGGTGACCGTTCTGCTCTGGATCTAAGTTTTCATGTTTTACAGATTAAAAACTTTGAGGGAGAAGACGTTTGGGGTTTCTTTTCACTCTAACGCTGATCTGAACCTAAGTACAAACTAGACAGTCATTTGTCAATTTATAAAAAAAATAGATATATCACAACAAGAGGAGACTTATTCTGTGCTGCTATAGGAAGCAGAAGTAGTCAGAAAAGTTATACTGAGAAAAGACAGTTTCTTAACATATAAAAAGAGGCTCTCTAGAAATTAGAAATATTTAAAATTAGACAAGCAACCTTGTTCCATAGTAAGCTCTGTCCCTGGAGTTATTAAAACTCTGTTTTACCTCAGACAGTAGCCCTTCAAATTGGCATATACCTTATCCTACTTTTTTACTTTGCCCATTCAAACCAAGACCCAGATTACATCGCTTCTTTGGGGTTTACTTCCTGTGAGCCCTGTGTCTGAGGAAATCTCTCTCATTTCTGTTTCCGTAGACTTTTGTGCTTGTCTCTACTTTGGAGTCAATCTGGGTCATAGGTCACTACAGCATAATTTGTATTAATGAGGATACTGAAACCTCCCCAAATTAAAAAAAAAATGTGAAAGTTCACAGGCCATCCATATGATGAGATATTTTGCAATCATGTATAATTGTATCCATAAAATTTTTAATTGCAAAATTATGTTACCTGAAAAAAAGTGAAATACATAATTTCACACATGTTTTTCAACTATTTTAAATATGCTTATATATAACTGAAGAGAATGTGTGTTAAAATCCTAACCCATTCTTTCAAAGTGGGGACACCTCTATGGGTAACTGCTTATTTTTTCCTCTATATTTTTAGGCTTCCATATTTTGTCAGATTAGTGTGTTTGCTTTTAAAGCAGAGAAACTTGAAATGGTGAAACAATAAAATGTATTTTGAAAGACACGGGAGTACTTACATTTGAGTTACTCTGGACATCCACAATGTTATGGGATCTCTGGGAGCCATGCTCTACATGGGAATGAAAAATGTCAAGCGTGATTCTGACTTGTATTCCTTTTACCTTTTTGCCTTAGTCCAGTGTCACAGATGAGTGTAGGAAAGCTCAGACCCATGTACAGTAAAGTTCCCTTGGCTGAGCTCAGAGAAACTTGTTTAACCTGACCAAAAAAATTTCCCTATGTTCTTTTACCTAACTATTTTACCTAACTATGGCTAAAATGCTGAATTGAATATTTGACTTGTTGATTTGGTCTTCTACCCATTTCTCTGTCATTTATTTCTGTCTCTAATGTACTCTACCCTAAGCTTATAACTCTATCGTTCGAGGGCACCTTAGGCAAGGGGCCAGAGTCCTGCCGACTAAGACATGGTGAGTTCTGATGTAAACTTCAAGAAGCCCAAGAGTCCCTCCACACCCATGTGCTGCAGTGCAGTGATTTGGATGCACTGTAAATTGCTTGGAACAAGCCAGAGAAACTTAGCTTTGTTAAAGTGAGTTTCCAGCTATTAATTCATTTAATCTTTCTCAACCAGCAAATACTAAGAGGAATATGATAGTATTTAGAGTCCAGTATGAGGCATAAGCATTACATAGAGCCTTGAGGAGCTAAGTTGTATGGTAGTGAGAACAGGTTAGGAGAATCAATTGCAATGGGAATCATGTGTACAATAATGTAGTTAAATGCAAGATAGAATACAGTGCCTATGAGAATGGGTCTTTAAGTTTATGCAGATACAAAGCTTTATGATGAAGTGGAAATATGCCAAATAATATGGGGAGAGGGAAGAAGAGGGTCTCAGGTTGATGAAAGTACCTATGAGAGCCTCAAGCATATGACAGAAAAAAAAACAGTGGAAGTCAATGCACTGCATTCATTAATATTTAGTGAGAGCTTATAGGTATTAGGATCTGTATTTGGTAACTGCTCTATGCAATAAGCATCGGCTTCTTAACCTGCTCTCATATTGTTTTAGGGAGAAATTTAAAAAAATATCTATTTATCAAGAAACTTAGAATATGTGCTCTGCTCTCAAAGCAGGGGAAAATACATTCCCATTCCATAAGCATGTGCGACCTAGTGATTTCCTCTCAAAGAGCACACAGTGGAAAGCAGAGAAGGAAGCGCAGTGGAAAAACCTGACATGTACAGCTTCTACCGACTGATCAAGGTCAACACCAGTGATTATAAGTCACGGGAATGGTGTGAGTCTTTGATAGGCTGTGATAGAAATAACTCTACCCCTCTATGTTCTTGCTCCTCGGAATATGTAACCTCAGTCTCATCATGAGGGAACTAGCAGGCACCGTCCAGCAGAGAGACATTTTATCAAATACATGCTTATTGCATAGAGCAGTTACCAAATACAGATCCTAATACCTTTAAAGTTCTCCTAAAAACTTTAAAGGTCATCCCAAACAAGTTATGTGTAAAGAAGAAATCACAGGCAAGAGGAGCCTGAAGAGACATAATGACTGAATTTAATGTGATATCTTGGGTGGAATAATGGAAGAGAAAAACAACGTTAAATAAAAACTAAGGAAGTCTAAATAAAGCATAATCTTCAATTAATAGTAATGCAATGACATTGTTTCTCTAATTGTGAAAATCTACCATACTAATGCAAATTGTTGATAGCAGGGAAAATTGTGAGAACATAGAGACCATATAATATCTTCACAAACTTCTACAAACCCTTAAGTGTTTCAAAATATGTATATAGAAGGTCAATTCGTGATGAGTGCTATGAAATGCAATGTCAAGGAATTCAACTGGAAAGGTAAGGAGATGGAATGGATTCTTTTCGAAGGGTTTATGCATGAGTCTTTTTGAGTAGGTGATATTTGTAAAGAGGATGAGTAAAGAGCAATGAACCTGCTAGCAGATAGGAGAGCAGATTCAAAGGCCCTGAGAATGAAACACACTTGCCATGTTTAATGAACAATAAATAGGCAAGTGTGGATAAAATACAATGAGCTAAGTGGAGTGTCATAAATTAAATTGGAGAAGAAACCGAGTCTAGATAACACAAAATTTTGAAGATTATAGTAAGGGATTTCATTTTTACTTGGAGTGAGATTGAATGTTGCTATGTGATTTGCATTACATTTTTATGATTTTCCTTGGCTATTGCATGAACCATGGACAGCAGAGGACATTTAGAAACTTACTGCAAGCTGCAAGTGTAATAGATAAAGTTTATTATGTGGCCCATAATGGTTGTGGCGGCCCTGGTAAGACACTGTCAAGATTTGGATTTATTTTGAGCTAGTGTGGTACGCTGATAGATTAGAAAGCATAAGAGAGAAAGGAAAAATATTCTTTGGGCAATTGGGTGAATAGTAGGTGCCTCTCACTAAGTTGGGGGAAACTTGAAGTGTGGCAAATTCAAAAGTAAACTAAGAAATAAAATTAGGATGTGAGGTTTAGTGGCATACAGAGCTACTCTCAGTTGCTTAGATAATCAGTACAGTAGATGCTTCTGGAACGCAGAGCTGTGGTAACAGCAGAGTGTACACTTCACAGTTTATATGGGTGTTTTAGCAAGTGTGGCTGGTGATTCACCCAGAAAGTGGTTATAAGTTGAGTAGCTTTGAAGACTGTACCTTGTGGAAGTTCAATATTTAATGAAAAGAATGGAGACTTTCCATTAATCTAGAAGCAGAAACAGAATGACTATTCCAGAAGCCAATGCAGAAGATGTTTCAAATAGAGAAATCAGTTGTATCAAATTCTATGAAAAGTTAGGTAAATTCAGACCTGGGAATTAATCACTTAACTATATCCTTGTCACTTGACAAGGCAGTTTAGAGTAATTTTGAGGATTAAGATATGATTAGATCAGGTGGTAAAAGAGATTAATACATGAGAAAAAGAAGAGAGTTTTTATAATCAACATTTGGTATAACCAACAGGAAAAGAGACATGAAAGTATGGTAGATGATGCAGGGAATATTGAATCAAAAAATGCCTTTTCTTTTCTGATAGGTATTTATTGAACATAATTTTAAGTTGATGAGAATGAACAAATAGTGAAAAATAACGTAAGACATGGAAAAAGTGAAAGAATTGTAAGAGCAAAACTTCTTAGAGATCAGAACAAAAGCAATCCTAGTCACAATTGAAGAGAGCTACTAAAATAGAGGTCTGCACTCTCAGTCTAAGAAGAGTGATGGGAGAGAAGAGGATATGTGGGGTTAATAGACTTGGCAGCATGAGGCTGAAGACAGTTTCTGATTGCATCTATTTTCTTAGAAAAATGAGAAGTAAGTCTCTCGTTGAAAATGAGGAGAAGTGATAACTTGTTATTTTTAAGGAGCAAAGAAAAGGTGAGAAATAGTTGCTTTTGGAAAGTGGGAGAGTGAATTGAGGGAGCTAATATAATAGTGCTCTGGAGAGAGTTTAGATCATAAATTTAAAGTAAGTTTAGTTGACAAGTAAGGCAACTTTTTCAGTGCATGGCATGAGCTCAAAGGAAAATAGCAGAAGTTAAATTTTGAGGGAATGACTGGCGCATTAGAGAATGACTAGTTTAAAGAGTAATGACGATACCAATAGGCTGACCATAGACTCTGAACTGCACTAGAAAGGTAGTAGACAACTGAGGTATGATGGAAAGCAAAATTAGAACTGCTCACAGCATGAAGACCTTGTGTGAAGAGTCATTGCAATATTGGAGCGGGGAGTTTAGAAGAAGCAGACTGTAAAAGGAGACGTTGGTACACTGAAGCCTGGAGGCTGGAGGGGAGCAGTTAGTGGCATTTGAGTTTTTGGTGAGAACAAAATCTAGGAATGATGTAAGAGATGGGAACAGTTAGAAGAAGGAAGTTTTGTTATAAGATGGTGGTTGTAGAAGACAAGATATTGAGAATACCAGTAGTAGTTGGCTTTTGAGTGATCTAGTATCATGACAAGAGTGTTAAGTATTTAAGGAGTTAATTCAGAGACAAAATCTTATAAAACATGAGGAAGATTAATCAGAAGGATAGGAAGCTGTGACAAAGAGAATGGGGTATATGCATTAAAGGAACTGGGACGATTCAGAAGGAGGAGAAACAATTTTTGCAACTCAAATTGGAGCTCATAAGGACAACTGTGAGTCCAGAAATCATGGAAATAAGAAAGGACCTAGACTTGAACAGGCTTCAGGAAAGTGACATTTCAGAGGACAGCCAGGTTTGTTGAACAGAAAGTAAAAAAACACATTCAAAGAAGCAGGTGAGCACATAACATGGGGATTTTGTTCTTCCCTGTGTTCCTGGAGTAATCTACTTAAGAGTCTGGCAAGGGTTAGAGCCAGTATCAGATTAAAGGAGTTAGAGAAAAAGATGGAAAGACAAGTCATTTAAGTAACAGAGAAAAAAATGCAGTATACTAATGTTCCTTTAAAGACAGAACACTGGTTCAAATTTCAACATCCTGATGGGAAAAGTCACTTATATTATTTGTAGTGGTGTTGCAGGCAGTGTTAGATGGAGACTGCAGCTCTATGAATCTGTATTAAATCCAACTCTGAATATTATGAACACCAAGAAATAAAATGGGACAGCAAGCTGAAATCCTAAGTGAAAAGTTTGGGTAGTCTTTCAGGCTTTAGCGTGCTGTTGTGAGCTGAGTAATCACCTTCTCCTCTTCACCCACTGTCAATTGTATATTTATTTTCAAAAAACCTGTAAATGAATCCTATTTGGAGAAAGCATATTTGCAGATCTAATTAAGCTAACATTCTTGGCATGAGATCATTAATAGGGACCCCAAATTCAGCATTAAATTCTAATAAGAGAAGAGAGAAAAGATCTAAAGAGAAGGATTGTTAAGTGACAATGAATGCACAGATTGGAGTCATGGAATTACAAAGCCAAGAATGCCACGGTTGCCAGCAGCTCTCATAAGCTAGGTACAGAAAAGATTGTCCCCAGATTCTCCCAACACCTTTCAGCCACCTTGATTTCATATTCTAGCCTCTATATCTGTGATAGCACAAATTTCTGTAGCTTTCAGTCATGGAATTTGTAGTAATTTGTTATGACAGTACTCACAAATTAATGCAAATGCCTAAGTAAATAAATCATTTGATCACACGTCTTAGTTATTTATCTCATCACTCAGACAAAATATCCAGCACCCCAAGTTAAAGGAAGAAAGGTTTATTTAGCTCATAGTTTGTAGAGGTTTCAGTCCAAAATTGGCTGGCTCCATGGCAGAGTGACTTCACAAAGGAGAGTAGTTCATGATAGGAAGAAGATGGCAAAAGCAACAAGGAGAGGCAATTTTTCATGTCATATTATATGTAGCCTATTCACCCTAGGATGAGTGCAGCACTCATAATCTTAATTCTAGCATCAGTCCATGAATCAGTCATAAACTAAATTCAGCCACCTCTAAAAAGCCTGTTTCCTATGACTGTATGAGACTTTGGGAGGACACCTGGACCCAAACCATTACAACATGCATGAATACATATGACCACTTAGATTTTTAAAGTGGCAAATTCTCAAGGATATTTATGGTCAGCATGGCATGACATCTTTTTAGCCTAGAGTGCTTAGTGAGTTGATATAAAATGTAATTGTAATACTGCATACTCTTCTAATATGGTATCAGATATCATTGTATATTAATAAATGAATGAAGAAAGTGATGGAATAAAAGAGTTGCATGAGAAAAAATAATTACATGTGAAAGCATTTCAATAGATGAGGTAACCCAAGGGTGATTCCCTGGTAGTAATTGATCTCCTTCAGGAGATCAGCAAGAACTGATTGACCAGCATGCCTTGGGATATCAAAGGACACAGTTTTTCAGTTTGATGTGGTTTTATGCCATAACGTAGGATGGCTCTTAACAATACATTGCAGGAGATAAAATAATGAATCTCTGCAAAAATTGTCTTGAGCTCTTTCTTTTTTCTTTTTTTGTCCCTTTGTCTTTGTATAGATGACAATGTTTTTCCCAGGACAAGGGGAAAGCTCTGTAGTTTTTGCTATGCAGGGCAGACTGTCATGGATCGTTGCCACCTGGAAGAGCTCTGGCTTCCCACTGACACCCTGCGTTGACACCCACCTGGCAGACATTTCCTTTGACTTCTGCGTAATAGGTAACAGAAAGTGCAACAGCAGGGAAGAAACAGTGAGCTCTGCTTTTAGATGTCCAGATTTGGATGTTTCAGATGTTTAGGTGACACATGGTACAGACAGACAGGAATAGGAACCTGGTGGCCACAAAGAGATGGAAGTTGGAACCACAACTATGTTGATTAAGGGTTTAATGCAGAAGAGCTCAACCAGAGAATGAGTTAAGGATAAAATTCCATACAGTAATAATCAGGAGGCTTGAAAAATCTTAAAAACTTGTAAATAGGCAAAAATAAACAAAATAAACAAAAATAAACAAAAAGTGTAGCTGCAGTGCAAAGTATCTCTTGTTCAAGAACTATGGACAGATCACTTGTGAAATGGTGAACAAGGGATCATTAAAACTACTGAGTCGATGAACCGTTTGCACATTTATGGAAACATCATCCCGTTGATACACATAAATAATGAACCCCATTGATGAATGCAATTGATGTGCAGTAACAAAAATATGTATTAAATTATAATTGTTTTTTGATTTTCTTCCAAATATGTTGAGACACTGAGTAAGCTTATTGACCTGTGGATAACTTGAGTAATGTGTGTGTATTTATTAATATGTGACCTCCATGAACACAGATGACAAGTTGTGATTAAGAAAAATTTGAAAAATTGATGACACAGTTTTATTCGTTATTTATTTAGTCTTTTTTTTCCTGAGTTTCTGTGTTAAGACACAACATGGAATTTTAAAGATGTAGTTGTTTAACAGTGGTTCCATTTTTTTTTTTAACACCCAAAACTGGTTTCCTGGAAAACAATTTTTCCACTGACAAGGGCCTAGGTGCATGCAATGGTCTCAAGATGTTTCAAAGTAGGTCAGAACCTACATCCCCCCGGGCACCATTTGCAGCAGAGTTTGTGCTCCTGTGAGGATCTATTGCCTCTGCCGATCTGACAGCTCTGGAGGTGGGCAGTGGCTGTAATTACAAACAGCTTTGCTTGGTCCTTTACTGCTCCCTGTCTGCCATGTGACCCAATTGCTAACGGGCCATGGGTCGCTACTGATCTGTGACCCTGGAATTAAGGATCACTCATTTAGAGTATCAAACAAAAGAAAGGAATAAACTTTCAATGGATTATACCCATGATTTGAATAGCACACAATGAAGTGCCACTGTATGTAGCACAAGAAGAGTAAAACCTCTGAGAAACAAAGTGAAAACAGTTCTTAGAAGCCTTCTTCAAATTTTAAATGACTAGTAGAAGTTTCCCAGAAAAAGTAGGCAAGGACTCAAACTATTTCATTATGTTTTTCAGTTACTTTGTGTCCTCTTCCTCCTCAGTCGTTCCCTGACAGATCATTGAAAGTGACTTCTACTCATGAATAATGTCTTATACTAATTAAAAGTAATCTCACATCTGTCACCTAGTAAAAGTAACAATACATTTTTCAAACATTTATCATGTGTCAGATCACATTCAAAATAGTATAAGAAATGTAAAGGTCCCAGAGACATTGTTCTGTCCTGAAGATGTTTATGGTGTATTTGTAAATAGAAAAAATATCAAGGTTCATTTAGAGAGGACAGACTATGTATGTTGCCATATGACTTGCTTATGGATATGGAGGTAAGACCAATTAATACCAATGTCTAGTAGTACATAGACATAAACATAGACAGACAGCTAGGGCTTTTCATGATAAATGATATGACAGTGTACAATGAGAACAAAAAGGACTAATATACACCCTTGGTCAAGCAAGGGATCTTAGAATGCATAGAACAAGTAAACTATGAGTGCAGGCTTTAGGGAGACTTTATCTAGAAAGCTACGTAGCTGAGGTACTTATCTGGAAGTATAATATCCTACAAGAGTTAAGAGTTAAGAGTTACAAGAGATCTAAGGAATAAACTGCCTTAGATGATTTAAAATAAATATGTAGAAAGTGAGATGAAGGTGAACATGATGAAAGACAAGGAAGGAGAGAGCAAATTTGGGCTAAAATGTAGTGCTTCAGATTATCCAGAAATGTCTGACCTTCTTGTATTTTAACAATTCCCTATTCCTCAGGAAACCTTCAAATAACATTATCTTTATTAACAGCTTCTGTAAACCTACTAGAACGCTGGAGTTCTGCTCCAGCACATCTGGATCCCAAATGGGTGTCATTAGTCATTTTAAAGCCTTTGCTTATTTTATTTATGACTTGCTCCAATAAACACAATATTCCAACATGGCATTTAATGTGAACTTTAGTCAGTGATTACTATTCAACATGTGGCCTCTAATCTGCTCTGCACCCCACAGTATCTAATGAGCACTCACTCAACCAGAATTTATTGAGCATTTGCTATGTGTCTGGAACTTAGCCAGGTATCTTACGGTGGAGTTTTCAGCTTTTCATATCCATATTTTCTTTCAGAAAACATTAAATATCCTCCTCGCCTTTAATAGCAATTGGAATTGCAAAATTGGCTTAAAGAAAAAACAATGAATATTTGCAGACACAATTAATTCTGAGCTAGAGAAACTAAGGATCTTTCTGGCCCATAGAATGATGGTAGAAAGAGAAAAAAAGTATCTTGTTTGCTAAAATGTTTTCTGATGAAATTTATGTCTTTATTTAATCAATATTTATTGAACACCAGTTTTAGTCAAACACTGATCATATACATGATGCATCAATAAATTCAAGAAATAAGCATGCCCTGAAATGGGGCTTACACTGCAGGAGATTCAGACAGTAATGTATGCATATATAATCAACAAGTAAATATTAAAATATTCTAATGTGATGAATACATTGAAGAAGTTGAAAACCTTTAGAGGAGACAGGAGGGTGATATGGGGAGTGAGTTTTATACACTTCTATGTAGGTCAGCACTGGCCTCCCCGAGCCTGCAATATTGAGCCAGAAAGGGGACAGGGAGATGTCTATGGGAAATCACACAGGGGCACTGCAACAGCTGTCAACAGCCCAGGGTCTGATGGCCTTAGGAGCTGGGGCACCAAAACCACCTGGGGTGTGCTGAGCCAGAATGGTAGATGGTCAGAGAAATTATTCAACAAGAGAGAAGGAGGGAGGAGGGAGAGAGTGTTGACTAAACTCTCTACAAACTATGATCTAAGGATCTAAATCTTTCCTCCTTTAACTTGTAGGTGTCATGTATTTTTGTCCCATCAATAAAAACCAACTAAGACACTTCCGCTCTTGCTCTAGTCCACAGTGCTGCTAAAAGTCATGAGTGTTGCCTGTAACACCACATAAATGCACATGGAATTCTGCAAGGCAGCAGCTCCAGAAGACCCCTTCGGAGAACTGGCAAAGCCTGAGCATGGTTAATTATCAGGCGAACATAGAAAAGTCTGTACTGGATAGGAGTCTGGTTACCTTGGGTGAAGTCCTGACTCCACCCATTCAGGTGTAACATTTTGAGGCAAGTTACATAAACTGCTTGTATCTCATTGCTTCATGCAAAGAAAAAACAAGATTGACCATTTTATCGTAGTGATGCTGTGAGAATTCACTGAGACTGTATATACAGGATGGATGTTTTCAAGGTCACAATAGTTGATGGCAGATATTCATGTCTCACACCAAGTTATCAGTAAGACCATCTCTTTCTGTGTTGAGGAAGATGGTTTTATTCATGCATTCAACAGAAAATTTGACTCCAATGTTAGAAAAATATCTCTTGCAGAGTACTCGGTGCAATTTGAAGAGATTTGGTGCTAACCCTTATATCATTTCCAAGGACTTTGTCCTTGAGGGTCTCATGAATTTGAGATGAGAAGTTTTAGTACCAATTCACACTGTCTACAGATATATTTTGGCTATAGATGGTTCTAATATATCACAATGAGAAAAGGTATTTGCATTTGTCCTTAAGGTTTACATTCAGAGTATTTAAGGATTCAAAATATTTATTTTTAAAAACTGAAAATAGCTGTCCAATAACATTTGGGTGAGTTTCAAGCAAATGATACCCTTAAAGTTTGTTAAAAATAGTCTATTTAGTATACTAATAACCCTATACTGTAGTAAGGGTGGTTTGAGATGGATCTCCAAATTTGTATAGAGAAATACAGTGCTTTTATTTTTAGTGTACTTGCCTTTGATGTCATGAATTGGCAGGCATCATAGCAAGGCTGAAGGCCTTTGGTGGTTTCTGAGACCCTGTTTGACTGTCACAGTCAGGTAGATAGTTATGGGAAACTTCTTAAAACTCAGGTACAACCATCAGTGAGTATTTAAATGAGTTCCATCTGTTGTGTTTTTCTTTTTTCTCTTTCTAACAAAAAAAAAAGAAAGAAATTCTGACCACCTTAGTAATTACAGTCTAAATATGCACTTACCATTAATCTTCAGCTAGGCTGATTGACTCCAGGACATTTGATTTAACTTTAAAGAAATAGATGTTGCTTGTTGGCTGATTTTTAGTGGTGGTATACTACACTACAGAAAGCAATAATTCTATGTGTAACTGAGCACAATCCTTATTATCACTGGAAGCTTTAAAACTAAAAACAAGATAAGTAGCTATACTACTAATCTCCATTAGTCCATCAAAAAGAATGGCTTGTGTTTTCATTGTCTGGTTGTTTGAACATTTTTTGCCTAAATCTTGTGATATGAACAACTTACTTTCAAGATAACAATATGTGATATATTAACTAGTGTTAATTTCCTATTTTTAAAATTCTGTATCATTTTTATTCTATTTTTTAGAATTAAAAAGAAGACCAGTGAATAGCTAATAACTCAATAGCAATTATCTAATAGATACACATTTTTAAAAATCAGAAAGTTTTCCTTCCATTTTTATGTTTCCTTTTCATTTATCCAATGTATACTTAGTTTCCATAAACTTTTCACTGATTTCCAGAGCTCTGATGGTGATAGGTGTGCCAAGTGTGCTAGTTTTGGATGTTTCTGGAGAAGGACTGAGTACAGAGGAGCCTCTCTCACTGGTTTTCTGTCCTTACCACCCTATTTATTCTCCATCTCAGAAGGTAATTCTGTAATGGTGATGGTTAGTGTTAGTCTGAATCTGCTAGTGCAGAAAGCGTGGCCTTTGGCATTTGGCCAAAATAGGCATGTATATACACATGGCTAAGATAATTGTAATACTCATTTTATTAGTTCATTGAAAGGAACAGTTAGTGCTTGTATTGTTTGATCATGTTTGTTTTTCATGCCTATATCTGGTAATCTGAGCAAGAGTTTTGAAGATAACAATAAACAATGTAATAAGCATTATTAATTTTCTATCATCTTGTTTTAAAATTCTGAATCATTTTTATGTTACATGGTTGTATCAAGGTATATTTGCTACATACCAGTTACATGCATATCATATCATGTCACATGCTAAAGTGACTAAAATGCACACATTGCTCATTTGCTAAGAGCTATCTAGGTATTGGAGGTTTTCTACCAGAGACAAAGAACCACTGAAATGTCAAGAAATTTTGCTTTAATCCCTCAACTTCATTCCAAATAGAAGTGCAAAATGGATCATACTGATGGCTAATGGAGCAAATTCTATCTCAAGTAGTGGGAAAAAGATTCCATTCCTTCCTGGTATCTTTATGTGCCCAGGAAATTAAGCCAAGGAAAGATAGAAGAGGGCTTCTGTTTTGACCCACATAGCTTAGGAGAAGCAAATCTCTTCCATCCCAGTCCATCAGCTCTCTCTCTAGCTGGTGTGAAAAACGATCACCTACAAAAATAGTCTAGAAGTTAATCGAAGGAGCTATAAGATGAGGCTGGCACACACAGCATCTTTGTGACCAGCAGTAAAAATGTTCTGTGTGTGTGCAACACTGGTCAGGGTGCGTGGCCTAATAAAAAGCACCCACGTTGGACATGCCCATTAATCACCGCGAACACTGCTCCGCCCACGGGCTGCAGCTGTCTCCCAACTATCGGCTCCTCCGACTTCGTGCTTTTGCCAAGAACGAGTTAAGAAAGAACAAGAAGAGCTGTGAACTCAGATTTCCATCTTTTCACAACGCTTTCTGGTCTATTTATATTTTTATAGATAATTTTAATTTATAAAGGACTAGCATGCAAATAAAGTCATTTTGTATTCTACTCTTTAGTTGTATTGTACATTTTCTCATGTCATTAAATTTCAATAAATTGTATTTTATTGTACAGATAAATGCTGATCTAAAGCTTGCCTATCTAATTCTCCATTGTTTATTGAATTTTTTGGTATATTTCAGGTACACATAATGATCCCATTCATCATAAATGGTTTGTATCTGTACATAACAACTTGATTCTGCCTTTTTCTCCCTCTCTGCAACATCTATTCTCTCCCTATTTACAAAGCTTTTGTTTCCATTTTTCCCTTTTTTTGACTTTTTTCTTTTCTTTTGTTTTCCTTTCCCCTTCTGCCCTCCTTAGTTCCTATTTCTATTTGAATATTGCTTTCCTATTGATAATATATAGTTTCTGGCCTGAAGTAAGGGTCATAGAGGCAAGGGGCACATAGTGAATACATGTAATTTCACAAGAGCCAGCATCCTCGAGAACAGCTTGAGGATAAGCTTGTGGTAAATATACAACCATCAATCACTTAGGTCATGTACATATCACTATACCTACATTTCCCTCTAACTGTGCTAAAACACCCTATTCAAAAAGTGGTGGAGGAAAAATTGGACACTTGTTCACAGAAGACTGAAATTTGACCTATATCTCATACACTAAATTAAAATTGAAATGGATCAAGGATCTAAGCATTAAGATAGAAATATTGAATCTAGAGAAGACAAAAATAAGAAAACACTTGAAGTCATAGGTACATGAAATGATTTTCTGAACGAACCACAATTACACAAGAAATAACAGCAAGAATCAACAAGTGAGATTGTGTCAAATGAAAAAGCTTCTGTACAGAAAAAGAATTAGTAGAGTGATAGAGATAACGTATGGAGTGGAAAAAAATTTGTCTGCCATTCCTCAGACAGAGGAGTGATAATTAGCATATATAAATATCTTTAAAAAAAAAAAAAAGCTAGACCACCTAAAATAAAAGACCCAGTCAAGAAATGCAGAAGCAAATTGAGTAGACACTTCACAGAGAAAGAAGTACCAATGGTTAACAAATATATGAAAAAATGTTCAACATGCCCGGCCATTAGAGAAGTGCAAATTAAAACAGCCAGAAAGAATAGCTGTCATCAAGAGATACAATAATAGCAAATGCAGGCAAGGCTGTGGTGAAAAGGAACTGTACCATGATGCTGGCGAGAATGTAAACTAGTACAACCATTGTAGATATCTGTATGGAGATTTCTCAAAGTAAAATTAGAAATTCCACATGGCCCTGCTTCCTTTTAGCTTTCTTCCTCAAAGAGCTTAAGACATCACAGTGCAGTAATATATGCAAAACAATGTTTATAGAAGCATAATTCACAGTAGCTCAATCTGAGAAGCAGTCTCTATGCACATCAATAGATAACTGGGTGAATGAGATGTGGTGCCCATACATACCAAAATATCACTCGAATGTAATGAATGACAAATTTCAAACATTTGAGGGAAAATGAATGCTTCTAAAAAGTATGATGTTGAATAAAATAAATAACACAAAAGTTTAAATACCACATTGAAGCTCTCATTTGAGTAAGGCAAAGTACAGACAAAGCGAATAACAGAATGTGGATCAAAGGAGACAAAAAGGTGGGGCTCTTGCAAATGGAAAGGAGTCCAAGAGGTCAAGGGGGAGAGAGGAGAGGGAGGAGAAACAGAAATAAGTAGATAAAAATATGTCACGCACAGGAACCTGAAAACATCAATGAAGGTAAACAGTATACACCATAAACTTGTGGTAAGATTAATATCAACAAGAAGGAAAATGAGGAAAGAGGACTTAACAGAAAAATGTAGCTAGGAAAGGGAAAGAAAAGGGGCTTAAAAATCAAAGAATGAACAAGCTGTATTGTACATCTGCTCTCACTCACAAAGATGGCTGTACACTGCTTGTTCTGCAAACCATGCTCATTTTTTTAAATAAACAAAATGTAGTTTATAGACGCAATGTAATATCATTTAGGCATAAAGATGAAAAAATGGTAAATGCTGTGACACGAGCAAACCTTGTAGAAATTATGCTAACTGAAATAAAATATAAATGGCTACACACTTTATGACCCCACTTTTTATGAAAATAACCAGCATAGATAATCGGTAGACACAAATAGCAATTTGCCGTGGGGACGGGAAGATTGGTGAGTGGTTGTTAAACAGATGTGAGTTTCCCTTTAAGAATGATGAGTTTGAGAATTTAACACTGGTGAAGATTCCATGACTTTTGGAATATACTAAAAATCACTCAATTTTATACTTAAAATGATTAAAATAGTGACTTTTAGTTACATGAACTTTTTTCAATTAAATAGAAATATAAGAGAAAGAATTAAAACGCCCAACTCTTGATATCAAAAGCATGGAAAGCACGAACCAACCGTGACTTTGAAAAAAATAGGAAAAGAAGCATTAAGTTAATAGTTATGAAAATAAAATCAACAATGATTTCTTGATGCTTTGTGTCACCTAGAAGAAGCAAAGAGAGGTAAGTCTGCACCTTGAAGGGGGCTTACGTCTCTCACTGATGTTTGCTTTGCCTCAGTCAGTAAATCAGCTGGGCATGTTGATGTGAGCACTTAATGTTTGAAGGAAATATTTGACAAAGTGTAACATAATGCCAGAGGAAGAGATACGAACAGGTTATTTTATTTAACTCCTGAGGAGGCTGTAAGATATTACAACAAATTCAAATGTGGCTACAAAGAACTGACACACGAATATTGAGCAGACATATTGAAATTAATATGTAAAAAGGAGCAAAATTTATTTTATTATATTTTTAGGAGAGTAGATAATTGAACCTCTATTGGAAAAAGTGCTGGGGATGTCTGTCAGTGATGGACTTACTGAGGGGCTGTAAAACAGCTAAAGAACAATGACGGGCTAGCACCGTAGCACCCTGGTATGATGGTACAAACAAGACATAGCTTTCTATTGAAGTGTATATTATTTATTCAATGCTAAAGTTAACTAGAAAATTAGTATTCCCTCAAAAAGATATGTTGGTTATTAAGATGATCTCTCACAAATATTGCTAGCTCCAGACCTGATCAGGATTGAATGGACACCAGTGCATTCCAAAAGTTAGGTACCACAGAGGCTGTATCCTTGGTTAGTGAGGAATGGGGCAGGGAAATCCAAAGGGAAGGATTAAGAACTGGGGTCTGGGGAAGAGCAGGGCAGCATGAAGATCCAGGTGGGACAATTGGAGCAAAACACAACAAGGTTTGCACATGAGAGAAACAGCATCAGAATTTCTACAGTAGAAATTAAACTTGCTCCCATTTCACAAGACTGTTTTTGTTCAGTTCCCATGAGCAAAATAGTCTGCTTTTTGTAGACACCAAATGGTCTCTTTGCTGTAACCGACCAGCAAAATTTCTATGATGCCATTCTTTAGTAAATTGTGGAAAAGACCAAAGCCTTCTTCAGCCTTGAGCTGTCTTTGTTTTGCATGTTCCAATCTTATTTCAGGGGAGGACTAGAGAAAAGCCATGACCACCTTCTTCCCTATTGTATTTATGTGCCAACTCTTCATGTTCCTTTGGTCTTGTTTCATCTTAGCTGCAGACAGGAGCCTGGTTTATTTAACTACTCAAATTTAACTGCTGTAGTAGGATTCTGGCATCATTTCTGGCTGAGTATGCAGAATCTAGGAAAGTCAAATCTAGGAATACTCCAAAATGCCGCCCTTTTTCACTGAACTCCAGCTTTGATTCTCCATTTGGGATTCTGTGTAAGTGATGAAAACTTGGTTTGGCAGTTTTGGTAGCCAAAAGTATTTCTTTTATCTCTCCCCAAATTTTCTATTCAGACTAAGAATAAATTATATCCTGCTTTGTTTAATATAAACAGAACCTTTCTTACCTGCAGGCCAATTTTGTTTGATACTAACATTAGTTATGGCCAGATAATTCAAACCATCAGAGCAATATCTTTTCAAATAGCCCAGGTACTTCCATCAGTATCTATAGAATTTCCTACCCTATGAGACAGTTAGCACTCACTGCTTTGTACCTCTGTCACTGTATTCTTACTTTTATAGCCTATCTCAAAGTAGGCACTACTAATCTAATTGATATTTTAAGATATTAATAGTAAGAGTGAGGGAGATCCTTTTATTTTAATGAGTAAGCAGCTTAAACTCTTTGGCTCATTTTATATTTGCATGGAAGAATTACAAGTCGAGTAGGTTTTTTTGAACTGTCCTCTAATTTTCTCTTTTTCTCCCTGGTTTCTTGTGGCTTGGTTGTAAATGGACTCAGCACCCTTTTTTAATCTACCTGGATTTCTTTCGAGACACAGCGAGAGGCACAGCACTTTTTGCCCTTGAATATGAGCAGCACTAGTTCAGCACTCTACATAGTGCAGTACAAATGTTAATATTTTACTGAATGATGCTATTATTTTACATGAAAACTTTTTTTCCCTAAACTGTAAGAGGAATATACAGATAGTTTATAGATTAGATTTGGGGAAATTGGTATATCACCAAGTATATCAAGTATATATCACCATAGCAATGTTCCAGTAACAGAGGAATTTTTGATTTATAGTTGTACTATTCTACAAATTGCTGTTACTAGTTTTCGCTTGGATAATTCTGAAAACAAGAACAAAAAGTATTGCCCAATAGTGAGATTCTAATAATGAAGGACTATGTGAATGAGTATATATAAGTGTGTGTATATAAATTTTAAAAATTTGACTACAGAAATCAACACTAGAAATAACCTCAATATTTATAAGATACAGTGAGAATTCAACAAAGAGCAATAGCCATTTATGGCAATTTTATCAGATGCCCTGAATATGTCCTTGAAACTTATGTGAATCTGCTAAAATATCTGATGAATAAGGAGAAGAAAGAGCTTTCAACTGGAAAGATATGAAATGAAGATCTTCATCTGTAAACTCAGAGAGCACTGTCAGCTACTGGAAAGGATCAGGGCAAGTGACTCATCTAAGAGAAAGACACCTTGAATACCAAGACCGTGCATTGCGACTGCCTTGTGTGAAAGTCTCACCTGGAAAAATGGTATATGGAAAGAAGAAAAAAAGTCAGAGGCAATAAATGTGCAAAGATAGACACTGTGTTAGCAGCTATTTATTTCTAATTTTTCACTTCCAATGTTCATTACATATTAATTTAAAATTATGAGAACTTATGACAACATGGTGGGAAGTGAGGGGGAAGAGAATATGCTCAGACCAGGAAGTCCAATGCTGAGGGTCCCGATTTAACTAGGATAGCTCCCTCCATGATTCACTTTGTAAACAGTATTGTTCAAATGAAAGGGATAATTTTAGTTGTGACTTTCAACCATTCACTATACAAGGAGCCTCCTTTATGTAGGATGCCCAGTACAAGTTTAAACACTGCTAGAGCAATATTTCGTGTCAGGGGTGAGATTTCTGGGAATAAATAATTCTCAAGAGCACATAGAAACAAGAAAATGTACTTTCTTAGACTTTAGTACAGTGATGATACTTCAGTCATATAGGATAGGATTGACTAAATGTCATCCCTAGTAAGAACTTGGAACCAGTGTGAGTGGAAAAATGCAAGTCTGAAACTTTAACCAAGGTATGGAGAGAGCTGGTCAACATAGCCAGGTAATATAATGAAAAGACTAACATGGGGGAGGTGCGTGTGTCAAGTTTACCCCACCTCTGCAGACACCCAGCCTTCTCCATAGCCACTGAACAAATCCCAGAGCTGAGCCACGAGTGTAATAATATTTAGGAGTCGTAGCTGGTCTTGCCCGATATTATCAGTTCAGTGTTTCCCAGATTGTTTTCCTAACTTACTTCTTTTGGTTGAATAAGTTTTAAAATGATACATAAAACATAAAAACATATCCTATATAAATTTTTAAAATTTGCTTATCTTCCATACCAGCAGTTCTTTTTTTCCTCACAGAACACTTCTGACATCAAATGTGTGGGTGTTTGGACACCAAAAACCAGTTCCCAACTCTGCAGACATTAAATATCTAACAATTTAGTTCTAACACTACTTACCCCGAATTCATTTTAGAGCCCAAAGTTTAAGGATTCATTCCTACAAGAATGCTTTCATTTCAGGTACCAATTTCAAGCCCTGGTTCTCCCATAATTCTGAACAACTGGCTATAAATTGGGAATTCCCAGCACCCACTCCTTGTGTGCGCATGGAATTCTAAATATTTTAGAAGTTCTGTGCTAGCAAACAGGGACAAATATTAATGCATGTTTCCTATTATATCACAGTGTCAAATCCAGAATTTTCTAAATTTTCCTAAGAAATTCTTGGTATGTGATTTGGCAATCCTGCAAAATTTAATTCAGCAGCAGCAATCTGACCCAGAAGGCTCCAAGGTCACACACTTCTTGTGAAATACAGTGTTTACTGCAGTTTTTATCTGTTTTTCTGATCTTAGTGCCTGTATGCTGCCGTTCAAGAGTGCAGAAGCCTTCGCTTTCCAGAAAAGGAAATGTCCAAATCTTATATTTCTGGCTGACTTTGCATGCTCTATCTTCTTCCAACTTCTCTTCCAGGTTTTCTTTAGACATCACTGCAGCCTGGAAACTTCTCACAGTTCCTCCCTGTCCAAACCTGTGCGAGGTCTTGTTTCTAGATGTTCCCATACTCTTTCTTTCACACAAAGTGATTACCTGCTTTGTTTTGGATACTGAGTTCTTGCAATGAGTGCAACACAGTTTCTGGCCTTAGCAGATTACCTACCGTGCTAGATCTCAGTCTCATATGCATCTCATTAGATGAGCAAGGCACTACCTACTTTTTTCTAGCTCTCATTTACTCCATCTCTTTAAAACAGGACCCATCTCATTATTTCAGTGTTTTATTCCCAAGGTCCAATATAGTTTTAGGCATGCTATAGTCATTCAGCAGATGCCTGTTGACAGAAATTAAACATGATCACAAATTTCACATTCATTATTTTGTTTGCAATAGATTCAGATAGCTAAATTCTCTTTGTGAAGCTGTATCTGACAGGTTAACATAATTTATTGAGAAAATCTCCTTGTTGGATCTCAGCAACAATAGAGAACTGCCCGTGGGGATTTTCTAACTCGCCCTTAGCCAACTCTGATTTTCAGCAGCAAAATCTTCCAAGACACAGGACTAACACAGTGTTACCTAGAGGTGGGATATTGCAGCTTTGTTAGCTTTTCTAACAAACATTTTTACACTATGTAAAATTTAGTAAGTTGAATGACAGTCAATGAATTTCATGCAGAGTTTTAGGCATATCCAAGAAGACTCTTCACCGTAAGTTGTCCTTCACCTTGGCCTAGGCATAGAATCCTGACTGACCATTTTGAGTTATCTTCTCCTTTTGTGGTGAACAACTTGTGTGACTTTGGGAACCTTGCTTAACTTTCTTTAGTCTCACTCTCAGTGTTTGCAAAAACAAAAATAACTACTGATGACCTCGGTATTATGCAAACAAAGAAACAACGAAATACCTCACAGAATAGCCTGCCTGACCTGGAAATTATAAATGTTAGTTCCTTCCTTCTCCCAATGGGGGCGGCTTTCCTTTTATTAAATGGGTTAAAGAAAGAGATATGAGAATGTCAAATTTCAGTGAGAATGTTAAATGAAGACATTTTAAAGTATGTATTTTAGGTCTCCCTCAGCACAGCCTTAATTATTCAAAAGACTGAGCAAGAGTAACTTGAAGTAAATGCATCATTTTAAAAAATTACCTGCTTAATCTACAGAGGCTCTTTCACTTGCTTCAGGCCTGTAATTAAGACTTGTCTGAATAAGCACTAGTATTTTAATAGCGGAATAAGGGGAGGACGATGAAATGTAGAGAAGATGGAGCTTCCAGCTTTCTTCCAAGTGAAAGATTGCGCAGTTTAGAAAACAGAGTAAGCCTTTAAAAAGTGCTTACAATGGAGAAATTTTAACACTTCCTTTAACTACACAAGTAACACCAGTGTGCTAATTATTCTAAAATGAGTTCAGAATTTGCTGTATGGTTACACTTTATGAAATACTTGAGCTCCATTACACCAAGAAATAAAATGTTGCAAATTCATTTGTGTTAATTCATGCATAATTGAAGTAGGGCTGGTGTGAAGCCTCCAGAAAATGCACATTTTGGTCTCTTTGTTCTTGCTGCCTTTGTACTTAAAGGTTTACAAGAAAAGGAAGTAAATACTTAGGACTCATAACTTCTATGAACTGCTTCAATGCATAATGAAGATGATTCATAAAAGTTTCTAATTGTATAAACACATCACTAAGTACAGGTTGTAAACTATCTTGTTTACTTTTTATATAAATCCACCATAGATAAAAGAATATTGCGAACATTGCATGTATTTTTTGAAGGATAGGGATTGGATCTGATTTTCATTTAAGAATAGTGGCCTCGCTTTACTGAGATCTATTTTTTTCTTTCATTATCTTTTAACCAAAAATTATAAAAAAATATTCTGGTCCCATCTTGGTAAATATGCAAAAGGGCTTTTTAAATTTCTTAGTTGAAGTTTTTAGCCAAAGACATAGACAAAAGCTTCTGTTTTGAAAATATGAAACTGTTTGAACCAAGTCCCTCACATGTAACTGTAGCTCTATGATTATACTAAAGACAACATTATAACTAGATCATCCTCTGTCTCGCTAGAGACTTTGTGTGATATGAAAGAAATCTTGATGCTAGGTATAGTCTAAGGATTTTATGGTTAGTATAGAACAAACGTGTTTCAGGTGCCTCCCTTCCTGTATGACTTCTTGCTACTTTCTGTTTCACTTCTTGGTTAACAAAGTATGAATTTCTCTAAGCGTTTAGGGGGCATTCAGGACTGCTTAAAATACATGATGTGTCTATTTGTAAATAATAGATTGCATAAGGATTTTATAATAGATAACTCCAGTCTTCTAAAAATTCTATGACAGCATTTTTTCAACCTGAAAAGCAATTTGAGTGTAGTAAGTCTTAGAACAAGTTTATATGAGTAAAATTGAGGATGGGACCCAGGATTAAAAGAAAAAATAGTTGAAGAAGTGCTCCTAACTGACATTTGAGGAGTTTGGCTTTGTAAAGAAAAGAAAGAAGGAAGGAAGGAAGGAAGGAAGGAAGGAAGGAAGGAAGGAAGGAAAGAAGGAAATGAGGAAAGGAGGAAGGAAGGAAAGAAGGAAGGAAGGAAGGAAGGAAGGAAGGAAGGAGAAAATAAAAAGGAAGGAAAAAACAATGAAAGGAAAGAAGGAAAAGTTAGTTATAGTGAAATAGTTGTACAATTACATTAGTCAAAAATATATTGATTAGCACAATATATTTCTTGGTCATTGGTCACTTATATATTCCAAATAAGGAATGGAATAAGCAAGAATGATGCATTCTCTGTGCTGTTTATTACTCTGGGGCATTAGTACATCAATGGGGAACTAAATCAATGGGTTTAGTTAAATTAACCAAAGCATGAAATTTGGGGACCCAAGAAAGCATGACTGGTGTCCCACAGTCCATGTCTGCCAGGCTTACCCAGTTTTGAGACCATTGTTATTTTAATATGTCTGCGTTATTGTCCCATTTTTTAACAACTGAAACTCAAGGGCTCTAATTCATTTAGTCTTCAAAGCCCTAATATAAAATGCGTATATTGAGTTCCAATCCATGGCTTCAAGGTATTACCCAATTTGTTTCTTGTGCTCCTTCTATACTATAGCTGTAAGTTACCATAATAAGTAAATGGTCTGAACTGTGGGATACTCCAGAATATAAAAGGAATTCTATGGGTTTGGATCAGTTTCCAAAAGGTGTGTTTGTTTCTAAACTATAATCTTTTGTGTTTCTAACCTTGTTTCAGAGGTACTTTTGATGAGTTGAAGTTATAATTAATTTCACTCTCATTAATTCATGTATTTCCTACAATGAAAAAGCTTGATGATATTAGTGATATAGGAACTTCATATTGCATCAGGGAAATAAATATAATTTTCAACCTGCTAGATGTCTGATATGCTGAGTTTGCATTCCCCAAAACTGAAGGATGAATCCCAAAGAACACAAGAGGTTAAGAGTCTTACTGTGAGAGATACAGTTCCCGACAGAGACAGGAGGAGAGTGGGTTGCCATGGACCTCACTTCACATAGAAAGTTTTATACAGCAAAATCACAAGATAGATATGATGTGGGTTAAAGCTATGATCAGCCAATAAGATTATAAGTATAGCCATTTAGGTAATATTGACCCAATGGAAAGCAAGTCATGTACAAGTATAAAAGGAAAGAATAAAGAACTTTTCAGGAAGCATTTGGTCCAGGGTTAGGTCACCTACAGAGGTGACTGATGTATAGATTTTATCAGACTAAGTGTTGTCGCTTATGTGATCCCTTGGGGAAACATGTTGGCCTGGTTATTCTGTCTTTATCTTGAGGTCTGGACTCCAACTGCTGTGCCTCTGACCACATTTGTAGTGAGTTTTCATCTTTTGTATTGACTATTGAGGGCCTAGTCCTGTCTGACTGCATATAATATTTCTACCTTAGCTGTCTAGAGTACTACATTTCTATAGATGCTTTACACTAGGACTAATGTGGTAATTCCCCTCCTCCTCCTCCACCTCCTCCTCCTCCTTGTCCTCCTCCTCCTCCTTCTTCTTCCTTCTGCTCACTCACTCCCCTCCTTTCCTTCTCCTTTCCTCCTCCTCCTTCATCTTCTTCTTCTGTCTAAGTTGTCATGAAACATTCTGGCCTGGTTACTTTGGATTCTAAGAAGAGCAGACCTGATAAATAAATGTCCTGTAATAAGAATTCAAACTACAGCCAAAGCAATAGCAACTTTCTTATTATAAAGCCCTCCTTGACTGCTCCTAAGATAATGATTGAGCAGACCACAATATAGCTAAAATTATCTTTTTGCAAGTTGAGTACCTAGTTATGCAAGTCTTCGGTCTTTGCTTTCCTTCCCATTTCTATAAAATCTCGAAATCTTTCTCAGACCCTCCAAGACTGATATTCAAGCACCTTCTTGGCATGGTCAAACTAATTAAATTTCTGGTTTCCACCACTGCTTATGTCCTCAATTGATTTCTTGGGACAAGTGGTAAGAGCTACTCTTAGGATATTTGGAGCTAGAGCCTTTGCTCTAAAATTGGAAAGTCCAGGTTGCTATCATTAAGACATTCAGACACATTAAAGTTGGAATTATAACAGAAATGCCTACAGAGTAAGAATACAAGTACGCTGATTACTTTCTTGAGTGGAGTTGAGTGGTGTAGAAAGATACATGTTCAAGGAGAAACTAAGCAAGTTTTGGGGTTAGACAAGCATAGATTTCAGTCTGGGTACCCCTATGTAACAATTTTATGCCAGAGATTTAGCTCAGTGGCATAAATAAATGCAAAGTCATGAGTTCCATCCCCAGTACAAAAAAAAAAGCCCAATTTTATGACTTTGTGATAACTACTTGAACCTTGTTAGCTTCTGAAATTGTATTAAGAAGTGAAAATAACAACTACAAAGTAATCAGATCATAAAGTTTTGCTCTAAACTCTTAAAAAAAACTTACAGTCTATCTCAACTCTTCATTGAATTTACAGGATTATCATCATTTGAGATTACAGTCAACTAAATTTCACATTGAACTACAGTTTATTTGGAGGTGTTTTGTACAACCTAAATGTGGCCTGCATCAACCACGGTAGTTGTTAGAACTAAGAGAGAAATAGATGTATACATCTCCATCTCATTGCGCCTACAATCAGCTGTCAAACCCATGGGGAAGATACTGAACAAATATACTTTCTTTGTGCCTTTGGAGTTATACCAGAGCCTAAATCACACCTGTAGGAACCTAAAACCAGAAAATAAGCCAGCAGCCTAGCGAACTGGGGATGGACACCAGCATCCCACACAGGTTCCTAAGCTCTCTGCTCCGGAAGACTGTGACCCTGAAGAACTGCTTTAAATGCCATGTGGACTAGGAAAAGTAGGTGCAATTTGTCAAAGCCATAAGAAATTCTTATCTGAATATGTTTACTAAAATTAAAGTACCCCTAATTTTCCATGAATTATTCAGAAAGCAAAAATAGTTATTCATATTTAGTCATATTTTCCTCCATAGTTTCATTGATTTTAAGCATTTAAACAAATTCATACAAGTGCCTGCATCATCTTTCATGTCTAGATTTCAAGTCTAGATTTCAACTATGAATGTTTATAGTTAATACTGATAAATAGTTGCGTGTATACCCTTCTAGACATATGTATGAAGAAATAATATGAACAGATTGAGCATTTCATAATCTAAAATTTTAAAAGCATGAACAACATAGCACAAATGGCAAATTCCACACCTGCCTTCATGTGATAATGTACAGTCAAAATGCAGCCACACTAAAAATTTTGTATACAAATATCTTCAAGCTATATTTATGAAACATATATGAATCACAAATGAATTTCGTGTTTAGATTTGCGTACCATCTCAAAGATTTCTCATTATGTGTTTGTGGATATTCCAAATATGAAACACTTCTTTTCCCTCACATTTCAGATAAAGAATATGAGAGTGAGTGTGGTGGTGGATATGTGTAACTCAAAGGACTGAACCAGGATGCTTTTGAGTTTAAATTCAGTCTGGACAAGTTAACACCTTACTGAGAACCTGTTGTAAAATAAAAAGAAAATTTAAAAAAAAGATAGTGGAACTGGAGGTGCATCTTAGTGTGAAGACTCTGGGTTTAATTTCCAGTATCACATTAAAATAAGAAAAAAGAAAAAAATAAAGAAAGGGGAAAAAGAAAGAAAACAAGTGACAAAATTTTAGACTTGTGCATTATTTAGTATTCTTAATACCACAGGTCTTTTCTTTTATTCTTTGTATTGGATGTTACAATAGTTTGAATGTTTTCTCAAAATTCATGTTTTAGAAAACAATTCCTGGTATAAGTGTATTGGGAGGATTGCTGCCTTAACGAAAAAGAAGTGTGGAAATGGGCTGCCTCTGTCTTTTTCTTTTCCCGTTCTTTTATTCTGTGCCCTCTGCCACAGAAGAAAAGAAGCAAGACCCTCACCAAAGATTGGATGGCAGTGCCTTAATCTTGGTCTTCCCGGCTTCTAGGGCTATATGAAAATAAATTTCTGTATTATATAAATTCCCCAGATTGTGCAATTTTGTTAAAGTAACACAAAAAAGATTGAGACAGATGTATTATGAACTGTTGAAATATGATTTTATTGATGCAATCCAGATTCACGGCTGTCATTTTGGCTAAGTTCATCTACCCAAGTGATCTAAAGGCAGCTGTGCTTTTAGGCATTTGAATCATTGTGTGAAAAACAGGGTTTGAAGTGATTGCTAGTTAAAGGTTGTGTACAAGTTACCTTCCCACACATTCCCGCCAACATTAAAAGTGTTACCAGATGACAGTTTCACATTTTCACTAACTTTGAAAGTGTTCCCAGAAGGCAGGTGTCTGAAGGTTCTAGACTTTTCCTGTACCATCCAAAGAACTGATAGGGACAACCATTGAACTGCTAAACAGAACTCTTAAAGCGAAGAAGATACAAAGGAAAAGAAAGCATGAAGAAAGGTGAAATAATGGAAGAAAACTGAAGAGTGAAGAAAAGAGAAGAAAGGAAGGGCTGCATGTGGCAAAGAGGCTGGGTAACTGGGGAAACTTGAGAACAGCAGAACAAGATCACAGCAGTGGAGATGAAGTCACTGGTTGCCGCCTTCATATTGCTTCAGATCAGGAACTTAGGAGGTTCTTCGCTCCTTGCTTCCCGCCCCCATCCCCCCTTGACAGGTCACATTCATTCTGGATCAGGTTACTTGGGCTCATCCTGTTCCCCACCCCCAGTTAAGGTCTTTGACAAGTAACTCCTTGTCTTCCGGCCAGTGCACAGGACCCTATTGTCCCACAGCAAAAGAGCCAGTGTCCTCTCATCCTACCAGCTCTGGATTTTGTTTTTTTAAATTGTTACCCTAACAAGTCAAAATGATGTCTCACATTATTTTTTAATTAAAAAAAACTTATTGGTACATTTTAGATATACAGAGTGTTTGCATTCATTATAGAGAATTTGTGCCTCTCTCTATATTATATCTTGATTCTTTTTCCCCCCACACTTTCCCTCTTCAACCCCTCTTCTGGTCCTTATTTCAAAATGCTTTGTTTCAGTTTTCCCTTTCTTCTTTTCTCCCATTGTGCTCTCTTTTCACCTTTCCACTTGATTCCATTTCCCAATGTCTATGAAGCATTTTGGTTCTTATTTATATTTTCAATTTCTCACACCAGAGAAACTGCAAATTTTAAACACATGTCTGAATTATTTCTTTCAAGAGTATGGCCTCAAAGTGCATCTGTTTGCCTATAAATGACTCAGGTTTATCCTTTATAGCACAGTGGTACAACATTGCATAAAAATGTATCTGCTTTATTCACTCCTCTGTTGATGGACATGCAGCTGATTCCAAAATTTAGTTATTAAAAAGTGTGCTGCTGTAAACATGAATGGGCATATATTGCTGTAGTGTGATGCTTTTAAGTCTTTGGGGAAGATACAAATAAAGAGAATAGACTCATGAGTCAAATAGGACTCATCTAGTTTAGTTTTTTGAGGAAAATCCAAATTGACTTCTATATTGGCTCCACCAGTCTGTCCTTCCAACAGTGAAGAAGGGTTTCTTTTTCTCCAAGCCTCTCTGGCATTTATTGTTGGTTGTGTATTCTTGTGTTGTGGGATGCAACACTCTGTTGATATCTATTAAGGCAAGTTTTTCAAAAGTCTGTTTCAATAGCAGTGTTTCACTGTTAATTTTATTTTTCTAGTTGAACTGTCTATTTGTGACAGTGGGGTGCTGAGATCCCCCAGTATAGTTGTATTTGTGATTATTTGATTTCTAATGTCTGTTAATATTCATTTTGTAAAGCGAGGCACATGAAATGTCCTCCATATATACTTAGGATTGTTATTCTTCCTCTTTCATTTTTCCCTTTATGAGGATTAGTGACCTTCTTTGTGTCTCTTAACCAGTCTTATCTTGAAAATCACTGTGTCTGCAAAAGCTACCCCTTTTTCCAGGTTTCTGCCACATGGAATATTTTTTTTCCATTCTTTGACTTTCAGTCTATGAATTTCTTTTTGAATTAAATGTGTTTCTTCTATGCAGCATATTCTTGCTCTGTAATCCATTCTGCCAGTTTCTTTTGATGGTGAATTGAGATCATTAGCATCGATGGTTATAAGTGATACGTACTGATTTATCCTTGCCGTGTTATTTTCCTGTTGCTGGCCTCCTTTTTTTTTTACACTCTGTTTACTTCTTCACCTTGTCTGGTAGATTCATTCTGTTTGGGTTCATGGAGCTGTAGTGTTTGTTCTCTCTTTCTAGAATGTTCTTCAGAACATTTTGGAGGGCTACTTTGTGTTTACAAATTTCTTCTTGTGTTTTCTGTCAGAGAAGTATCTTATTTCTCCATCAATTTTGACAGATATTCTTGTGGGGTACATCAATCAAATTGGAGATTGATTTATGGCTTGAAATACTTCATTCCAGCATCTCCTTCACATTGAGTGTTTAAGAAGTCTGATTTAATTCTGATGAACAACTCTTGTAATTTATTTGCTTACT
This sequence comes from Hydrochoerus hydrochaeris, assembly GCA_004027455.1. NCBI lineage: Eukaryota > Metazoa > Chordata > Mammalia > Rodentia > Hydrochaeridae > Hydrochoerus > Hydrochoerus hydrochaeris. The sequence continues at coordinate 545,532 of PVLA01000170.1, read as the reverse complement.
TTCTCGAACAGCTTTTCATATGCTGTTCTTATGCTCAATTTTTGGAAACTTTATTATTATATGCCTTACTGTAGGCTTGCTTGTTTTTTCTCTCTCTCTCTTTCTTCTTCTTTTCTTCCTTTCTTCCTTCCTTTCTTTCTTTTTCTCTCTCTCTCTCTTTCTTTTTTCTTTCTTTCTTTTCCTTATCATAGCTAATTGGAGTTCTCACTTTTCTGTATGTCAAATTTTCTGCCATAACATCTGTGTATGGGGGGGGCTTATTTGTTTTGTTTTGTTTCTGTCATTTGCAATATCACTTGCTTTTTCATTGACTCCAGTCAATCCTTTGTTATGTCTTTTTGTGTCATCTAGCAGCTGCTTGATTGATTTCCTTTGGTTCCTAGCTATTTTTAAGAAATCTTTCCTTTCATGATTTCTAACCACAATCCTGTCCTCTGTATCTGAGATTCTGTCCTCACATTGGCTCACCCTGCTATGTATAATACAATGGATGGAAGTTTTAATCTCCTGGGCATCTATTGGAATCTGTTTCATGGATCTCATTTTTTCCTATGTTGGGTGCTGCTATCTTCTATCATTTTCCTAAGTTTCTCTTTTTTAAAAATCTGTATGTGCTCTCGAGTCACTAACATGTCTTTCATTGTCATCAACATCTCTGTAGTTATCTGAGAAATTATTTATTATTTGATTTTTCCTAGAGCCTTGCTCATTTGCCTTATTACTTGTGTTGTTATCACTTCAGAGAGGCCAGGGGGGTGGCCTTTGGATTGTCCTACCTCATCACCCCCTGGGTTTGCCTCTGATAAACTCAATCTGGAGTTTCATCTTATTTAAGCACCTTCTAACTTTTTCTTTCTTTCTTTCTTTCTTTCTTTCTTTCTTTCTTTCTTTCTTTTTTTCTTTCCTGTTTAATTCCTGGGTTGATGCTTGTAAATTACTTATGGTGAGTAACTTTATGACTAGTTTTTAGAGTCCTTAGAAAATGACTATTTCTCAGAGATGTTTTCAGCGTGTAACTGGCTTTTGGGTTTTGAGCCTTTGCTCCAAACTTGTACCTCTTTATCATATCTCATTGTACTTTTTTTATTGGGGTTAGTTTCCTCCTGTTTGGCCCAGTCTGTGGTTCTTTGGCCCTGGTTTATAGTATCTTTGGACCCTAAGGCAGGTTCTATTTTTGAATACCTGGAAGAATGACTGGTTAAAAAATTACGTTACTTTGATTAACTTGCACAATTAGCAATAACAGCAGCAGCAGATATAATCTAGAAAATGACAAACTGAGTTAACTTTTCATTTGTCACTTTTAACCATACAAACCAGATTTGTGGTAATATATCAAAATTTAAACCAAATCAGAAAATTTATGCAGTAAATAAGGCCTTTAAGATGACAATTTTACCTTGAGGGGAGAAAATTTAAAAGGATTTAGGAGAAAAAATACAAGAAGAGGAAGAGATTAGAAGCAAGGCTGGAGGACAAAAGTAGATCACACAAACTTTGGGGAACTTGTATAGAATATAAGAGGGAAAGAGAGAAGAATGAAGATATAAGAAAAGAGCATAGCAACAAGCCACACAAAAATAGAAACCATTTTCACGCTCATACAAAAAAAAGAACAAGCAATGATGAAAAAAACAAAATAAAAAAAAAAACCACAAAAAAATCACCGAAACATAAGAAGAGATAGAGAGAGACTGAGGAAGGGAGGGAGGGAGGGAGAGAGAGAGAGAGAGAGAGAGAGAGAGAGAGAGAGAGAGAGAGAAAGTTCACTTTAAACTATGTCTCTGATGTCACTGGTGGACAGTGTGGACAGACAAGAGTCCCAATCCATGTTTCAAGACAGCTGTTGCATTATGGGGGGTAATTATCACAGCAAGCCTGAACCTTTATTTCCCCCTAACTATAGGCAAGTTTTGGACCATGAGGCTGGACCAGAACCATTCAGCCTGATGCAGTCTGTGCACTTTCTATGGGATTGAATTAAGCTGGGGTTCACTAGATGAGGCAGCGTTTATTCTCCATGCCAAGCTCAGCTGACTCATCTTCACCCTGGCTCTCAGCCAGTCACCATCTCCCATGGGACTTCTGAGCTCACACCATCCACCAGCCCCTGCAGTCTCCCCTCCGCTGCTCCCTTGCGTTGGTGCATCTTTCTGTGGCAGCTTCTGGGGTCTTCAGCAGTCACTGTCTGCAGCTTTAAACTGCCACCTCCCGTGCAGTATGTCCAGACGCAGCCTGCCACTTTCTTGTTCACTGCAGCTTCTCTCTTTGTTCTCCATGTGGGCTTCAATTCTCACTTCAAATCCTTCCTGCATCCCTCCTTCTTTTCCTCACTTGCCAGATTCCAATGTCTTTATATCAAATCTAAGAGAGGCTCTTTCTCTGTAGCTTATCACTCCACCATCTTCCAGGAAGTTCCTCTAACAGCTTTTAATATTTTGAAACTTGTTTTGAGTTTCCAAAATCTTGAGTATTATGCACCTTGGTAAGTTTTGTTTTTGCTTCTATATGCTTCTCTGTTGGGTGTAACAAATTCTTTTATCATTCTTGTGAAATTTTCTGCCAATAATTTTGTGAACTTTTTTATCTCATTGGCTCTATCTCCTAAATTTTTTGTTGATTATGATCAATATTATGTTGTTTTTGTTTACATCATCTTTCAGCTATTTCATGGTTGTGTGCTATTTTTAAGAAATCTTGTTTTATTGTCTATAATTGTAAACCTTTCTTCTAGATCTTATATTCTATCTTCCCAGTAGTTCATTCTACTGCATATACTTTGGATAGAATTTTTAATCTCCTCTGTATCTGTTTGAATTTTCTTATGGATCAATTTTCTTTTCTATGTTGGTTATTCATGATTTCTTTCTTTTGTTCCTTTTTTTTTTTTTTGCGGTAGCAGGGATCAAACTCATGTCTTTGCGATTGCCAGGCAGGTGCTTATGCCATTGAGCTAAATCCCCAGCCCGTTATTCATGATTTCTATCATTTACTTAAACACTCCTACTTTTTAAAAAATCTGTGTCCAACTCTAGTTTTACTAGCCACATCCTTCATTATGTTTATAACTTTTCTTAACCTGAAAAATTATTTCTGATCTTTTTTTTTCTATAGCCTCTTTCATCTATTTTGTTACTTCTATGGCTACCATTTCAGAAAATTCAGGTGGTGATTTCTAATTTCTTCCTCCTCATTTTCTCCTATCTTTTCCCTACGTGGGCTGGAGGTCTGAGGTTGCATCTTGATTCTATGTCTTGTCATTTTCATTTCATTTTTTCATATTTTCTGTTTTGATTCTTGTAAATTGGTTATGGCAGGGTGTCTTTATCACTAGCACTGAGCCCTCCTAGACAATGACTATTCTTCAGAAATATCTACTCTGAGAAGGTAGCTCTTGACCTTTGAGTCTGTCCCAAGATCCTATTTTCCCAGTTAGGTAGGGATGAGAAGTTGCTGTCTATTTGGACCAACACACATTACTTTGCTACCAGATTACATTGATTATAACCCTAGACAATCATAGTGTTCTCATGCAAGGAAAAATAACTTATTATAACACACATAACAATCTGGGTAATTATTATAATTTTTACTAACAGTAGCATCAAATACAGTCTGGAAACTGCCAAACTGTGATAAATGTTAATTTGATACCATTAACCGTAGCAGCATAATCTATGGTTCTTTATCAAAATCCAACACAAACCATGAAGTGGTCCACAGTGAATTTACCCTTAAAATAATTTTACCCTTGGGGGAGAGGGATTTAAGAGGGATAAGGAGTAAAATAGTGAAATAAAACAAGACAAGATTATCAGAAGCAAGGTTGAAGGACAAAGGATAATCAAAATACTCTGGAAAACTGGAGAAGACAGGAGAGAAAGAATGAGGGAGAAAGTAAAGGAAGATAAAAGTGAAACAGAAACCAGAGACAAAGTTCACTTACATAATAATAATAAAAAGTATACACTCAAAAAAAGAAGGGGAAAAATGGACAAAACAAACCGACAACAAAATGAAAACCTAAACAACCAAAAAAAAAAAAAAAAAAGAAAAAAAGAATGAAACTTATCTGACCACAAAATTCCAGCTAACCTCTGGTGTTCACAGTTCTTTGATAGTGTCTAAATCAGACCCAAAGTCTATGCTGAACCAAGTCTGCCCTTTAAGCTGTACAAGTGATGTGGGCTCATCTTGGCCTCTGGTTAGCCTTCAGCCAGCAGCTCTCCACATGCCTCTGGAAGGTCTGCCCACTTCTCTTTGCCTTGTAAGTCTCCATGGTGACTGCTTGCCCAGTTGCTGTGGCCTTTGAATACTAGAAGCCTTGAGACAAAGGCAGCCCAATGTTGCTCCAAGTCATGAATTCAGTTGGCTACTTCCATACCTTCACAACCTCCTCTGGTCCATACCACTGATAGATCTCTCTCCTATCTCACACCACTGAGAGTGGGGAGAGGGGGCCCCTTTGTTTGGACTAACTAGCTTCACTACTGTTCTGCTCCATCTGTGTGTTCTCTCCCTGGAGTGTTCTGGGTTCACTCACTCTTGCCATGATGCTCCCATGTGTGAGCTGGGCATGCGAATTCACTTTGATGGTTTCCAACTCAGTCAGAGGTTGCTTTGTATCCTCTCACAGGCTGCAAATAAACTGGCAGCCCATCAGGGAGGAAGCAGTTACCTGGTCATTTGCACCTGTATGTCAGTGAAATAGGTTGCCTGGTTGCAATGTCCTCTGTTTGAAGGAGGGCAAAAGAGGTGAGGGGCCATAAACCCCAAGCCAATCTTATGTGGCTTGATTGTGCCATGTTATTGAGATTCCATCATATTTTGGGAACTTCCTGGAATGTAGCGCTTGCTCTGTGCACAGGGAGAAGTTCAGTGGATAGCACTATAAATTTCCTTGCCGTTTAAAAATATCTTATGCCTGTGTTTTGTTTGACCCACAAATCTCTTATTTCAGATTGATTTAGGCATCAGGCTGATATGACTCTCTCTTTCTTCCAATTACCATATTTTTAGTTGATTTTTCTTGAGTATTTCCAATGTGATTCCTCCTCTATTCAGCTGTGTCATATCTCTATATATCCTTTATTATCAATATTCATCTTTTCCTAGTAACTAGTGAACTAACTTGACTATATTTTTAATATCTTTGCAGCTAGTAAATGAATCAACTGTTGTGTGAACTTTTTACTGATTAGTGCCTACATGCTTGAAGGGAGCTGTACACACAAAAATTGAGTTTTCCTGGTCATAGGGAAGCAAGGGAGAATAGCTTAGCCTGACGGCAGTCTGTGTCTACATGCGAGCATATAGCACCTAATTCTGACCAGCAAACCCATGTGGACTCATTCCTGGTCTTTGCCTAAGGTATTCATTTCTGCAAAAGCATATTTATGACATTAAATGAATTCAAGATCTTCGCTTTCTTTCATTTTTTAAATAGTTTAGGAAACTTTCACTTCAAAATTTCTCAAAACATGTCAAAATAATTTGAAGTTACCTTAAAGAACATGGACAAAGAATTAGAAAATGAGACCAGAGAGTTTCTGTTTTAGACAAAGTTTCAAGAGAGAAATCATGTCTACTGTTCTACTCCACAAACAGCTCCAAGACTCAGCCAACTCTGATCAGGAAGCATGTTTGATGCTAGGACTTAGGAAATTATACCTCCAAGTATGGTGCTGCAATGTGCTGGAGACTTTCTAATAAAAATTTAGTCATCTCTAAATAAAGAAATGTCTTACATCTTTCTGTCCATCTCTCTCTTTTCTAAAGGCAGGAAGGGAGGGCGCTGGGAAATCAAGCAACCAGCTCTTCTCCCTGGTAAGTGGCTGTGGCCCACCATGCTATGGCCACCCCAGGGCGAGAACCACCATGTTGGAACTTAGGGTGCTGGGAAACCGAATAACCAGCTAGCCTCCCTGGTAAGTGGCTCTGAGCCTCTACCTGAGTGTGAGCTGAGAATCAACCCCCCTGCCCCCCTGTTAGCAAATGGGAGCCGGAGATCTGAGCTTCGCTTGGGAGGTTGACCCTATGCAATATAGCAAATAAGGGGGATTCCCTTCTACCATCTCTTTGAAGGCAAGTATTTGTTATCACTGTTTTGCTTTGTTCTGATTAATGGTATTGCTCTATTCAATATCCTGGTTTGATAAGTTCTATAATGTTCTGCATTTCATTTGATTTTGCTGTACCTGGTTGAAAGAACAACTATTGTGACGATAACGAGATATACTGTGGTATCTATTACTGTTATCCGGTAACCTGCTGTGAAGTCCTGTACCAATTTCACTGCACTGTCTCAACTGGCTTTGTTCTGTCTTGTTCTGCTGTATTTTTCTACCTTCAAAATAATAAAAAAAATTAAAATAGAAAGCTAAAGGCAGGAAGGAGCTCTTGCTGAGGTCTCCCTATCTATGGACAGGGCATATCCTCCAGAAATTTCTCTTAGCAGAAGTTTAGAGTGGATGCCACACACATCTCAGCTGTATTCTGTCCCTGGTTATTGGGATGGGGTTCTCTAAGGCTAGTCAGCTACCTTAATGCCATTTACTTTCTGTAATCAGCTATAGTTTTTACTTCCCCCTCCCTTTTGAGGAGGGCATGTAAGCTTTTAAGTCTTGTTTGGTATACACTATACTGTGGTGCCTCCCCACACAGAATAAACTCACATATTTTTTTCTGCTAATCAGTCTATTGTCCATTTATTTTAGCAAATGCAACTATAGCAACTTTAGAGAGTAGAAGTAGGTGTTCTTTTCACCCCTATTGAGGCAACCCATTAGTAGGCTGGTACGGGAGTAAAGAAATAACAGTGATATTGCCTGCCTTCTAGAAGCTCAAATGCATCAGGACTAAGGGATGAAAAGCAGAGATCAGTATAATGTTGTGCGAAACTCTGTAAATTTTGAGGGTATCAAGGACCCAGGTTGGGGGGGCGTCTTTAGGGTCTCTTCCTGGATTATTGTCTCCTGTAGGGAGGAAAATAATTTACTCTCCACATCTCATTATTCTTAGTTGTAAAGAGAGATTCACGAGAAAAAGCAGAAGTTTAATAACATACATTTCTAATATGCACATAGAAGATAGGCAGGCGACATGAGTACCTCTCAAAGTGGCAGGAGTTCAAACGTATACACCTTCTCCTTGAAGTAAGCAAAGAAAGGAGGATATGCGTTATGAGAAGAGCAGTAACAGGGAGGTGATCCAGAAAGAAAACAAGGGTAAGGCTTGTTAAGATTTGAAAGGCCATTGCTATTGCAAAAGTCTCTGGTGATTTAGCCTCTCCACTGCTCCTGGGCTTTTTTTTTTTTTTTTTTTTTTCTGAACTAAGGAGGGTTGGAAGTGGAATAGCTAGAGGAAAAAGGTTTGCCTAGGTGGCAGCAGAGGTAATCCTGGTCATGTTATGGTCTAACTGATCTGTATTGCAGAATTGGTTCTGCAAGGTCCTGGGAGAATCATTACCACCAGGAGGCAGGAGTTTCTATCAAGAGTTGTTGGATCTTGCTTAGGGTGTGGTCCCCCATGACAGTGATGGGCTGATTTCTCCCACTTAGAGAATGATGTCATGGGGTGGTCTGCTAGTTTTTGGTTTCTTTCAAATGGTTATTTCCTTTATGATGCAAATTTTTTTTTCACAAAAGTCTAACTTACTCTGCATTCAGAGCTGTTCCCTTGGCTGCTGTTTCTCAGAGTAATCAGCTCAAAGTATTCCTGATGCTAAAGATGCAAATGGGGGGTATCACATTCTATTCACCTGTATTTGCATTTTGATGTATCATATCCAGAACCCCAATACTGCAAAACAACAGCAAAATCTCTGTAGAAACATATTTGCTTTGTGTGTGTCTGTGTGTAAACATACATGTACATTTTCTAAGCCTTTACTGATTTCACTGATCTATAATATATCTAGCCAACTATTCCCCAATGATTTTAGTATGACTACCTCATACAGAAAGTCAGAGAACAAACTGATAGATTGCAGACTATGGTATAACTATTATGGGACAACAGGAAAGGGAGGAATTAATGAAGGTTAACATTTCACATCTGCAAATGAATCACTGCAACCTACAGGAAAATGAAGACTTTTCAGATGTGAAGGTGAATGTGCAGGAAATGGAATGGAGATCTTAGGAAAAGGCAGCAAAGCAGAGGCCAAGACTGAAGGAATCATCAAAGCTGATAACACTTGAAGTCTGTGCTTTCAATTCCAGTGATTTCTGCCGTGGTTAAAAGTAGTTGACACATTGTTCCTCTGTTACATTTGTATTTTCATGCTGCTTTTGCTCTTTCAGATGCAGGGAGTAGAGCTACAAATATATAAAGGAAAAATGTCTTTTTGCTGCATTTTGGGGAAAATATAAGAAGTGACAAGTTCTAAAATTTTATAAAAATTGTTTTCTTGATTAGTTTTACACACCCAAACATTTCCCATAATTTGAGTAAACAAAGAATACCTTTCTCTGGCATTTGTGATTTCTCCTTCACAGTTTAATTCCAGTGTACCCTACTCCTCACATTCTTGAAGGTCTTTCCTGGAATTCACTGCTTCTTATTATTCGTAGTCAATTGCTTTGCTTTATCAACTTCTTCAGGGAGCTTTGAACTTTGAAGGACTGATGGTGATCTCAGGCGAAAGATATGGACACCTCAGTTTGTGTAGGGAAGTGATGTTTGCAAATGTAGATTGGAGTCTCAATATAGAGGCTGGAAATATTTGGATGGGGAGTTCAGAGCTTATTGACGAGCCCTTAGGGTCCTGCATAGAAAAGACAATAGTTTAGTGAGATTAATTAAGTGCAAATTAGAGGATAAATGTTGGGTAGAAATAGGAAGAAATGCTGAAAAGAAATTATTACAGAACTATATATTATAGAAATAGCATACAACACTGTTATTGAGGTTTAGAGCAAAGGCCCTTGGATGTCCCCAAAACATAGCCTTGGCCACCCATTCCATAAAGCCAACCAAAAAGATCTCAGTGGTGAAAGGTAGGAAAGGATCTGCGATCACCATGGCCATGTTGGGAAGTACAGATAAGAGATTCAGGACCTGTCTTTTAGGAGCTGCAGAAGACTTAGGTTTTTGTTTGTTTGTTTGTTTGTTTTTGTTTTTTTGCAAGCAAGAGTTGAAAGTGTAACTAGGGGGAGGAAAAAGGCTTGACTGGATGACAGTAGATGTAATCCTTGTCAATTGATCTGTCCTGGTCCAAGTGATCTGTATTTCAGGATTGGTTCTGCAAGGTCCTGGGAGAATCATCACCACCAGGAGGGGGTAATTTGGCTGGGTTTCTATTATGAGTTGTTGGATATTGCTTGGGAGGAATCCTTCATTATCATGATGAGATGATTTCTCCCACTTAGAGGCTGATATCATGGGGGTTGTCATGGTTTATGTCAGGAGGCCCCAAGCCTCATGCAGTTATGTGTTTGTGATTGGTTCATTGTCTAACATTTGGATCGCTGGTGTGATCCACCTAGGGGTGGAACCAGTATATGATGTAAGAGTAGGATGAAAGTGTATCTCACTCTTTTGATGATTTCCACTTTGCTGTTTGCAGCTGCCATGAATTGTGGTGCTGCCATACCAACCTGCCTTGGAGCCAACTGAGTATGGAGTGAAACTTCCAAGAACTGTAAGAAATAAACCTTTCTTTCCTTTATTTTGGGTGTCAAGTATTTTGTCCCAGTAATGACTAAAAAGTAACTAGGACAGAATTTGGTACTGAGAGTGGGGTCATTGCTGTGACTATACCTGACCATGTGATTACAGAGCCTTTGGAAATGGCTGTGGGCAGAGTTTGGAAAGGTTTGGAGATGTTGCCTGCATGCATAGAGCTGGATCAGCTTAAGCTTTTCTGTAGAGGAGATTCTGGTCAGAGCTCAGGAGACCAGAAGGCAGATAAAAAGCCTGCCAGTAAAGACGAGGCTCAGGCAGTTTCTGCCCGGAAGAAGGACTACATTGGTTGTTAGACTTCAGACCATGTGTGTTATGGCTTGGTGGAAAGTTTGTCTGCATTTTGCTCATGTCCAGAGACTTTGCTTGACTAAGGTTAAGGGCCAAGGACTGATTAATTTTGGCAAAAGAAATTTCAAGGCAGTTTAATGTTGAGGCAGTGATATGGCTATTGTTGCAAATCAAGAGCAAAGAGCACAGCAAGATAATTTAAAACGCTATGAGTTTGGTCAGAAAAAAACTCCAGTAAACCTGTGGATTGTAAATAGAGCTGAGTCTGGGTAGAATGGAAGGGAAAGGGAGGCCTACTTCTTTATTGTATTACTGCTGCCTTCTGCTTGCACTGCCATGGACTGTTTCTCCTCTGCCAGGACCCTCAGCCATGCTGCTTTGCTTTAGAGTTATCCAATGATGGACTGAAACTTCTAAAAATTGTGAGCAGAAATGAGCTTTTTTTTCTTTTAATCTTAGATGCTATTTTATCTCACCAATAAGAAAGTAAAAAAGACATGTAAAATATAAGCTAATGTATAAAAACGAAGGCAGTGATGCCAAACTCCACTGTATTTTAATTGCCCACTGGGCATTTGCAGGCCCAGCCTATCAGCCTGTGTTAGAGTACTTCAGAAATAGTACAGAAGCACTATTCTAGAAATGTTATAAGATTGTAAAATATCACCTTATTTGAACAAATAATGTAGAAAAAGACATTAAGAGCACATGTGAATATATCATTCAAGTCATTAAATTTTAATTGCACATTTGTATTGGATACTTTGAGAAGACAGAAAAATATAACAGAAAAATTTTGCTTTCTTATACCGCCACACCTTTTACAACTAGCTGCAACTTTTGTATACAAGTGATGGCAGCCATGAGTTCCTGGCTTCTGCACAACATGCTACTCTGCTATTATATTGCAAATTGAACTCAGAGCCTTTGTACTGAATTGGTGGCAATCCAGCCCTTTTTATATTTTTTATTTTGAGAAAAATTTTTGCTGAGTTGCTAAGTTGCACAGGCTGGGATTGAATATGCGATCCTCCTGTCTCAGCTTCCCAGAGCACTGGAATTACAGGTATGCACCACCATACCACACCACTTTGATATTGATAGGCCCATTAGTCTCAGTGGTTTCCAAAGTCAAATGCTATTCAGATGGTTATAATGGTCTCTTTACACATGTCCTGTAGTTTAAACTACAAGGTCTTAGAGGCAGATACTTAAGATTAATTCTTTTTAGTACTCCTGAAAAAAGTAGTGCAAAGCTTCTAGAACAGAAAAGAAAACAAACATCAATATGGAAAGAATCATGTTTTTGGTACCAAATGTTATTGATGATTTGGCTAAAAGAAGATAGTAACACTTGTATAAGAGCTGATCAAACATTGAAAAGTACAAAGAATGGTAATCTTTCTGGGGGGGGAAGTTGAATCTATTTAATCATATTTCATGCAGGGAGATATTTGATGTCCGGGAGAAATGCAAGGGAATCAAAGTTACCATGCAGTCCAGAAAGAAAGATTATACACACATTTGAGAAAATCATTTAAATATTAAGTCTAAAGGTAGAGAAAAAGACTTAAGTGGGGCAATAATGAAGCAGTATTGAAAGTCAAAGAAGCTGAAAAATATGTAGAGACTTGAACATAAGGTAAGCTGGAGTACAGAGTTTAGCTTGGAGCTGGAATAATCTGAGGGATACAGAGGCAAATGTTTATATGGTATTGATTCAAAGGCACACATTACATCTGCTGCTCCAAATAACTGAGGAACCAGGGTAGGACACTGAACATCACAGTCCACAAAGGAGCCAGAGTTGTAGAATTTGTTCTCTAGTGGATGGTTCTAGATGGGAATATAGATGCCATCTATTTATTCATTCATTAATGAAACACCATCGAATGTTTGTTGGGTGGTTATCATGGTAAGAGAACTGTGCTGGTACTCAATATATGTTTGCTAAATAAATGCTAGATGCTCTGAGGGCCATAGAAGTAAGATAAAGGCTGTATAATTCTAACGGAATATGAACATTTAAAGGTGAAGAGAAGACAATGTAGAATACCATTGAAAAGGAATTAATTTTAGCATGAAAGATGAATATAATCCTTGTAGATCCAGTTTAGGGGAGAAACCTAGATACTGAAAGATGGAAGGATAGACATTTATAACAGGAATCAATAGAAACATATTTTTAAAATGTTAGTAGTACCCTTGATTGGGGGAATGGGGAAGATTCTGCTGGTGAGATAGTCATACTTCATCCACCAATTCACCTGTGTTAGTTTTCTATTAGTGAGTCCACACATAGTTCTGAAAATACCCATTGAGAAGACACTTATTTCCCATAACTCATCATCCCTTTTGTACACTGAGCATCTGTTTCATTCATAATGATCCTAATAAAAAGCACCTAATGGAAATGAAAATCAGTAAGTCTAGGGAGAACCCTGGACCAGGTAGTGAACTCTGGCTCTGGCTAGGCTTTCACACAGCTTAACACTGTATGACTTAGACAGTGCACTTCTCTTTTGAGTCTTAGTTTCTTCATGTGTTAAAAACAATGTTGAATTTATGATACTGCAAAGGCTTCAAGCATAGAATAGCCACAAGTTTGTTTCTGCCTTTTATTCTCATTTGCTGAAACATGCTGAAGGAAGTGCATGACCTGGCTGAGTAGTGCCTTGGGATACCCTTTATTACTGTGATGATCTAAGTAGCTGCCTAGTGGGTGCTTTACAGCTGAAACAAACCATGGGCAAACAGCGATGATGCTAGCATCCCATAATTCCATGAACTGAGTAACAAAAGAGTAGCAAACTTCCTGCAGCACCACATGGTGAGAGCTTTTTCTCCTTGGAAAATTGAATCAGCCCAAGTCATTAGACCTTTAATTTCCATTTTAAAACGAGAAAATACACAAGCAATCATAGAAAAATATAATTACAGGGTGAAATAAATAAGGCAGAGTGTCTATGTGTTTGTGTGTATTCTAAATTACCCTTTTTAGAATAAATGACTTGAGGAAATTATTTCTGCGGAATGAATTTCTCTATCTACTATTAAAGAATTATCTCTCAAATGTATTCAAATTTTGGTGAAAATGTATAAATGGAGGAACACTTTTCAGTGCTAACGTAATGGGCAATCAAAAGATAAATACATCTCCATCATTTTAGTTATAGAATGAGTTTGTATTAAAGGTGACATCCCCAGTTGTACTGTTGTTATTTTTACTAAAATAATAGGCCAATTTTTTTTTAAAGAAACCTATGGATTTTCTCATGCAAGTTCAGGTTTGTCAGCTTGTCCTAATGTTAGTATTCAGAAGAAGCGTAAATCCCTCCATGGCTGATGCTAACCAACTGGGAAATCAGCTGATAGATGTCTTCTTAGTGTTGGGGATGTCAGCAAGATTCACTTAACATCTGGTGCTTGTGATTGTGACAGCCTGCAGTGGATGCTGTCATGCTGTATGCATACACACTGCAGAGCCTGTTTAGCTACCTTGCCCAGCAGAATATGCCCAAGACAAAAGCAACTGTGGAATCACTGTGCAGGCTAGGTGTTCCTGCACACTCCCATTAGATATGTAAGGAAAATGGAGCCAAAAGGCTACATTAAAGTTAGGACAAACTATTAAACAGGAACCTCTTTCTTTTTCCCTTGCTGTCAAACTCATAACATTCCTGTCTCAGAAACGCAGGGGACATCTGTAAGATTTAGCTGGAGATTCAGATTTGCCACTCAGGGAAAGGAAGAGTAGTTGTTAGAAGATTGGAGTGAGCAGGTTTGAGGGCATCAGCATTTCCCACAGGCCTGTAAAGCACCAGCATTATTCTGCAAGTAAGACTTAGTAATGTCAATTATTTGAAAACTTTGGGAAGATTTACAAGCAGATAGACAAATTTATTTAAAATATGAGCAGACAATTAAGTGAATTTTTTTAATGTTAATTGATAAAAAGTTTAACACAAGCTGAACACATTCAGGTATTTAAATAACCAAGGTCCACTCATTCGTTTACTGTGTACATAGTTATTGAGTGCCTGGTACAATAGAGAAATCAACCCACAAAACCCTGCTTTCATAAATTTTCTATTTTAAGGAGATCTTCCATTTTAGAATATTTATAATTTTAACACTTTATGTGGAGTTGTATATCCACATACATACGTATGCACACACATGTACGCACATATTCAGCATTTTCATTTGGTAGGATTCTTGTTTTGTGTGCAAAGTATTGGGGATAGAATTGGAATTGGGGATAGAATTAGGGATTTCACATTGCTCTATATCACTGATCCATTATATTTTGAAATAAGGTCTTTTAATTTGCTAAATTACCCATTTGAAGTTGAAGTGTTTTAATTTGCTTAATTACCCATTTGAAGTGTTTGAAGTTGTAGTGCTCCTGCATCAGCCTGCCAAGATGCTAGAATTATTACAATGCACCACCATGACCCAACAGATAGGATTTTTAATAGCAACAAATGGTAGAAATTGGAAGCAACAAGAGAAACTGACTACAGTTTGTATGAAAAGAAAAATTACTGAGGAGGTAAAATATAGCTCATCACATATTAGATAGGGAACCAAGTGTAGACACAAAGCAGAAAAAAAGAACAATGGCCAATAAGGAATGCAGAGCCAGCACAGGGACAGCACAGCTGAACAGAGAATTGTGTCACTCCCAACTCTGGAAATTGGCTACTGCCACTCAGAGACAGAGCCCCTGCATCGGGCTTCCAAACCTGTTGTCTGCATTGTCTCTGTTGTTCAGGGTCACAGCCAAAGAAGCACATCTCAAAGAGATATTAAATTGACTGAAGTTGGCCACGGTGTAGGAGAGACTGAGTTTTAATAAAATAAATACTCCTTGGCCAAAGGTCAACATCTGTGAAGTAAGGAACTGCTTCTTTCCTGGTCTTTTCTTGATTATGGCCTCATGAAAACAGGGTGTGCTTGACTTTCCCTCAGTCATCTCTTTTTCTTAACATAGTGCAGGCTCCATAGAAAGACCTCATTAAATTAGAAATGGAATCACCTGTTAATTGTGGTGGTGAAGATAGCTTTTTAGTCATTCAACTTGTTATATTTTCTTATTCTTTCTTTCTTTCTCTTTAATGACAAAGAAAATTTAATATGCAAATGAAATGTGTAATATGTTTAGTGTATCTGAAAAAATTACACTCATTAATATTGTTAGCTTTCTTCCTGATTTGTGTTTTTTTGAAGGAAATAAAGCAAAAAAATAAAATAGAACAAAACGAAACAGTGAGAACCATGTTAGATTTCAAAAACCAGACAGAAGGAAATCCCCTATAGTTGCTGTATTGCATATTGTTATTCTCTAAACAAAATGCTCAGACTACTGGCTTTAGTTCTGCAAAGTCAATAAAACAATACAAGCATTATGTTGTTTTTGCACCTCAGTTGCTATTATCCCAGCCTGTGTTCCTCCAAATCAGCTGGTTGTCTATGGGGTGGTGGTGGGAGATGTCTTCTTGTCTCCCAGCTCGTACATTGGCTGTCTCACAGGAGGGGCAAGTTGACTTCTTGGTTCTCCTCCCAGCCAGCATTTCTTATTTTTCCTGAGGTTTGAGCAGCACCTGATGCTTTAGGCTTCCAAAAGTAAGTAGAAAAGGATGAGCATTTGATCTCTTTCTGATCTTTCTGAGACCCTATCGAGTTCTTTGAGGAATATGTGTTCAGTATACCTAGAAAGATATTGCTTACCCTCAGTAAAAAACCTTCACAGAAAACCAGGCAGTGATAGCAGAACTGCTTGGCTGTTGAGCACTGAGAATGTCACTGGCCAGTTGGGGTTTTTGCTTTACTGACAGTGAAATTAAAACTAAACCACAAACTATCAAGAAAAGCTTCAATTAAAAGTAAAAGAAAGTAGAAGGAAATAAAGTTCTGATAAAGATCAAATTGGCCTCTTAACAAGGAAAGCAAAACAAAGCAAAGCAAACAAAACAAAACAACAAAAGAGAACCATCTTGAGTAACTATGTTACTCATAGGTGGAGGATTCTTTTGCTCAATTCAGATGGACATCCTGAATCAACAAAAAGCAGCTCTGCAAGTAGCGCTGATGCCACCAGATCATACTGGATAACACTAGATGCCACCAGTTGATGCAGCCAGCTGCTGCTTGCTAGTTGCTGGATACAGGCATCCAGTATTGGTTTGCGTAGGACTCTGTAGCTCTACTCTGCTGGGTGCTGGTCTCTGCTGAGTGCTGGTCTCTGCTGTTAATCTTCACTGCTTCTGGTCTAAGAAACTTTCCAAGCCTCACAGTCCCTACTGTTTTGCTTTTAAAACTGCTTCTCTGTTCCTACTACTCAGAATAAGAATTCTGTGAGGGTTTATAGAAACTTCAAACCTCACATTATTTGGGAAGTAAGTCACAAGCAGATTTACAGGACCAGCAATGTGAGTCTTCCTTTTAACAGAACCCATGCTACAGCACAGGGCTATCCACGTGTCAGAAAGAGCCCTCCTAGACTTATCCCAGAAGTGTAAGAACAATGTCGCTTATATTGAAGCTACAGGGTTGTGGGTGGCCCAAATATAGGACTGTGATAGAGCCATTTGCCCCACATCAGCCACAGCTGTCTTGGCAGACAACTGAAAGAGGGGACAGACCTTGATAACTTTGACAGATATTGTATCTCTGGAAAAAAAATGAGACTAAATCAAGGACATTTTTGGGAGGTCAAGCTGTGATCGCAGATAATTGGGGTTTGGTGAGGTTGAAGATGTTAATGGTGATAATGGAGCTCTTCCTCCCTGATTTCAACCACTTAGCCTCCCCCCCCCACCACCACCCCAAGAAACTACAGCAACCTCTGATGTGGTGTGAGCAGCGGCAGCAGAGGGGAAATGTGGAAGATGGTCACACTGCTGGAGCACCCCGGAGGACAGTGGCTGCAAAACAACAAGGGGGGACAAAAGGCAAGTTGTCCCAGATATTGTGTGGGGACAGCCAGGAAGAGGGACATGACAGTCACTACCAAACCACACCCTCATCCAGACAGCACAGAGAAATGGGTCAGGGCTTCCTACTAAGTTTTGGCAGCAGAATTGTCACTCTGGTGAAGAGGGTTAGACCGGCTTCTCCCAAAAGTACCAGGGCAGCTTTCAGGGGTCAGCTGAGACGGGCAAGAGTCTCTTCTATCATCAGCTCAGTGTGGTTTCTGTGGCTCTGGAGGGATGCTTACGACGCGAAGGGAGATTCAACTCCCTAAGATGACTGCTTCTGCCTGAGGCGCTCTCACTCATGGAGAGGCTGCTGCCATCCTTGGTGACCCTAAATTTAGAGCAATGGAGGATCTGGGGTATTGCTGAGTGTCCCTGTAAATCTCTTGCTGGCCACTGTCTTGAAAGTGCAGGAGATTGGTTAGGTAACTTTAGGCCTAACAAACTTGTTCTGACAGCTTTTCCTAAATGATTAAAATATCTACATCCAAAGTTTTAACACAATAAAGGACACAAAAATGAATGTCAAGTTTTTCTACTTTCCATTACTCATTGGCCATTTGCCAGCTCAACAGAAGTGCTACAGGTTTTAGCAAAAAATACATTTAAATTCCTGTTTATCTGCGAAAAAAATCACAAACCATTTCAGTGAGTAATAGGTTAAGGGATCATCAGTTTGTCCTCTGTCCCTACAGTGGTCACTAACTACATCATGACTATGCTGAGAACCAACCCTTTCTGACTCTACTCTGAAATCAGGCAACAGGTTTCATATGGACATCTTTGATAACTCTTTAGTATCAATGATTTATGATACCCCAAAAATGACACCTTGAGATTCAGAAGGACCTGGAAGGAAAGGAAAGAATGGTACAATTATTAGTACCCCACCCTCAAGGAGGCCTGATTCTGGGAAGGCTCATTATTCAGACAGACATTTAATCACAGGAAGTCGAGTGTCAAGGTCAGATGCTTATAGAAGAGTCAGTGTGAGAGACTCTTCTAATTTTTAAGCTAATTTCATGTCAACCATAAATCTTATGAAGTTAAAAAGAGGGTGGGACTTGCAAGGTATCAATTTTAGTAACATTTTCTTATAACTCTGACCTTTTTTTTCCTTCTTATTAGCAAATTGTTCAGAAACTTTAAGAATCTAATAGTCACACAGGTAGCCCAGAGGAAATTAACCTACAAATGAAGTTCAGGAAGTAGGAAGTTTGAAAGATAAAACTAGTGCCTTTTACATTTCTAAATGTAGAAAACAAAACATGTTATCTTTTCTTTGTCTTTCTTTCTATTTTCCAAATATGACAAAACACCAACTTCCAGATGTACAGAGACATACACTTGTACATACATGTATGTGTGTATATATGAATGTGTACCACAAGCTACCTTCAGAGGAAGAGGGGATAGAGAACCCATATTTATATGGTACTGTACCTGTAATGCCAGATGAAGTGGAATATGCTGTACTTTGTTTTTCCATTTATTTGTTACTGCAGTCATTAATAAAATTTCCATTTTTTTTTTTTTTACAGATAATATTGCTAAAGTTTTAAGAGATTTCACAAGCTTCTCAAGCCAGCGCAGCTAATCAGGGGTAGAATCAAGATAGAACCAGAGAGCCTTTGATTCAAAGCCACACCCCTTATTTACAGTCATTTCCATAAGCCTGTGTGTTCTCAGTCATGCCAGTTACCTGGCCTTCAGTGACTTCACTGTAATGACGAGGTACAGTGAAGAGGGCGATCTTGTTCTGTATTTTTATCCATAACTTATTTTTAATGTACTCTGAGTTGTGGTGTTGATTATGTCATTTCAATATTACCATCTTTGGGCCTTTCTTTTTGGTCTTAACTGGCTATATTCTTGCATCCTGTGCTTGAAGGACTTGCCTGGACTTGAACAGTGATGGACTTTGAGTAAACTTGGGATCTAGTCAAGGCAATCTGTGCAACTACAGCCAAACACCCCAAGGGAGGCTAAAACTGTATTCTCATTTTCTGTCTTGCTTCCATTTCAGACTGTTCCTTATCAGTAGCAGATCAGTTTAATGCTTTCCTGGGAGATTCACCCTGTTTTATTATTTCAAAGCCATGTTATACCTCTTCTAATCCAAGGATGAAAATGCTTTTGTCACTACTAAATTCCAAGATGTCCAGATGAATAACAAGCAAAAAAGACCTCACATCTCCCAACAATCGCAATGATTTCTTGACACCTCGGAAAGAAGTTCAGCCCATTTATAACCAGTTCCTGTGGTGTAGCTGAGAGACGTTTGTGGCTAGAATTAAGGTTTTAGCCCAAGAAATGGTGAGTAACAGGACATTGAAAACATATTTTAGAAATAAAATTAAAGGGCTCATTTACAAAATGAATACTCAAACTTAAAGATAGGAATGTGGGGCTGTGGAAAAAAGAAGCCTCAGAGGTGCAACTGAAGGTTTCTCCTGTGGAATCTACTGAACATTTTTATCATCAATTGAGATGACAAAGTATATGAAATATGTGAAGAGGGGAGCCTGGTACTCTCTTTTGACTATATTAAAATTGAAATTAAGTTATAAGACTCCTAAGTGAAAATGGTAATTAGGCCATTGATAAATTAATGTTGTGCTCACCGGGGAAGATAAATTGAAATACAATTGTTTATACCAATAATAAAAATTTTACACACATATATGTTGTAGTATAATGAGTAATATTCATTACAGTATAAAAACTAGTGCCCATAATGTCCAATTAGTACAAATGCCCTCTGTAGACAAGTTATATTCACAGCAATTTTTAAAAAATAAATATTAAAGAGTTTTCCCTTTTACTGCTTTGTCTACCTGGATATATGAAGATTTTCTTGGCAAAAAACAATACGATCTTTGCTAAACATAATTTTGAAGAGCATCTTTGAGCCTCAGGAAGAGGTTTGATTGCCAATTACTATATTAAAAACCCTAGAACTAAAACTTGATTGGGAAGCAATAACAGGTAGCTAATTCTAAAACTGAGTCTGTTCAAATAGGAAATGATGATGCAGCTACAGGGATTGAGGAATGAGAAGCAGGCTCTCCCCATGGAGGACAAAACTTCCATGAAGCTGGTGAAACAAGATCCTTGCAAGGAACTAGTGCTCAGCTTCTTCCCACTGAATCCAGATCCTAGAATTAAACAAATGTCAAACAAATATTTCTTTCTCAGTAACAGTGTTCACAGTTAATGGCAGGGGTTATACAGGTCAACATCAACCATTCATAGGGGCACAATCTGTTTTTACTAGAAATGAGAGTTACCAGAAGCAACTAACTTTATAGAGCAGTCCTCAAAATATCAGAAGCTGGGATTACCAAAAGCAGACTATGGAATACTCACATAGGAAAACTTTTAAATTATTAAAAATAGAATCACTGAATAAGTAAGTTATTCTCCATTATCACCATACTCTGGAAGCTAGCATTCTGTTTCTCATCTTTCTGAACTGAAATGCATATACTACATACTTTACATATGATGATTCATAACAATAGTTTTCTCCTGCACATCTGGCTTATTTCATTAAGCATAATTTCTTCAAGGTTCGTCCATGCTGTAGCATATGTCAGTTCTTCCTTTCCTCTTAAGGCTGAGTAATATTCATGTATGTATAGTATTTCATAGACCATGTTTATATGTAACATATATATACAACACATTTTGTTTACTCATTTATTCATCAATGGAAGTTTGATTTGTTTCTACATTTTAGCTATTATGAAAAATACCTCTATGACAATTACACAAATATCTGTTCAAATCACTTTTATCAATTGCTTTGGATTACTTTTGTTTTGGATTCTGACATGAAAGAAGTTATGCAATATTTAAATTTCTGCATCTAGTTTACTTTGCCCAACATTAGAGTCTTAAGAGCCATTCATTTTCATGCCATTTTCATTTCATTGTTCTTCATGGCTGAGTAATATCTCATTGTGTGTTATAGCATATTTTCTTTATCCCTTCATCTGTTGGTGGACATCTAGGCTGTTTCCAGAGCTTATATGTTAATTGTGTCGCTATAAACATGCATATGCATGTATCACTATAGTATGATATTTTTAAATCTCAGAAATATGCCTAGGAGAGATACAATTGATTCAAATGGAATTTTTATGAAGTTAACATTACCTTGCTAAAAACACTGGAAAATAAATTAATGAAAAATGGAAAATACAGGACAACATTCTCAATGAACAAAGAACATCCTCAATATGATATTTGAAAATATAATTGGATAAATCACAAAAAAGATCACACATTGTGACCAAGTCTACTTCATCTTAGTGATTCAAGGATGTATAATATATGTAAACCAATAAATGTAATACACTTTATAAATAGAATCAAGTATAAAAAATTTCACGTTCTACTCAATAGATACCAAAAAAGCTTTTGACAAAACACAACATCCCTTACACAATTTTTGCTTCATTTCATTAGTGACTTGTCATATTGAATTTCTTCTCATGTGTGTATGAGACATATGCTAATGCAGCATATCACATTAGTTAATTTGTGTATTTTAAATTATCTTGGAACTTCAGGCATAAATTCTACTGGATCATGGTATGTTTAACTTTTAATTGTTGATTTTTGGTAGTATTTTTTGAGGCTTTTGCATCAAAATTCATAAGAGATGTTGGTCTGCTGTTTTTTGGGTATCAAGAATCAAACTGAGGACCTCACATTTGCCAGGCAGACACAGTGCCACTGAGTTATGTCTTCAGCCCACTACTGCTTTTTTTTCCATCTTGTAATATCTTTGGTTTTGTTAACAGAGTAATTTCTGATGCACAAAATGAGTTAGAATGTATTTGCATTTTGAAAAAAATTTTAGAACACTTTCAAAAGAACTGACTTCTTTAGATTTGGGGTAGAACTTTTTTGTGAAAACATTAAATCAGCTCTTTTATTTGTTAAATTTTTGAGCACTCATAAAAATCTCCTTATTA
This sequence comes from Hydrochoerus hydrochaeris, assembly GCA_004027455.1. Lineage (NCBI taxonomy): Eukaryota > Metazoa > Chordata > Mammalia > Rodentia > Hydrochaeridae > Hydrochoerus > Hydrochoerus hydrochaeris. Next base: position 523,592 of record PVLA01000170.1, on the reverse strand, counting down.
GTTATAGGTCTATTCAGATTTTCTGTTTCTTATTATTCCATCTTGGAAGACTGTGTTTTTCTAGGTTACACAATTAGTTTATGTGTGATCTTTCATTTTACTCCCTTTCAATGCTCTTATAACTCTTTCTGTTCATATGAATCCTCTCTCTGTTTTACTAACCCATTAACTGGACTTCTTAGTTTTCATTTGATAATTAATTTAGAAAATTACTTGTACATTTAACTTAGAGTTTTATATCTAAATTTTATTATTTATTTTGAAGAGAAAACAGCAAAAACAATGATACAGAATTTCAAAACAATAATGGGAAATTAACAATAGTTAATATATTGCATATTGCTAACTTCAAAGTAGTTGCTCAGATTAAAATCAAGTAGTAAAATTATCTTAGCTGTCTTCTGTGTGTGTATATATATATATATATATAATATATAATATATAATATATGCATATACAAGATATACACAAGATATATATATACAAGATATATATGTATATGTATATGCAACATATACATGAAACATGTATAAAAACAAGATGCATACATACACATGACATGAAAGAAGTTATGCAATATTTAAATTTCTGCATCTAGTTTATTTTGCTCAACATTAGAGTCTTAAGAGCCATTCATTTTCATTTTCCAGTACCATGCTGATTTTATCATAGTAGTTTTGTGGTACAATTTCTAGTCAAGAATTGTGATGCTTCCTACTTTACCTTTATCTCCCATGATTGCCTTTTCTATTTTACACCTCTCCTGTTTCTAAATGAATTTTAGGAATATTTTTTCTAGTTTGTGAGTTATGCTGATGGTATTTTGATTGGGATTGTGCTAAATCTGTATAACCAGTTTTGGGAGTATGGACATTGTCACACTGTTATTCCTATCCATAAGAAAGAATGTCTCTCCATTTTCTGATATCTCTTCAATCTCTTTTTTCAGAGTACTGTAATTTTCAATAGAGAAATCTTCTAATTCCTTAGTTACATTAATTACTAAGTATTAATTTTTTGGATACTATTGTGAAGGATGTTGTTTCTCTAATTTCTATCTCAATGAATTTGTTGCCCATGTACAGAAAAGCTATGGATTTTTAAGTGTTGACTTTGTATCCAGCTATGCCATTGAATTTGGTTATTAATTCTGGAATATTTTGGTGTTTTGGGGTCTTGTATGTAGAGTACCATGTCATCGGTGAGTAATGATAATTTAAATTCTTCTTTTCCTGTCCTTATTCTTTTTATTTTATCTGGTTTTTTTTCTAATTGCTCTGGCTAGTATTTTCAAAATTATATTGAATAGGTGTGATGATAGTGGATATTCTTGTCTTGTTCCTGATTTTAGAGTGAAAGCTTTTAATTTTGGTCCATTTAGTATGATGTCTGTTGGTTTGTCATGAATGGATTTTCTCAGATTGAGGTAAAGACTGTGTATTCTAATTTTCTTTACAATTTTTATCATGAATAAATGTTACATCATATTGAGGGCTTTTCCTGCAATGATTGGGAAGATTATGTGATTTTTGTCTTTAGCTCTGTTGATATGGTGCGTTACATTTATTGATTTACATATATTGAATCATTTCTGCATTTGTGGGATAAATTCCACTTGTTCACTGTGTATAGTCTTCTTGATGATTTGCTGCATTCTGTTTGCTAGTATTTCATTGAGGATTTTTGCATCTATGTTGATTAGGGATTGGCCCTTAGTTCTATTTTTTAATTGAGTCTTTCTCTGGTTTTGTTATCAGTGTAAAACTTGCCTCCAGAAAAAAGTTAGGGAGAATTCTTTCCTTTCCATTTTGTTCAAGAGTTTGAGGAGTATTGGCATCAAATCTATAAATTTCTTCTAGGATTCAGCTATGAATCCATCAGGACTTGGGCTTTTCTCTGTTGATAAGCTTTTAAATGTGTTTTCAATTTCAGTAACTGATATTAGGTTATTCAGAATTTTTAATGTATTCTTAATTCAGCTTTGGTAATTCATGCATTTCTAGTTTTGGTAATTCATTCATTTGGTATTCTGGTATTGATAACTCATACATTTGCTAATTCACACACCCATTTCTTCCATGAGCAGGCACCAAATTCTGACAGTATGAGCCAAATTAAACCTCTCCTTTTTTAAGAGTTGAATGTGTTCAGTATTGTGTCCCAGGGACTAGAAAACTGACTAATACATTAAAGTAAAAATTTATGTATACCTTTAATAAAATGCAGTTAATTAATTAAAAGTTAATTAATTGATATTTTTCTTCTTTGAGGAAGATACAAGGTGTTAAGACAATTATGTCAGATCAAAATATTGCAATTCCATATATTTCCCTCACTTGTGTTCAGTGCTATGGTTGTATATATTTTAATTATTTGTATAAGTAAAATCTCAATAAAAGTGAAAAAGGAAGGAAAAAATGGAAACACATTTTTGTAAATAAGAGGGAAAGAGGATATGAAGGGAGTGTGGGGGAATGGGGAAAAAAGAATCAAGACGGATCCTGTAGAGATACACATTCCTTTGATACATGTGATCATTACATGTATCTAAAAATGTACCAATAACCTTAAGTAAATAAAAAATAAATAAGTAAGGGGCATAACGGGGGATGGATATTAGGAAGCAGGAAGAATATATTCAAATGAGAAGGAAAACAAGAGATGGAGGAGAAGCGAGGGAAAGAAGGAAAAAGGGACTTAAAAGGGAAAACTAACTTAAGGGAAAAAATGGAAATAGAGCTTTTGTAAATGGGGAGAGGAAGAGAACAAAAAAGCAAAAAGAATTTAGATGTACTTCGTACATGTTCAAATTCACCTTGATGAATGTGTTCATTATTTACTGAAAACATATGTAAGAGAAATTTTCTCTTATTAGCAGTGCATGGTCTGTGCTGCTCCATGCCGCTCATCTCCTCCCAATATTCGGGGAATTGAGCCGTTATAGTTTAAAGCTGCCTAGGTTAAATTCAGACAAGGATAAAGCTGACTAGAAAACCTGGGTTGCAAGGTAGAAACAACCCCATCCGGTGTTTAAGGAATTTATGGAATGTACCTTCCCTGGGCATCTACTGCCCATATTGGGAAGCACCCTCCGCCGCCCGACTCTAGACCACCCTATAGTCACAACCTCCAATGAATGTAGAAAGCCATTTAAACTAACCAATGCCTTCTGTTTCTGTAACCGCGCTGGCCAAAGCCCTGCCTTCCTTTGTCCTGTAGTTTTAAAAGCCATGCTCCGGCATGCCTCGTGGCTCTCTGTTCCTGCGTGTTCAGTGGGCCCCACGCATGCTTGGACAACAAATAAAACCCCTTGCATATTGCATGAGAGGACGTCTGTTGGCTTCTCCCTACACGCGGCGGGCGTCTCGAAACTCACACATATACTAATGAAAAAAGTATTGAAAATAAATTCTGATTTTTGTTTTATGCAATCAAAATTCATTTAGATTAACTCACATGTTTATGTTCATCATTTTTCTCTTTTTTCTTATATTGATTATTTCTCTAAAGTTTTTCTTCTTTCTGAAGAAGTTTAGGAGACTTACTCATATTCTTTGATACTGTTTAAAAGTATTTTGTTTTAATTTAAATTGATAGTTACTTTTTATATACATGAAATTCTAATTTACCAATTATTGCCACTGTTCTAAAGCTATCTCTATCTCCATCCTTTTATTTTTTTTTTGAGAATTATATTTTATCCTTAATGTTGCCTCTTCAAGGCTAATAAATTTTTCATTCTTTTTTTGAAGATTTTCTCTTTCTTAGTGAATTCCAGTGTTATTTTTTTTGTTCCCATTGAGATTTGCAGAAGTTTTTCAATCTATGGATTACTTTTAGCCTTTTATATCTTCATTTATTATTTCTTTTCTCCTCCTGAAATATCAATTACATGTATATTCCTTACTCTTTGAGACTCCTCTCCTTTGTACCCTTTTATCTCTCTGTGCTTTACATTATTTTGCTGCACACTCTTTTTTATCAAAAGAAAATGACTTTTACTGGTACATTTTGGTATGCATAATGATCACAGTCATATAGCCAGGCCTGCATCATCAGATCTGGATAAATTATAATGTATTTATACACCTTCTGGACCAAACAATATGGAATTCATTTATTCAAAACCAAGGGGTTCAAAAATGCTTTTACTATTTATTTATTTGTTTGCTGTACACTCTTTACTGACCAATCTCCTTTCTCTCCAGCTGTATCTACATTTCTTATAAGCCATCTGTTCAGTTCTTTATTTTTATTTACGTTTTAAAGTCTGTTCAGGGCCGGGGATTTAGCTCAGCGGCCTAAGCGCCTGCCTCCTCAAGTGCAAGGTCATGAGTTCGATCCCTGGTACAAAAAAAAAAAAAAAAGTTCAGTTCTTAATGCTAGTTAACATTTTTCTTCAATAGATGTTTTCTTTTTGTTTTTAGACTATGATTTTCTGCAGAAAAGTTTGGTCCTATGTTATATTACTTCAAGCACATTAAATTTTGCTTTTTCTCGCATCTCTTGATTTTTAGTCAGTATATCATATTTCATGACATACCTGGTAATTATTTTACATCATGTTTTTCTAGAAAACAAAGACTCAGTTCTAATCATTCCACAGTTCCTTTCTCAATATGAGACATAGTACTTTGGACTGATTCATCATTCCCTTCCACTTTCAGAAAATTGGCTTTGAGCTTTGGTCCAGAGGGTAAATAGGTCCTCAGGACAGGATACATCATGCACATACAATCCCAAAGTATGATACTGACTATTAAAGAAAGAAATGGAAAAGAACTGGTAACTGGTGTCTAAAGACTGGGACATGAAATGCACGAGCCCTTTCCTCCTTGCTCTGCAGCCTGTGATGCTGGCTTTTTACACACCTGTGCTCACAAAGGCCCGTCGGTACACAGTGCTGTGTGCAGTCAGATGGAAATGAAAGGAAGCATCCAACGTGTTCTAAACAGCAAGGGTTTTTTTCTTTGTATGTATGACTTAATTATTTGCACTCATTGTTTTTTATAATTGGAGATTGTCTTTTTTCTTATATTTTAATTTTTTATTTTAAAAACAAAACAGAAAAGATAGAAATGATGTAGAATTTCAAAAACAGTAGGAAATCAACACGTTAATATATTGCATATTGTTATCGTAGAAGTACTTGTTCAGGTTATGAGATTTTGACATGAAAAAACAAACAATCAAGCAATGAGAGTGCAAACTTTTTTTGAAGAACTTACAGAGATCAGTAGTATAATTATCTATTTATATATATGCATACACATATATATGTATATAATGCTTTCCTTTCTTTCTTTTCTCCTTTCCCCTATCCCAGTTGTCCTTTCCTTTTGAGCACTTTCTCTTTCATTTTCACAATATGTATTGTACATTTGGATCTTACTACTTTCAGGTTTTTTTTTGTTTCTTTGCACTAGGGAGATATTACAAAATTTACACATGTGAGTTAGAATCATTTCACTTATGAATATGGTCTCAATTTGCATCTAGTTATCTAAAATGTATCATATTTACTCTTTATAGTTGATTAATTCTCAATTGTTTAAAAATACCACAACTTTTTTATGCATCCCTCAGTTGATGGGCATTTGGGTTGTTTCCAAGATAGAGCTGTTACAAATTGTGCTGGTATAAGCATGGGTGCACATGTATTCTTATAGTATGATGCTTTTAATTTTTCTGGGAAAATACCCAGCAGTAGAATAGCTGGATTGAATAGAACTTCCAATTTTAGTCTCTTTTTTTGTTTTGTTTGTTTTTTTCTTTTTGAAGAATCTCCACACTGATTTCCATAGTGGTTGTACCCATCTAAACTCCCACCACCAATGGAGAAGGATTATTTTTTCGCCACAGTTCCTCCAACATTCATTATTTGTTTATTTCTTGATACTGACCATTCTTTCTGGAGTAAAATGGAATCTCAATGTTGTTTTAATTTGCATTTCTTGAATGGCCAATGATGTTGAACATTCATCATGTACTTAGCTACCATTTGTATTTCTCTGTCTGAGAAGGACTTCTTCATCACAGTGGTCCATTTTTAGATTGAATCTTTGAATTGGGGAGGTTGATGTTTTTCAGTGCTTTATATGTTCTAGATATATGTCCCTTATCTGAGGCACAGTTGGCTAAAATTGTTTTCCATTCTGTGGGTTTTCTTTTCACTCTGTTAGTGATTTCTTTTGAAGTGTAAACTCTGTTTAATAAGATAAAGTCCTAGTTGTTGATTCTTTGAAGCACTTCCCATGTGGTTTGTATTCTGTTTATGAACTCTTTACCTACCCCTATGTCTTCAAGATCTCTACACACCTTGTCTTCCAGTAGATTTAGTGTTTCTGTTTTAATATTTAGATCTTTGATCAATTTTGACTTTAGTCATGGTGATAGACATGAGTCTTTGGAATGTGGAAATCCATGTTTTCCATCACCATTTATTAAAGAGGCTATCTTTCTTCCAGTGAACATGTTTAAACACTTGGTCAAAGATAAGGTGGCTGTGTTTGTAGTTGTGTCTGCATCTCAAAATCTATTCCATTGATCTTTAGGTCTGTTTTTATTCCAGTACCACACTGATTTTATTACAGTAGCTTTGTAGTATAAATTCAAGTCAGGGATTATGATGCCTTCTGCTTTGCTTTTGTTGCCCAGAATTGCCTTTGCTATTCTAGAACTGTTCACTTTCCAAATGAATTTTAGGAATGCTTTCTCAGTATCTATAAAGTATGCTAATGATAGTTTGAACAGCATTGCATTAAACTTGTATAAAACTTTTTGGGATTATGGCTATTTTCACTATGTTTTGTCTCCCTATTCAAGAATAAGGGTGTACCTTTCCATTTTCTGATATCCTCTTCAATCTTCTTTTTTAAACTATTGTAGTTTTCAATGTAACCATCTTTTATATCCCTTGTTAAAGTGATTCCTAAGTATTTCATTTTTTTGGATTTCACTGTGAAAGGCATTATTTTCATAATTTCTCTCTCAGTGAGTTTGTTGTTTGTGTGTGGGAATACTGTGGATATTTGAGTACTGACTTTACATTCATCTATACTGCTGAATTTGCTTATTAACTCTAGCAGTCTTTTGATGGAGCTTTGGGGGTCTTCTATAAAGAATACCATATCACTTTCAAAATATGGTAATTTAAACTCTTTCTTTCCTATCTTTATTCCTTATGTTTCTCTTTCTTGTTTAAATACTCTGGCTACTGTTTCCAAAAGTATATTGAATAGAATTGGTAATAGTGGACATCTTTATCTAAAGTGAAAGCTTTCAGTTTTTGTACATTTAGGGCAATGTTTATGTTGGTTTGTCAAAGGTAGCTCATGTGATTTTTTTTGGCTCTTTTGATGTGGTGTATTACATTTGTTGATTTGTATATGTTGAAACATCCCTGCATTCCTGGAATGAAACTTTTTTGGTCATGTTGTATAATCTTGATGATTTGCTGCATTTGATTTGCTGGTATTTTACTGACATTTTTTAAAATCAATGTTCACTAGGGCATTTGGCCTATAATTATCCTTTTTGGTTGGCTCTTTCTCTGGGCTTGATATCAGAGTAATACTTGCCTCCAGTAATGAGTTGGGGAGAGGTGCTTCATTTTCAATTTCATTAAAGATTTTGAGGAAAATTAACATTAAATCTTCTCTAAACTTCTTGTAAAATTCAGCCTTGAATCCATCAGGATCTGGGCTTTTGTTTGTTGGTAAGCTTTTAATTATGTTTTCAATTTCAGTAAGTGATACTGGATTATTAAAATTTTTTGTATCTGCTTGATTCAGCATTGGTAATTGACATGTTTCTAAGATTCTGTGCATTTCCTCTGTACTTTCCTTACTATGTGAGGAAAGATTTTTAAAGTATGTGTTGATGATCTTCTGAATTTCCACCAGATCTATAGTGATTTCACCCTTTTCATTTCTCAGTGCATGAATTTGAATTTTTTTTCCTTTTTTTTTTTTTGGTGAGTTTGGTAGAGGTTTAACAATTTAGTTTATTCATTCAAATAAACAACTCTGCAATTTATTAATTCTTTGTATTGATTTCTTAGTCTCAATTGTGTTAATTTCTGTTGTGATCTTTGTAATTTCATCCCTTATATTGGCTTTTAGCTTGACTTGCTCTTTTTTTTTTCCTAGAATCTTGAGGTGAAACATTAAGTTGTTTATATTTGCTCATTCTTTTTTCCAGATTTGAGAATTTATCTATAAATTATCTTCTTAGGACTGTTCTCAATGCATCCCAATTTATGGCATGTTGCATTTGTGTTTTCATTTGATTATATATGTTTAATTTCCTGTTTAGTTTCTTCTGTGACCCATTGGCCATTATGGTGGATATTATTTAATTTCCATATGTTTACATTTATGGAGTTTTTTTTTCGAGGCTCCAGTTGACAACATCAGTCATATACTTTATTTTTAATCTTTTTATTTTTAAAAAAGAAAAAAATCAGTAAAAACTATATACAGAATTCCCAAACAAAATAATAGATTAACAATGATTAATGTAGTGCGTATTGTTATCTCCAAAATAGTGGTTCATATTACAAGATTCAGAAATGACAATCTGATCAAACAATGAAAGCACAAACCATTCTTTTAGATGAACAAGTAATAGTGATTAGTAGTATAATTATAATTATTAGTAGCATAATTATCCATCATATTTATATATATTTCTTTTCTCTTTTTCTCCATCCCACATCCCAGTTGTTCTTTCCTTTTGAGCAGTTTCTTCCTTTTTCACTTTCATAATATGTTTTGTACATTTTGGATATTATTGACTCAGGTTTTTATACTAGGAAGACAATACAGTGTTTACACATGTAAGTGTGATTCATTTCACTTATTTGCAGTTTCTTTTGTCATTGATTTTCAATTTTATTCCATTATGGTTGAATAATATGCAAGGAATTATTTAAATTCCTTTGCATTTGTTTAAAGATGTTCTATGGGCTAGCACATGATTTGTTTTAGAGAACATCCTAAGTGTAACTGAGAAGTATGTGGATCCTGATGTTCGGTGTGACACTATAAAAGTCTACTAAGTCTGTTTTTTTTCACAGTTCTGTCATTACTTTACTGATGTTTGTCTAATTGATCCATCTTTTTGTCACAGTGAACTATTAAGTTTGCTTGCTACAACCGTGTTATTGTTTATTTGGTTTTTATGTCTATTGATATTTGTCTTACATAGTTGGTGTTCCAGTATTTGGTGCACACATATTTATGATTGTTATCACTTCCTCTTGAGGTTTTCACTTAACGAGTATATAATGACCTCTTTTGATCATTCTTGGCTTGAAGTTCACATTGCTTACAAACAGATGAGCTACCCCTGCCTTTTCCTGGGTTCCAGTTGCATAGTATTGCTTTCTAACCTCTGACTTTCAGTCTGTGAATTTTTTTTTGAGTGAAATGAATTTCTTGTACAGCATATTGTTGATTCTTGTATCCTCATCTATTCTGCCAGCCTGTTTCTCTTGATTAGTAGTTTGAAGTCATTTACATTGATGGCTATAACTGGTATTTATTGGCTTATCTATTTCATGCTATTTTCCCATCGCTGATTCCCTCCTTTTCCCCTCTTTAATTGCTTGGCCTGCCTGTGGTTTCTTTCTGCTGTTGTCTTGAAATTGTGGTCATTTTTATATATGTATAGAATGTCTTCCAGTACCCTCTGTAGGGTGGTTTGGTGGTCATGAATTTCTTCTGTTGTTCTTTGCCATGAAAGTATCATATTTCTTCATTAATTTTGAAACATATTTTTGCAGATTACATCAATCTGGTTTGGAAGTTGTTTCCTTTCAGGATTTGAAATACTTGTCTCCAAGCTCTTGTTGATTTGGTGATTTGTGTTGAAGTCTGCCATGATTCTGATGGGCTTTCCTTTATATGCGATCTGTTTCTTTTCTCAGTCTTAGCATTCAGTCCTTTTGCTGAATTTCTGGGATTTTGAATATTATATATTTGGTTGTATCTTTATTTTCATCATGGGCTAGTTAGAATCAATATGCCTAACTTATCTATATGTCAGACTATATTCTCATATTTGGAATTTTTATACTATTATTTTTGTAAATAGTCATTATATATCATTTTTGTTCACTCTTGATTTTTCATTGACTCCTGTAAGCTTATATTGTTTTTCTTTACATAATCTTGCAACTGGCGAATTGATATCTCTTGATCCTTATTATTTTTAAGAGGTCCTTTCTTTCACAATTGCTAGCTAAGATCCTGTCTTCAAGATCTAACAATCTGTCTTCAATGGTTTTGCCAGCTTTCAATGGAATTTTCAATATCCTAGATACCTGTTTGAATCTGTTTCATGCATTTTATTTGTTTCCTATATTGATCATTTATGCTTTCCATTCTCTTTCTAGCATCATCTATTTTTGTAATTTATTGCTGTTCTAGATTGCTGACTAATTCCTCTATAAATGTCGACATTTCTTTTTTTACCTGAGAGATTATTCTGATCTGATTTCCTCTATAGCCTCATGGATTTATTTCTTTACTTTGGTTGCTATCATTTCAGAAATTTTAGGTGTGTGTCTTCCATTTTCCTCTATTTCAGTATCTCCTGGACTTGTTGTGGATGGGCTGAAAGTCTGAGATTGCATCTTTCTTTTGTGTCTTACCATTTTCTATTTCAAAATGTTTTCTGTGTTGATCCATCTAGGTTTTTATAGTAGGTAGCTATATCACTAGTATCAATCCTCTCTAGGAAAAGCATTTTCCTCAGTGAAGTCTCCTATATGTAGAAGGTTCTTGGCTTGGTCTGTTCCAAGATTCTTCCACTTGTTGCTTCATTTTCTTATTGTTGCTTTGGAATTTTTACACCACTAGTCCCACCTGTCCATCCTGTGTGCCATGGTTGTAATCCTACTGTTTCACTGGCATTTCCTCTGGTATTGGTCTTCTTGATCAGTTCACCTCAGTTGTGGCAGGACAAAGGGAGGGACCATTCTCTGGGCCTTCTGGTGGTGTTCACCCAGCTTTTGGCGGAGATGACAATTGGAGAGGTTTCCCTCTGTGTCTTCACCTGTGTGGTTCCAAAATGATGATGGGAGAGGCTGTAAAATTGTTTTTATTCTGGTCTTACTATCGAATGTTTGCCTTGACAGAGAATTGTAGGTTGATAGTTATTTTCCCAAAGCACTTTGATTGTATTCTTATGTTTCTGTTGACCTTAATTGTGATTTGTCATTTATTTACCATTTATCATAATCTAATTGCCTTGATGATAAAACACTCTAATTCCTTGATGGCATTCACTGTTAAGTAGTCAGTATTTTCTGGAGGAACATAACAGTTTTATCAGTTCTTGCTTGGTTTTTTTACTTTTACTGTTCTTCATTCTTATTGGTATATATTTTTTATTGTTATATAAACAGAAAATTAAAGATCAGCATAATTAAGAGATAAACCAATGACAGCACTGAAAACACTTTTATTTCCTTTTTGTTTTTATGAGAAGTTAGAGTTTGATGTCTTTGCTGCAAAATATTTCATTATGCTAAGCATTGGCAAACTATCAATTGTGGTTCAAGCCCAGCTCATGATGATTTTGTGGATGATTTTTGGTTGTAAAACAAGCATAAGTAGTCACTTATAAATTGCTTAGAATTGGTTTTGTGATAAAATTGCAGTTCTGAGTACTTGTCATGGAGATGAATTAGAAAGCTGAAAAATTTCATTACCTATCCTTTTAACAAAAGTTTGTACCATCTTTATTATATGATTATATGTCAATATTTTATCCATTAATAGAGATAGAAATTATTATTAATTTTGGTACTTCAAGTAATACTTCTATGAGCATGTATCCACAGTTTTCTTGGATCACGTATCTATTCGCCTGCATAATACACATGTGGGTCAGGAAGTGCAATTTTGGTACATATACATTTCATGAGATAATGTAAAAAGTTTCCTAAAATTCCAGGATTAGTGTGTTAAATTTTTCTTTATTTTATGTCCTTGGCAACATTTGCTATTTCATAACTTTAAATTTTTGCCCTTTTGATGGGTGTGTGTAGTCTCAATTTGCATTTTTCTAATTGCTAATGAAACTGATTATCTTTTCATATGTTTATTGGCCATTTAGACACATTGATCTGTAAAGTATGTACTCATATTTATTGTGTAAGAGAGCATGTTGGCACAGGCTTATAATTCCAGCACTCTAGAGGCTGAGTCAGGAGGATCACAGACAGTTCAAGGGCAGTCTGGGCTACATAGTGAATTCAAGGTCAGCCTGAACTATACAGAGCAACTTTGTTTCAATAAAACAAAACAAAATAAAATTATTCAAATATGTTTCCCTTTTAACTCTAAATATATATGTTATTTGTGACATATATTATGTACCTTTTTATCCTGGGATTTTTACTGTTTGAACAATATTTGTTATTAAAGAGAAATTAAAATTTTGATATTGACCAATTAATCCAGACTCAATATTATTGGGTTTTATTGCCTATTTAAAAAATATTTTCTATTTCAAGAAAATGTAGAGTACTACATTAGTTTTAGAATGTAGAGTACTACATTAGTTTTAGAAGTTACATTGTTTTGCATGATTCATAGTTTATTGAAAGGTCAAGCTTTCTTCCACTTCCCTGTAAAGGCATATTAGTAAAAAAGCCAATAAATACAGATTGATGTTTCCATTCCTACAGCATGTGTTTTGTCCAATGTCTTTAGTCTAGATACACAGAGAGTAAGTTAGGCTCTTCTCTGAGTATCTTAGATGTTCTTGAACTTTCACTTTAAACTTATCTTTATATAGTACATCACAAACACACACAAAACTTGGTTTTTATTTTAATGAAAAGTAAATATAGATTATATTTATAGATCTATTTTGGAAATATTTTTATTTAAACTTTTTTGTGTTAGGTTCTAGGAAGCTCTGAAAAAGTTTCTCATTTAACAATAATATAAATATTGAAATTTGTGGGCCATTTTTACGTCTGTTTAACCTTGTCTCAAATTATGCTAGAGTGATGTAAAGCTAGTAAAAGAGAATGATGTTATGTTAACAACAACTGTGTCTCTCTGATGAGGCCAACAGTACTGAAATCTGTTTTACTTTGAGACTACCATAGTATTTCTACCCAAGGAACAGAGATCACACCTCTGGCAGGCCTGAACTTTGACAAAGTTTACAAGTTTCTGTAAATTTAGCAGGTGCTATAGGCTGCATTTTAAACATTTCCCATATGTGAAAGGTTTGTTCTCAGGAGGCATTATGGGAAGGTGCTAGCAACCATAAGAGGTAGAGCCTCGTGAAAGGTCAAAGCATGCACTTGAAGCAGGTAGTAGGAATCCTGCTTTATCTTCTGTTTTGTTTCATACCAGGCCATGATAAAAGAGCCTCTTCTCTGCTACAGACTGCTGCTATTTCTGCTATCACAGGCCCAAAACAGTAGGAATGATCAATTCTGGACTGAAACCTCCAAAACCATGAATCAAGTTGCAACTCTCTTATTTCTAAAGAGTTTTCTCTCAGGAGGTATTTGTTACAGTGATGAAATGCTGACCGTAACAGATGGTCCAGTAAACAAGTCTGGACTGAGAATGCTATATGAACAGCAAAGGCCCTTTAAATGCCAATAACAGCATCCTTTCTAGCCTTTTACCATACAATGAGAATTGTTTTTGGAGTTGCAGTTAATTAATTTCCAAATAAATGAATTGTAAGAGCATCTGTCTAAATCTTTGTATTATAGCATAAAATTCTGCCGCCCCATGCCAATGGATTGATGCAAACATAGTTCAGAGTTATTTTTTTTTCCTTTTTCTTGTGCATGAACATAGTTTTTCCAAAAAAGCCCAGTCCTTTGTGAACAGTTTTCTAGATATGTGTCTGTTTTCAATGAGCAAACCCAGAAGAAATATGTCAGGCTAAATTAATGAGGTAAAAGGTAAAGAACCCATAGATTTCCAAATATGGATTAGAAATTCCATTTCCTTCTAATCTTATCTTCATATATATCAGTAAAAGGAAAAATTCCTTCAAAGAGACATTTTTTCAGGTACTTTTTAAATAAAGCTGTATTTGATAGGCTCATGTATCACATAATAGACATGCTGCCTTTTGCAATTTAATTCTTTTTAAGTGTTGTATGAATTTTGCAGATATTTCTATTTTCAAGTAAAGATATTGAAATCAGGAAGCTTAAATAAAAGCTTGTGTTTGCTGAGTGAGTGGAGCTTGAACCTGGTTTGAGTCTTGGTTTTGGTCAGAGCTCATGGTTCTCACACTATTTTTTCTACTACCCACTCTGCCATCAAGGGACCTTGACGACATGAGCATCGAGAAGGTGTCTGTGACCTCAGAGAATCACATCACTTCTTGATGAAACAGATGATAATAATTTCTACGCCCTTCCTCGGGATGGAATATTATGGCTTAATTAACATTTGCAACGAAGCTATGGATGGAGTCACCCTAATCATCAGCAGGCATACATGTATCACAATCGCTTTAGGTTTTTTGCCTTTTGTCCTCCAGCTCCTGCAGTGATGGTGCTCATTAGATTTATTATGCACTTTGGCATTGCTCCGTAACACCTTGATGGGAAATGTTTCTTGGTTGAATAAGGTTTGGCTCTTCTGAGGTCGAATGGCTACAAATAAAATGAGAACTGCATGCAGAGGAGAGGGAAAAACTGGCCAGTGTAGGTCTATCTGTGAGAAAAACTGTGCCAGTAAGTGTTGTGTCTTTGGCTGGAGGGTATCTGATGTGTTTGATGCCAGTGAAATGATTTTTAACAGCTTTTGTACCATAACATTCACTCTTTCAGTAATAATCTTTTAGTCACTAGTAATGCTTCTCTTTCTTCTTTATTCTTCCTTCCTTCCTTCCTTCCTTCCTTCCTTCCTTCCTTCCTTCCTTTCTGTTTCTTTTCTTTTCTTTCTTCCCTCTCTTGCTTTATTGGTGGCACAGAGGATTTAATCCAGGATCTTTACCTTGAGCTATATCTACAACCTTATCTATTTAATTAATTTGTTTTTTGAGTCAAGGTTTTCCTAAATCAGTAGGCAGTCTGGGCTGGGCTTGAATTTATAATACTTCTACCTAAATCTCCCAGAGTGTTGAGGTTATAGGCATTGAACATCAGGCCCAGTTTACTAAGAATCATTTTTAAAAAATCCATTATTTAGTTTGAGAACAATTAACAATTAAAAAATGTTCATTAAAGATAAATAAAAGTAATTCAGCAACAATTAAAATTTCCACTAACCTAGCTTAAATATTATATATCATAGGGAGTTTTACACAGGAAATTAAATGGAAATGGTCATGAGGAATAACAGAATGAAAGTCTCTCTTGTTCTTGTTTCCCTTTAAATTCCTTTAAGATTAAGTGTGTTTGTTCATTTATTGTGGTTCTGGGGATAATGCCAGGTTTTTTGGATGCTAGGCAAACATTTTACCACTGAACTATACCTCATCCCACTGTTGTTCATTTTGATTCTTCTGTTTACCCACTTACTGTCAATAAATTCCTGTAGATCAGTTCATGTCTGTCATGGGTCAATAGACTTATTAATAGTTCTTAACTTCTCCATAGAACACCATAGTTTTGTAAAGGATAATTACTAAAAATGTACTTTTTGATAAAAAAATTCAACAGCAACTGTAACAAATGCTTAGAACTTAGACTACAAAGGATTTTTTTGAGGTGGTATATTTTATTTGTGACATTTTATATAATTGGTGAAACGTGACAATAATCAGAAGCAAGCTAAATGTACGTCAGGATTGTTGTTGTTTACAATATCATACAGATAATTTACAATTGTTGCCTGAAAAGGGGGCAATCATTTCACCCTGTAGTTTACTGTGATTGTTCTGTTGATTCAATGTAAAAGATATTGATAAAAAAAGACATTTTCCTATAAAATGCCTTGGAGGAAATGAGCAAAGATGCTACATGCACATGGCACATGCTTGAGTTGAGCAAAAATCAAACCAAAGCTTCTTTGGAAAATCTGCAAGATTGTATAGACAAGCACCTGTGAGTGAATACAGCACAGAACTGAAAGTATCTTTGCTGCCCTGTGCTCCAGAAAAGCTGAGACATTCACTTTGAAAGGGAAAAAAGTGAGCTGTAAGGCTACTTACAGGTGGCCCAGAGGGAGTACGAATAACTGCAAATCCTCCTTTTGCACACAGGCTCTGGGGTAATTTAACCGGAACTTGGCTGGGTGATAATATCAAGAGCTAGAGAGACCTGGGGGAGGCACAGGATAGGGACGCCAATGGATATTCTATGGGCACTACCAGTGGACACTGTAGGCCGGGTATTCCAAGCAGTACCATCAGAGTGTCAGGCTGGATTAGTAAAATAATCATGAGATACACTCCAAAGAAGAGCTGGGCTAGAATTCATATCATGCCATTTATCAGCTATATTACTTTAACCAGCTGACACAAACTCCCTTGACCAATAGTCTTTCTTTACTTGCCAAATGGAGAAATGGTCTGTAGTATCCCAGAATTGTCACAAATATAAAGAATAAGATATGGATGTTACTTATCTACATGAGCAATAAAAATTAGGATGGAAGGCCAGAGCCACAACCCTAGAAGGAGCCCAGAGTAGCTATTTCATGCGTGGGAGAAATGGAAATGGGAGACAACAGATAGCGGCTCCTAATGATCATTCTTCCATGTGGGAAGATGAACAGGTAGAAAGAGCACAGATTCTAGCTTTGACTTTGCAGTTGGGTGTGAGCGCCTGCGTCTATACACTGGTCTGCTTTTTTTTCCCTCTGAGCCTTTCTCAACTTCTCCTAGAGCAAAGTGATTTGTTACTGGGCTATTCCAAATAGCAAAATCTTCATCTGACAGGTTAAAGAAACATTGTCTACATGTTGAATGTAGGATCCTAAAAGCTCACCACTTCTTTTATTTGTGTGCATCAGCTCCATCTAGCTCACACTGTCTTCATCCCGACTACAGCCTGGAGCTGCGCTGCTTTCTCACCCCAGGTGAATTTCAGAAATTGAGGGAGACTATGTTTTGGAAACAGTAAACAGGAGAAAAAAAGTGTTGTCAGTGATTTATTCCCTACACTATATAAAAAATTAGAATTTCCCTTGAGGTGCGATGGGGCCATCAGGAATGGAAATAATTTAGGGACGTGGTGGTTTGAATGCTGGCTACATATACGACTCAACAAAAAGTCAAATGTGCAGTAAAGTGGTGCACCTAAAGGGGTGAGTTTGTCGAAATTTCTACAGCTTTCTTCAGAATCTCCCATTTTTATTCTTCATCTATCCACTTAATTGTTAATTTACCTAATGAACATTTATTTATTGCTTATTATAATGAGGAGTTGTTTAGAAGTTAGATATAGAAATAAGCATTGGAAAAAGAAAATAAAAATGATGTAACTATATATAGCATCTCAGGTGATTAAATGCTTTGAAAAAAATAGTTACTGCTGCTATGATAATGCTGTAAAGTGTCTTCTATTTCAGTTGCTTATAACTACAAATACTGGTTTGTCTTGCTTATAGGCCCAGGTTGATAGACTGTGTCATTTCAGGCCACTTTCAGGCTCATTTCTGCTGCTACTGTGTCTCGTCCTTGTATTAACAGCCACCAGATCACACTGTCCTCATGGAGAATGATTAAGTGCCCAAGAGGGTGAATGGCCACTAACGATGCTTCTTAAGGCTTCAGCAGGAAAATGCCATACTCTAGCTTGGCATCATGATCTGTTGGGCAAGTTGTCACACGAACAAGCATAAGATTACCTGGGAGGTAATGGGCACTGGATATTGGCTGAGTGATTAGGTTAAGAGCTGGGGAATGTGGCCTAAGAAAGCACAGCACAGGGATATCAGGCGTGTCCTGTGGGGAAGCTGGCAGATCCTGCAGGTAGGCCATTCCAAGGGGAGCCATCAGTGGGGCAGTCTGGAAAGCACACAGTGGATGGCACTGAAATGTCAGGTGGCAGAGGCACAGATGTGTTGCTTCTTTAGAAGACAGACACAAAGAACTGAAGGCCACAATGCAATCAAGTGCACAGGGGGAGGGTGACAAGAAACCACATGAAGTACTAGGGCATTTTGTGTGCAGTGCTCTGAGAAACCCTTACCTAAGAGAGACCATAGGACTAGTAAATTTGAGGAAGTGAAGTGGGTTGAAATTTGGCAGGAGAATATTCACACACACACACACACACACACACACACACTATCTGGGGCAGGACTTTCCTTGAGGGGTAGTGTGGCTGGAGCTGTGCTTGAGTAGTAGAAGTAGAGATCAATTTCAGATTGACTGGAGAAGGAGAAGTCTATCAGAAGCCAGCCCAAGTAATATAGAACATTATAAATATCTCAGTCTTTTCCCTAAGCAGAAAAGGGGTATGATGTTTATAACGAGGGTGAATGAATGTAGACAGACGCAAGTGGAGGCGAGCAGGTCAAGTAATGTATTACTGTTACACACCTTCCAGGCACTTCTGAAAACAGTGCTTGGTGGGAAGAAGTGGTAAGGCCCTGGGTGTACTTTGAAGTTAAACTGATAAGATTTACAGATGCTGTAGGTGAGAGACAGAGAAGACCACAGTGAATCCGATAGTTTTGGTTTGGTACTGGAAAGACATCCTCATTTAATTGAAATTGGAGATAAGTGTAGGAAATTTGGGGATCTTTCCCCATGTGCTCCAATACTGAGAAGATTTATGAAATCAATGCCACTACTAAAATAAAATAATGTTCGTTTTTTATACATTCGGCTAAAAACCAAGCCACTATATCATATCAGTTAGAATTATTTTCCTGTTGACTTTTGGGCATACTTTTATTTTAAAAGTCATGGTAAAGAGATCCTAGAAATAAATAATTCATGGAAAGTGCATTTAAAGTTAATTCTAACCAATAGCACATCATTAAAATGAGAGTGTAAAAATAGGTCAATTTTATTTTTTAATTAACTCTTCCAAAGTAATAGCTGACAATTGTCCTTGGTCAGGTCAAATGCTACACTTAACTACATGACAGTTTTAAAGTCTTTAATGGAAATCAATGGGAGCAACTTCTTGAAATGTATTAATTAATTTTATCTGTCTGGTAAGCTTTTCAATAGAGACCAGGACTTAAAAGTAAATTCCAAAATGTTCTCCAGCTGGTGTTAACTATTCTTTCATCACTAAGTTCACAGTGAGCATTTATTCTGCTATCTTCTCCATGATATTTATGTCCTAAAAAGCAGATGCCTTCTTTACTGTCACTGTTTATCACTGTTTTTCAAGGGTTAGCAAATATTCCTTCTTCCTATCTTCAGTAACGGTATTTTTGACTCACACTGCTCTCATATACTTACTTCAGTGTCATGCTTTATATGTAAATTGTTACTTTCACACTTGATTCACATTATGCTTTGAGAAAACCATTTGTAAGCAATCATTTTAAGAACATTGATATTTAATTGTTGCTTATTTCTTCTTTATTGCCTCTTCTTTCCAATGACTCTTGACAGTAGTGCCCCAAAGTGGACATTTGACAAGATTGTCACAGTTATGGTCACTACTTTGTGTTTTCCTGGAATACTCTGAATCCCTGAACCAGTAAAGCATCTGGCTCTGGAGTGTGGAGAACAGGTGAGGCTTCAAGGCAGAGTCTGAGAACTCAAGAAGGCAACTTGGGTTGCCTGTTACTTGAGATGGTCTTGGGGTGGTACAGGGAAGAGACAAGCTGTACTCTTTTTTGGTGTTTGTAGCATCAGTTACTACATGATACTAGCGGGAAAAGGGTAAAGTGTACACAGAGAGACACTGACCCTAAACTGTATCTTTTTTGGTAATAGACTATGCCTAGAAAGGATGATAAACACAAATGTACCCATTCCAGGAGACAGTCAGTGCTAATGCAGAAAATAAAGTATTTGATATTTGCTATGGTCCATGAGGTAAGAATCAATGCCCTATTTCCAAATTTTTACCCCACTCTGGGAGTATTTAAAGGGAAAGGTGAATTGCAGAAAAACAGACCCTGCCCCTTTTCCATACGAAACTGCTAGATCTCCAAGGCTTATCTTGTCTGGTAATTTTGAGCTGGAAATGAAATTGGAGTCTGGAAGTGGACACCAGTGAGAACCAACAACTCTTCTGGTAATCATAAAAGTCTTCACTTTATGAATGCAGGCTGAGATTTTGATAGGAAAGAGATGAAAGATTTGACATAAACTGATTAAAGATGTTTATCAGGATCAATAAAACATTCCATGCTTGTAGTCCAATAATTGAAGTTTTATATTAAATTAGTTATTTTCTGCGTCTAGTTTTCTTCTTCAGCAAAGGGAATAATAATAAAAAATTGCCGAAAAGTACTAGGATCCAGTGGCTAGTAATAGTGATTAGTAACTGATTACTCCTGTACCTAGCAGCTTCAAGGATCCACATGAACAATGAGATGGGATTTTTTTCTATTTACCAACACTGGTGGCATATTTGCTCAGTAAATAAGATTCTTTGTAGTGTTCCTTAAGGTAACTTTGCTATACAATTGGTCCGGTATTAAAGGAGGCCTGTGCTCCTACCTTTCAATTCATGGTTTCTGATTTGCACTGCATATCTCAGCACCTGCGGTCCCCTCTTGTAGTGCTTGTGCACCCAACTCAATCGGTAATTCGCAAATTTCAGGCCTTGACTTACCTTGACTCCTGGCATTGATTTCCAGCATAAACCATGACTTTTTTATCACCATGTATTTGTTTTTGGCAATCTCTATCTAACTTAGGTCAAATGTTTAGTTCTTTCCAACAGGGCAATATATCAGAACTGTTCAGGATTTCCTGCAGCAACTGATTCTAAATGATTTTTCCATATATTTACATGTACAAGTCCTATCATATTCATGGTTGAGAAAAGATTTTAAACTCAGCATCTGCACTGAAAAGTTTGCTTACTACTTTTTACTTTGTGATTATGTAGAGAGCTTCCCACATGGATCCTAATAATGTAAACATTGGAGTGAAAACAAATTTTCCAACATTAATGGAATTAAAGGCACATATATTGGATGTCATAAGAGGAGAATTAGAAAAGCACGTAGTCTTTAACCTTCAAGATTCTTCTCTGCAAATTTTCCTTGGCAATGCTAATTTATTTCTCAGATTAAAAAATAGGTACACTGTTAACTTTAATATATGTGACTTTTCTACATGTTTTTTTCATTTTTTAGTTACTTTCTTAGGGATGATTATCATGGTGCACAGAACAATTTATAACCTAATCAGTCATTTATGGCTGAAATTCCAAATCAAAATGATTACAGTTAAATGACTCTTGAGTGTATACTTTGATTATTGCTTTTTCAATTTAACCTGCTGAAGAGAACATTATTTTATGCCTGAATTTACTTTTTTTCTTAGTTAAAATCTTATAAATTTTAAAAAGGTGTTTCATGGAAGCATAATATGATTTCCTTGGCACAACTAAGATTTCTCATATAAATCAGTGAAGGGAATCTAATCAATACTTACAGAAAACATCACTTTGGTCATTTCTTTAGGATTACTTTTATCCATTGAGCTAGCAAGTAGGTGTTGTTTTTCCTCATATCTGATACTGAGTAACAGTTATCTTGGTGTGGAATAGTGCAGGATAGACACATTTAAGATTTGTAAGAAGTAGCAAGGCTAAATATTACGCTTTTTGAAGCTGTTTAACTCTGCATTTAGGTTCAGATATCATCACTTCATTGTTTGCAAACCAGTGTTCCTTTACATAATTTAAACTACAGTAGAATAAAATTCCTTAAATTAATACTAATGGATTAAATATTTCTTGATTTAACATGCTTGGAATTTAGTGTGAAATATGTGACACCCTTATGAGTCAATATTTGCCATTTGCTCTTGTGTGTCTTTCTTCTCCACACTGAAAAGGGCTTTCTGAGCAATTTGGTCTCTAGGGTTGCTTTCAGATTTGTAACTTTTGGTCAAAATACTTTGGGTACTGCCTTTGATGAGGTGATGACTATCTATATTTGACTGACCAACCATGCCCCTTTCTTACAAATGTCTTCTATTTCACATATTTCTTGGAGATCTGTTACATTTGTACCACATAAACCCAAGCTTCTGTTCATGACTGGTTTAGGGTGGAAACCGGATAGAGAGTGGAACAAACCCATTCCAAGGACAGAGCCTTTCTGACAGACTTTCAAGAAAAGTTAAATTGGATTTATCCATTCAGTTACAGTATCATGTACAAATAAATGAAATTGAAGAAGCATGAGTGAAATCAACAGTTATGGAAAGGTGATTTAGTGATAAAGAAGTCTTTCTGAAGAACTGAATTTGGAGGTTTGCCAAGACATGTGCAAGTCAAAAGGAATATTCCACTTCCAGAGGCAGGTTGCATATGATATATACAAGGGATATATCATAGCCAGGAAGTAAAGAGGCATAAGAAGTTCCAGATCTGATCATGGAGATGAAAACTTTGATATTGGTTTTATTGGCATTTTAGTGAGTCTTTTAGGTGAATCTGAATCAGTTTTGGGCTTTGTGAAGACGTGGTCCTAATCTTGAAAACAGTTTTTGATTGGTCAGTTAAACATGGCTGTCATTTCAGTTCAGGGATGGTGGGAGAAAGTGCCATGTAATTCCATCTGTGTCATCGAACTTGAACTGAGTGGATTATCAGTAAATATTTGATTTAATTATTTAACACTGAGTGGAAATGTATTACAAAATGACACAGGCCACATATTCATGCAGCTGCCTTCTCTCCAGGACAGATTCTTTGCAATGTGTAACAGAGAGGTTTTCCTATCATAGGAGTTGGTAACAGTCTTTGTCAGAACTAGAAAAGAAGAGATTCACACAGAAAAGCATGAGGTTTTTAAAATCCAGCTTCAAGGAAATTGAATTTTCTATCGATTATAGAATGGAACAGTAGCACCCTAAAAGGCTATAAAAAGGTTGTTTTCCTAAGAGAAGTAAGGGAAACATCTTTTTGTCACTTGAAAAATGTCTGGTAGATACTAAACATCTGGTTAGAAAGTGACAGTTTCTGTGATATATCTGAATGTCTGCTCCATAAGATGTCAAACATGAGGCTAATTGAAAACATATAGCTGAGTTAGTTAAACGTTAAGCTTTCAAACAGATGCTTGACAAAACATTAGACAAAAATCTTCACATGTCAGGCATTAAAGTAATCAAGAATATCTAAATGCTTTCATAAATAAAATAGCATTTCTGATGCAGTTTATTATAGAGAATGTGTTAACCAATAATTAGAGACTATATAATGACTTCCCTTGCTGGTTTAAAGCAAATCTGATCAGTAGTATCTAAGAAAACAGGAAACATAGAATAAATGTTCCCAGAGAATAACTGGCCAGACTGATTGACAAATACCCGAGTGGCTTTCATTTCCAAAATGATTATTATTTTGCTACTGTTATACATAGAAATGAACATGAACAAGAATTCTGGGTTATTAATTAAAAAGCATAAAATTGATTTTTGTACATACACTAGAGAAATGGGACAAAATTTTAAATTTCAAACCTTTAGCAATGTTTACTTATGAGACATAAAGGCTACGCAGATGTAACTTACATCATATTACAATTCAGCTTCAAGAAACCCTTGGTAGTTAGATCACAAATGATGTCTTGTGTGAGAACAGGAAGAGCAGTACCTGCAGATGGAGGGAAGTGGAGAAATCCGGCTCACACTGCAGTTTTCTACAGATGAAGGTGTCAGAAGGAGGTGGGAAGCAAGAAGAAGGTAATAACCTAGAGAGTCAGAAGTGAGAGTGCAGAGACAGGTACTGTCCAAGGCCAAAAGCAATCTGTACTTCGGTCCATTTTTAAAACTGGCTTTGTTTCTGTCATTTGCATTTCCCATCAAAACAGCTCAGCGTGTTGTTGGTAACAAATTATTATATATTCATTGCGAGTGACTATTTACAGACTATGGACAGTGAAGAGCACATTAAGATGATAGGACACTGAACCTCACGGAAGCCTAGTGACACATTTGAGCACAACAAGCTCTCATGAAATAGCAGAATATAAGCAAGTCTATGCCTGCCTAACTTGAGACATTATACTTTTATCGTTGGTCATGTGGTCTTTTAAGATATCGAAGCTTCCATTACTTTGTCCTGTAATAAAATAAAAATTTTCATTGTATCCTTATTTTCTCATTTTTTAAAATTTCCCCCTTCTTTCCTTTCTTTCCCCCTCCTCCTTCTCTAGTTCCCTTTTCTTTTTAAACAGTTTCTTCCTATTTTGTGATACCTATTGCACATTGTTGTTTTTATTTACATTTTCAGTTTCTCAGATTTGTGGGTGGAGATAGGGGATTCAAAAGGAGGGGAAGAACATGGAAGGAATGCCTCCCTGAGAAAATTAATTTTATATCTATAAACACAAATTTGTGTAATTTTATTTGTATTGTTTACATTTACCTCAAAGTCAAGAATATGTGTGGTATGTTTAGGACCAACAAGTATCTCTTCATTCAGGAAATCATTTCAGGCTTAGGTCAAGTCAAACATCTTATTAGATATGATTTAATCCATTTTAAATGTTTCTTCTTAATACATGAGACCTTAAAGGGGGCCTTACCTCACTATATTCAATGCTTTTAGTACGGAAACAGTTGAAATTATATGTGCCTGGCTAAACTCCAGGACAGCATTACTTAGGAATTAATTTGAGCTTTCTCATGCTGAGCTAAATCTCTGGCACTACACTAACATATTTTAACATTCAATATCCAATGGTTCTTGAATTTTGTTTGATTATTTGATAATGTTTAATAGACATAGAAGTGTTTGGAGAGTGAGGAGACTCACTGGTGCGTTTTCATCATGAAATTTGTGTCAGAATTTGGCTTTTACCTGTTTGAATTTGTTGTTGGTAGTGTTTTCCTTATTTTATGTTGCCTTGATTTTGTGGTAGAAAATCCAGATATACAATCCAGTCTTTTCTTTAATGCTCGTGAGAAACTCTTCATTGTAAGCATTTATACAGATGGTCTGCAATTTAGAAGGCTTCAATTTATCCCTTTTTTACTCTGTAATAGTGTAAGGGCAATATTCATGCAGCAAAATATATGAGTTCTGAAATTCCCAGACTAGCGACCTGTGGCGTGCTGCTCTGTGGTGCTGTTGGATGCAAAGGGCAGCCATAGATCCCAGTCAGCCCCTGGTCAGGAGGGGAGATACTTTCGCTCCTCAGTGCGCTGTGTTTCCTGGTCTGACGTTGGTAGGTTAGGTGTACTCAACACACTTTCAACTTACAGTGGGTTTGTTCAAATGCAACTCTGTCACAGGTCAGGGAACACTTTTATTGTTGCCATTTTCCCTAATGAAGTGGTGTGAAGTGAGGGTGATGTTCACATAAAAGGTAGCCAGGAATCTTCCAAAGTGCTGGATAGATTTGCTTTTTTTTTACTGTAAGACCTTTTGCATTCCATCTCTTCTAAAGCCACAGAACACATGATTGACTCTGGTCTCTCTCTTCTTCCTTCATCACTTTCCCTTCTTTTCTAATTTTCTTCCACTTATTTTATCAGGCAGTAACACTTTTCCATCTTCTGTGTTCTTTCAGCTGCTGTTTTGAAGGTTTTATCTATGACAGCAAAGTAATTATTATTAAGTGTTTTCTTAAAGAAAGACTTAAAAGTAGATTTTTGATGGAACTAGTGTTTCCTTATTGTATCTCTACTTTAAAATAAATGACCTCTTCTAGTATTCACTGAAGTGTTTTTTTCACAATGTATTTAATATAACCAACTCCCAACTTACATTTTTTTTAAAGCTAAATGATTTAATATGCTTTGGCACAGTCTAAACGCTGAATAAGACCTAGAGGAAATGACTTCAATAAAAGCAGGTACTGCATTTTGAGTAATTCTACTATAATTTCATTCTTCCAGTCGTAATTCATGAATATTCTCATCAAAGAAGTTATCTGTGGAGAGGACCTCTGCTTCTTTTTCATTCTCAATTTCAGTCAGAAGTGTCAAAGCCCCAGTTAAAGCCGGTAATTGGCTGTCATACACTATTTAGATGTTCCTTTGAAGAAAATCCACTTCCTCCTCTGCCGTTCTCTGTTTGCACCACAAAATATGCAAAATGGACAGATCAAAGTGAAATGTTCATTTTTATTGCCTCTCTCATTTCAGGTACTATCCCTAATCTGCCTTGAGGATAAGGGTCAAAGATGGGGGCGTTTGAAACATGGCACACAATTTGAATAGAGATGGATGGTGTTTGTAAATTGACCAGGAGACAGAAACTTGAATTAGAAGAACCAAAACTATAACACTTGACATCCTTATAAAATTGTAATGTTGTCTTTACATAGTTTAAAACAAGAATTTGCCATTGAGGGAAGAAAATGTTAAGTCTAGGGGGAAAAAATCGGAGAAAGATAGTCTCTTGAATTTGTTTATTGAATGCTTGGTGAAGTTACTGATTACATGCCTGCAGTCCACAATAAGACTTCACATCTGAGATGCTGCCTTGCCTTGACTTATGAAAGCAACTGCCTTCAGCGTGGTTATATGTCTGGAAAGGTATTGGCTTCACATTGCAGGTAGAGAAAGGGTTTACAGCATAATTATTCTCCTGGAGCTAGCAATTTAAACATATTAATTTATGAGTTATTTTACATCATTTGGTAGAAAAATTCTTTGTTTTGGACAACCCCACCTAACAAAATTTTTTGATGAGAATACTTTATTTGAAACATACCTGGGTCTCACTTTTAAAACACTTAAAACACATGTGCTTTAATTTTACTCTTTATTGCATGAATTTATACTTATTTATTTATTTATTTATTTTTTGAGACAGGGTCTTACTATATTGCCTAACTGGTCCAAAACTCCTGGTTCAAGCACCTCTCCTGTGTAGAGCATATGCCACTGGGACAAGCTTAAGTTTTTTTTTTTTTTTTAAGTAAAGAATATAGCTTTAAATGGTCTCACATAAAAACAAAACAAAACAAAACACTAAAGAGTGTTTTTCTTCCACAGTCCTGTTGCTTTCCATCTTAAAGTGACTAAATTCTCTGAATTTACTGATACCTGACTGGCAGAGCCTCAGCTAGCTGGGCTTGGGCTTCACCTGTGCCTGTCTCCTTTCTTTGTGATTCTTTGCCAAGTTGTCCTCTCAGCTCTCTTAGGAAAGATCAACATTAACATGTTGTTGAGTAGATTTCAAAGAAAACATATTTTACCTGAAGCTTCAGGGTTCTTCAGCAGAAACTGAGAATGAAGCCAGGGCTGAGGTAACTGACTGGTTGGGGTGATTGCCAGAACTGTCAAAGTTTGTCAAGATCCGGCCCAGAGTCAAGTCCAGAATCAGATCGCACTCCCTGTCTGAAGGATGAGTGTCTCATGAACTTAAAAGCCAGTCAGAAAAACAGAGCTGAGCAATTGCCTGAGTAAGTGAATGGTGTTTCCAGCAGTCTTTTTATTATATCCCATCTCTCAACCCAAAACACTTCTAGTTAACCTTCAAGGTTCTGCTTTACCTGACAGAAGAATTTTCTTAATTGCCCAATTCAGGCTACTCCAAGGAAGTCAGATAAAGTGTGTCTGATGATGAGCATTTCACATTTTATAAGCTAATTCTTTCTCTCTTTATTTTTCCTGTCCTGGAGATTGAACCCAGCATCTTTGCACTTTTCTACATCACCAGCCCTTTTTGTTTTATGGTATGTTAAAAATTATTATTTTTGAGGCAAGGTCTCGCTAAGTCACTAAGTTGACTGGTCTGAATCAGACTTGCAGTCAGTTCTCCTGCCCCAGTCTCTCAGGAGTGCTGGGATTCTAGGAATGCACCACCTTGCCTGACTACCAGTTGATCTTTTATAGCGTGATCTGCTTTCCCATTGGCCCCACTGTTGTATTCACCTACCTCTGTGTCCCCTGTGCCATCACAGCTCCTGACGCAAAGGCATTTAAAAAACATCTGTTGTGTGGATGAAAAATATCACAGCACTTATTAAATTCCAGACTCTCTGTTGTGAATATAGATTTAAGAGTAAATGAATCAAAAAACTTACTCCGAAATTATCTTTCTATGCATAAATGTTCTTTGTTGTGTCATAGAAGGATGATATTCAGATCTATGGAGACTTGTAGATTTAAGTGTCTATTCTTTAATTTATTTAATAGAAGAACGAGAACGGAAGGCAATGGTACATGGTGAAAACAATGTAGAAGCCGTTAGAAAACATGGCAACTATATGGGAAAGATAGACATTATATTATAAATGCATGTTTTTTAGATAATAGCATTGAACTAGGAATAGTGGGACCGACGATGACTTGCCTTGCTGCCCGTGTGTCAAGGTCAGGACCCCATGGGATGGTGATACAGAGCACGGCAGCTGTACTCCCTTTACTACCCTCCTCTCAGCATCCCTTGGTGCAACATGAACTCACCACACTGAGGGTGCAGCTTCCTAATTCCCAACGGCAGATCCCAGGGAATGGATAGGGAGTTTCACACTGGCATGTCTGCTAAGGGAACATATGGAGATTGTTCCTGAGGTTTAGCTATTCTGAAAATCTTCTTATGGGAAAAGTATCTATCTTAACGAAACAAACAGAAAGTATATCAAGTAAGAAATGAGAGTTTAGTAATTAAATCAAAAAACCTTTTAAAGCAAACAAAATAAAGTCCTATGTAAATTTAGGTCCCATGAAATTAGATGATGTAGCTTTTAGATGTAGAAGATAGGCAGTGCTCATGGGACACAATCATGGGTAAAATGAAGAGAAATAGCATAAACTTTTTGCACATAATATAACATTTAACAAACACTTACCATTCTCAATTTTCACTTTCTTTCCTTATATACCTGGGTGTGTTCAAATCACAACAGTTCTTTTTTTTACTACAAAATATTGGAATAAGCATAAAATGGTAAAATATTGGTAAAAATGACTTAAAATTGCCCTGAACTCTGAGCTACCTTTCAGATTTTCTGAATTTAGCATTTAGAAAATTTTTAGAAAAACATTTCAGAAAAAACACACAGGCTACACTAAATAATATGGATAAAAATGAAGATGTCCAGCAAGCAATTAGTTTCCAGACATTAGCATACCCGTGAAGGATCCGTGAAGCCTGCTGTGATTTGAAACCGTGATGTGGCTGAGTACACTCCCTCAAAACTCATATGCTGAGCCTTAACCAGCAAGGCAATGAGATGAGTAGATAGGTCCTCCTGGAAGTGGTTTGGTTGTGGGAGTTCCACCCTCATGAAAGGGATTAGTGCTCTTATGGAAGAGGCCTTTATCCACTCAGCTAAAAACAAGGACCAATTTGAGACATTGTTAGGAAAATGAATGTAACTTAAAAATGTAATGCTGCGTGAAATGAATCAGACACAAGCTTGAATAGCACATGATATCTTTCAGTGGAATGAGGCAAAATACAAACTGACAGAAAAATAAATGAAAGATAGAAAGAGTCAAGGGGACGGATCTCCTGCAGATGGGGAGGGTCCAGGGGACTAAGGGGGAGGGGCAAGGGGGAGAGGATGGAGAAATAAGCAGAGTGAAGACGCGCCAGGCACAGGACCCTAAGCGCCTCAATAAATGTGTACATTGTGTGCCATAAACATGAACAAAGAGTCAGATCAAGGGGGGCAAAGGGAAATTGGAGTTGGAGGGAGAGACAGGAAAGGGGATTTAGAAAAAGAATCAAGATGGGGCATGTATTTCACCAGCTCCCAAGATGATTGTAAAGTGCATGTGCTGCAAACACTTACTAATTAATAATAATGATAATAATAATAGTAATGAGACATTATGATGCTTGTTTTCATGTAAGAGGTAGCAACAGAAGTCACTCATAGAGGAAGTTCTTTAGGCAGAAGTACTGTCCCTGGATACTGAATCTGCTGGCACCTTGATCACACACTCTTCAAACTTCATACCTTTAAGCAATAAGTTCTTTTGTTTATAAATGTCTCAGTATAAGATATTTTATTATAGTAACCTAATAGCACTAAGACAAAATTTAAATCCCTTGATTTTGTTCTCCCAAATTTTGTCATCAGTGGGTCAGGTCTCAATATTATTCTTCAACAAACCTGGATCTTCAGTATTTTTTCAGGACTAACCATAAAAGAGTGACCTTCAAACAAAGCTTCTTACTGGAGTGATGGAGTTTCACGGTTTGGGGACACACTTTGGAAAAGTATTCCTGTAGATAAAAGATGTTCTGGATACCTGCACACAGTACCTCATAAACTGTAACGAGGTAAGACTGAATATGCCGAGTGACATTTGCTAATGTGTGTTTAGGGCTGTGTTTCATTTAGTTATGTATTCTTCTGTTCCCTTTTTTCTTTTAAGACATGGACTTACTATATAGTACAGACTGGTCTTGAATTCACTGTGTAACTCTAACTGGCCTCAATCTCACAGTGACCCTCCTGGTTTGGCAACCCCAGGTACTGGGATTACAATCACACAACACCATGCCCAGACAAGGCTGTATTTCAGAATTAGTATAAACATTCTAATTAACATCATTCTCAAGAAATACTTTTAATTCTTTCCAAATTATTTAGATGGTGGAAGAAGGGAAAATGGTAGACCTGATTCATTATTACATAGAATAAGGTAAGTTTTTAAAAAAGATTCATGTGCATCCTCTTAGAAGTATAATTATTGTCCTTGTTGCCTTGGAATAAAATGATGGCTGTCTTGCAGCTAAAGACTTGCATGGTCTTCATTCCTCAGTCTTTGCTTCATGATAGTGTATGTGTTTGTAGCTTGCAGACCATATCCTTTAAAAAATTCTTAGTGAGCCATGGTTAACCCATAGTCACCTATGGGTGATTACAGATTCTAAAACATATTCTAAAACTTCATCAAAGTGCCATTTTTCCTTTTTAGTCTTTGTTTTCTTTGAAAAACAAACAAAACCTTGGTTCTTTCAGCCATCTTCCTTCAATGTGTTCTGTTGTGTGTCATTAGCCAGCAGACAGCTGGATAAATGTTGGCCCACATCCAAAATGGTGACTGCATCTCACATGTGCTGTCTTTGCTCTTAGCTGTCTGACTAATGGCTTCTGTTTTTAATGCGTGAAATATAGTATGATTAACTCTTGGGTGATTAATAGGCAGTGTTTCTGAGAACTAAATAATGAAGAAGCAATTAAACAAATCGGATGTGTTGTCTTTACCACAAATCAAGTAACATTTTTTTCTGTCTATTCCCTGGACTGTGGTTTGAAGGTCAGACAGCTATTCTAACTGAGGAATAGGAGTCCTTTGAAATGGTTCTGGAGGAAATAAAGGCAGGCAGCATGGTAGACTCTCTTCACTTTTGTTCGAACTTATAATGTGGCATTTGAAAAATAGACAAGTAATTTAAATTATGAGCACTAAATTCTTCATCTC
This sequence comes from Hydrochoerus hydrochaeris, assembly GCA_004027455.1. Classification (NCBI taxonomy): domain Eukaryota; kingdom Metazoa; phylum Chordata; class Mammalia; order Rodentia; family Hydrochaeridae; genus Hydrochoerus; species Hydrochoerus hydrochaeris. Next base: position 492,146 of record PVLA01000170.1, on the reverse strand, counting down.
TAAAACATAAGTGATAATAAGTAACTTCTGTGGTTAAATAAAGATTAATGAAGATTAAATGATACTATACACAAAGCATCTTAAAAAATGCCAAGTGCATAATATTCAGTCAATATATGTTAGTTACAAATCTCCTGCCCTCATTTAACCTGAACAGTCAACATATACATGGAATCAGTGATATTTGGAGACAGGACAGAGACTGGAGATTGTAAAAAACTTTCTGTCTTTCCTCTTTCTTTCTTTCTTTCTTTCTTTCTTTCTTTCTTTCTTTCTTTCTTTCTTTCTTCTTTCTTTCTTTCTTTCTTTCTTTCTTTCTTTCTTTCTTTCTCTCCTTCCTTCCTTCCTTCCTTCCTTCCTTCCTTCCTTCCTTCCTTCCTACTTTCCTTCCCTCCCTTCCCTCCCCCTCTTTTTCTGGTTTTCTTTTACATTTAATATCCCAGAAAAATTTTATCCTTTTCCATACCAAAATATTCATCATTTTCAATGCTGCTTATCTTCACATGGAATTAGGATAAAAAAGCACAAGTCATGAAATACCAGAATTTTGTTTCCAATATTATTTTCATAACCCTCATCACAAGGCCTCTGCTGTTATGAGCTTCCTAGAAAGAATATTCCACCACAACAAATGGGACTACGTATTACAAAAAATGATATAAAATATATTGATTTAAACATTTAAAATAGTGAGGTTTTTTGTTTGTATGTTTTTAGTTTGCAAAAATAGACAAGTGATTTGTTTGGAGCAAGTAAAACTTGATATGTTTATTATAGTAACCATTGTTCATTTTCTGTTATTTGGTTCAGAATGCCCTGTAATACTTTCATTCTCTGAATGGTGTTATACTATTTTGTTATGTCTGATGTTATTGTGTGTGTAGCTAAGCTCAACTATTTCAAAGAAAGAGACTTTATGGTAGCTACTGTTAATATCTGGTTGTCTTATTGTGAAGTGCTGTGTTGCTTACATTGCTTTGTTCAGAGCTCCTTTGTTCTGTCCTCTTTTGTTTTATTCTCTTCAAAATAAAAATTTTAAAAAACTTGATATGTTAATTAATCTTTTCTTTTGCTTCTTTATGCATCAGTAACTGAAAAGGGTTAATTTATTGTTCATGTTTTACTGCAGCTTAAAACATTTCTCAATCTTATCTCTTATCAGTTGATGATGAAAAATAATTCTACTTTATCAGAAACTCTCCTGTTTATTCTCAATATAGTTTTGGGTTTAAGGTATAATTTGCATGTCACAATATTAACATTCATAAGCATTCATATTGAGGAATTTTTATTGTAGCTTACATCCATATCAGTGCCATCTAAAACAAAACCCAAAATCCTTTTTAACACTCTCACCTATATAATTTGTCTCTCTCATTCCTGCCATGACTGTTTCTTTCACTACTGGTTAGGTTTATTTTGAGAAAGTTCATTTAAATTGGATTTTTATACAATATGAATTTTTTTTTCTTTTTTTGGTACCGTGGATAAAACTCATAACCTCTCGCTTGCCAGGCAGGTGCTTATGCCACTGAGCTCAATCCCCAGCCCCTACAATATGAATTCTTAAATGTCTCTTTGTGTCTTCTATATTCCTGTTTCATCTGTATTGCTAACAGCCTTTATTGCTGAGTAGTTTTCATTTTATGAACAGGAAATATTACAGTGTGTTTATTCATTCTCCTGTTGACAAGCACTTGGATTGTCCATAATTTGGCCCATCATGAACAAAGCTACTATTCATTTTCTAGAACTTTTGTGGACATGCTTTCATTTTCTTGAAAAAGTACTTAAGATGAAAATGGTTATGAACCTTTGCCAAACTTTTTCTCCAAAGCATGCATACCACTTTACATTTTATTTGAAGACTATCAGAGTTCTAATAGCTCCACACTCTCACCATCTTTAAGCTGTCTTCTTATCTCAATAATGTCTCTCAAAGAACACAGGCTTTTAGTTTTGATGAATTCCAGTTTGGATTGAGCTTTGGTATTATCTCTAAGAGATTTGTGTCTAACTCATACTTTCTTCCATTAATTATTTTAGTTTTCATATTTAAACCTATAATTTATCTTCAGTTTATTTTTGTATAAAGCACAGGGAATGGATCAGAATTTTGTGTTTTTGTTTTTTAAATTTTTCCTTGTATATTGTTATCAAATTATTCCAGAAGCATTGACTGAAAAGATATTTTTGTTCCCACTGAACCTGCTTTTACTTTTTTTTTTTTTTTTGAAAATTAGTTATCTCGCATGGTTGGATTTATTTCTGAAATTTCTATTTCCATGCTTTGTCTACGTTTATACCAGTACATACTGGCTTGGTTATTGTGAGTCTTGGACTCAGGGATTTTTGGAACTCAATTTCTTTTTCAAAGTCATTTTGGCTAGTTTAGTTCCTTTGATGTTTCACATACATTTGTTAATCAATTTTCCAATACTGACAGTAAAACTTCTGTTATTTTATTGGAATAGTGTTCAATTTATGCATTGATTTAAATAGAATTACTACCTGATTTTCATGTCTTTCAATCCATAATTATGGTGTATTGTGTCATTTATTTAATCCTTTTTTTGTTCCAGCAATGTTTTGTAGTTTTAGGTGGACAGTTATTTCATACATTTCAAGTATGTCTCTAAGCATATCATGTGTTTTAAATAGAAGATATTATTTTTAAAATTTTAATTTATTAATGCTTGATGGGAGTATATATAAATTGTATCTGTTTTTAGTGACATTTTCTTTATAGTAGGTATTCTAATAAGTGTAATAAATGTATTTATGAGTTCCCTTGGATTCTCATAGATTCCATTGAAATTTCTACAAACATGATTATAATTATGATACCAGTGATAAAATGCCATTTTATTTCTTCCTTTCTAGTCATGATGGATTTGAGCTTATGTATTACATTTACAGGTATTTTCACTAAACGTTAAATAGGAACACTGAGAACAAAAGTCCTGGAGTTGTTTTGGAACTTAGGGAAAAAGCATTCAGTCTTTTAATAGAGAGGTGTATACTAACTGCTGGTTTTCCTTGGTGCCATTTTACAAACTGACATTGCTCCTTTCTTTTCCTAATGTGTTGAAAGTTTATATCAGGAATGGATATTAGAAATTCAAACATTTTCTTTCTATCTATTGAGATTGCTTTTCTTTTTTATTACATTAAATAATGAATTACATTGATTGATTTTCAAGTATTAATCAAACTTGCATTTCTTTGAATTAGTCATTTTGCATTATGTGTTATTTTTATATAGTAGTATATCATTTGGTAAAACAGTTTTAGAATTTTTACATGTGTATTTGTAGGGGATGCTAATCTATAGTTCTTTTTCTTGTAATGTGCATTTATGATTTTAGTTTCAGGATGATACTTCTGCTTGCCTACTGAATGACTTGACAGACTTAATTCACTTTGTTAATTTGTTGAGGAGTTTGTCTAGATTATTCATCTTTACTTATTCCTCAAATATTTGGTACAATTTATTCAGCAAAGTCATTTGGACTTGCATTGTTCTTCAAACATGTATATTTTTGCTAACAAATATAACACTATTGAATATGTGTTTCTTTTTTGTTTGCTTTGGTAATTTTATTCTTTTAAGAAATTTGTTAGTTTCATCTAAATTGTGAAATATATTGGCATAGAGGTAATTATTATACTTCATTTGTTGTTTGCAGAATTTATATTGATGTCACTAAATAATTATCTTTCTCCTGATATTAGTAAGTTGTGTCTTCTCTATTTCTTTTTTTTAGCTCTTTTTTATTTTAAAAAAAGCAAAACATAAACAAGGATAGAAATAATACAGAATTAACAAAACAGTAATTGGCACTAGTGTATTATATACTGTTATTTTAGAAATAGTTGTTCAGGTTACAAGATCTAGGCATAAAAATGATCAAACAATCAAACAGTGACAGCTCAAACTGTTCTTTTGGATGACCTAACAGAGATTAGTAGTATAGTTATCTATCTTGCATACATATAGATACACACATTTATGTATGTATACCTTCATACATATAATCTTTTCCTTTCTTTTTTTTCTCCTTTCCCCCACCCCAGTTGTTCTTTCTTTTTGAGCACTTTCTTTCTATTTCATTATTAGAATATTGATTGTACATTTTGGATCTTATTGCTCTTTCAGTTTATTATTATTATATATATATATATTTTTACAATAGGGAGACAATATAAATATGAGTCTAATTTATGTCACTCTGAAGGCAGCAAAATACAGCAGAACAAGATAGAACAAACCCAATTGAGACAATGCAGTGAAATTGGTACAGAACTTCACAGCAGGATACTGGGATATTTATATCACTCTGGTCAGAATGCATTCAGTATCATTTATCTTAAGTGAACAATCAATTTTTGGCTTTATTGTTTTGTTTTGTATCTCATTGCTCTCTACTCTGGAAGTTGCTAATATCTTTTCTGTACTTGTCTTGGGTTTAATTTTCTCTTCTTTTTCAGGTTTTCTATCATATAAACTCAAGATATTGTTCTGAGACTATTTTTTTCTAATATGGAGGTTTAATGCTTAAAGTTGCTTCTCAAATACAACTTGAACAGTATTTCATAACAAGTTATTTGTATTTTTTTCCTTTTGTTTGAAAATATATTCTATTTTCTTTGTTGATATTTGTTTAAGTGTGTTGCTTAACATCCAGCTATTTGCATGTTTTTCAGGGACTTGTTCTGACTCAAGTTTAGTCATTTTAATCAGAGCTAAAATATCTTATTACTTGAAACTTTTTGAATTTATTGAGAACTAGTTTATGAATCAAAATATAGTGCAACAGGAAATGTTCAGTGTGCATTTTAATCTGTATTCTGATATTGTTGGGGAGAATATTCTATATATGTGTTAACCATTTCAAGTTGATTGAGAATTTTTCATATCTGGAATGTCTTTTTAGTGTCTAGTCTGCTTGGTCTCTGATAGAAAGAGGTACATTGATATTCCCTATAGTTATTGTCCTCTTTTGTTTCTCTGTACAATTCCATGTGTTTTATCTTTTATTTTATTAGACGTATAAATATTAATACTCTAAATATTAACTACTATATTTCCTAATGAACTTGTTATTTCTTTAAAATGCTTTTTATTCTTTGTTGTAAAATCAACTTTTACAATATATATATTGTCATGCTAGTTTATGGTGGCTAATGATTAAAGAAAAATTTAGTAAAAATTCTTTTGTTTTTATATCTATTTATTTAGTTGCAATTCTATTGAGAATTTAAAAATTTTATCTCACTTTAAACTTTACATAGTTGAATTAATTTTTAAATCAAATTAATTTCATTGAAGAGAGCAAATGGGCAAATGGCAACTGATCAATTAATTAAAATAATGTAAATATAGCTTTTCACATTTTTGGATACTTGAAGTCTGGGATGAAAGTATTGATGAGGCCATGCTCTCTCTGGAGTTATGGGAGAAGAGAAGAATTATTTCTTGCCTCTTCTTTCCCACTAGTTGTTGCTGGTGGTTCTTATTAATTCTTGCTGGGTGACTATATACTCCAACTTTTGCTTCTGTTCTCCCATGGCAATCTATTCTTCCTTCCATGTGACAGTGTTCCATGGCCTTTTGGGTCTTCATGTGGTCTTTTATATAAGTCACAGGTCTTTGGGTCTGGGCCTATCCTTAGCACGTATGACTTCATTTTATCAATTATGTCTCAATTGTTTGTTTGCTGTTTTAGACATAAGGATCCATTCACAGGTACTGGCAGTTAGGATATCGACATATCATTTGGGAGGACCAATTCAATCCACCGTGGCCTACATTCCAGCTCACTAAAACTCAGCTCATTAACATATGCAAAATACATTTACTTCATTCCCAAATCCCCGAAAATTTCCAGCACTAACTGTAAGTCTAATATCTCACCTCATTTCATGTCATCAAGTTTAAAATCCAAAATCTTATTTTCTAGATCACCTAAATTTTATAGGTGAGTCTAGGTTCCATATATCTTGGGGTATAATTCCTGTGCTTCTGTCTAAGAGATGAAGGGAGGGGAGAGATGGGGGTGGAAGAGAATAAATAAAACAGTTAAGATATTCAGATGTGTTATGTACATGTGCCAAATCTCCACAACAAATGTGTTCATTATATACTATAAACATACTATTAAAAACACAAAAGTGTTAAAAAATAACTCTCCATGTGGGAACCTATAAAACTAGAGAATAAATTATGTACTTTTGAAATACAGTGGTCAGATAGCCACAGTATGGACATTTCACTGTAAAAGGAAAAATTAAAAGTAATTAAGAGTCACAGGCCCAAAGAAAATTTGAAATACAGAAATTACTAGGTTTTAAGGCCTGAGAACACTTATATCGGACTGGATCTTCAGATCTGTGAGTTACAAATGCCCCTTCAGACACAGGATATGGGCCAACACAGGCATTAGCATCCTCCCAGGTTACTGAGCCATTTTTTTAAATATTATTCTTCCCTTTCCTTGAAAGATAACAGGTAGTCACAACCAGCTACCTCTATAAGCTTGTACCCTGCCTGCAGAATCAAAAAAATCTAAAAAAAAAAATTTATTTCTTCTTATCTCTGCCTTATTCAGTCTACACTGACATTGGTTTCTTATGCTATAACATTCAGTAGTGAATCAAACCCTATGGAATAATGTAGTCCTGGACTCTCCTTATTTGGGTAGATTTATATCAGTGATTCAGTTTCTTTGCTTGCTGTATAACTATTGAGAGTTTCTATCCCAACTGGATACAGCTTAAAAGTTTTTGTGTTTTTAGGATTTCTTACTGTTAAGTCTGATTTGCCTAATTTTTTTTCTGTTACATCTGATTGGACTAAGTTTTTCATAGAATTCCCTTATAATACTTTTTTCTTTTTTATAATGTCAAAAACAATGTACTCATATTACTTCCTCTCTCTCTTTCCCAGTCTTTATAGATTGTTTATTTGTTTATTTGTTTAGGGGCTCATTCAGTACTTATTCCAGTTGTGCAGAGCTTCAGAACCAACCCAAGAGAACAACTTGTAGTCACTGAGCACACATGCTGTTAGGGCTTAGCTCTAAAACAGCCCCTAAATGCCTCATGTGTTTGGCTGGTGATTGGGTCATGGAGCCGCTATCACTGACTCACTCCTAAGAGCTGGGGGGTCTGGTTGGAGGTGGACGATGGGGATGTGACTTAGGAAGGTGTATTATGGCTTCTCTGACTGTTGCATGATATCGGATGATCATGTTTCCTCCACCATGACCCTCTTCCATGATGTTTCTGCCTTGGAGACAGTAAACCACAAATTGAAACTGGGTGAGTGTATATCTTTCCTCTTTTATGTTCTGAATGTCAAATATTTTCCCCCATGATGAAAAAAGTGGTTAATACAGCTGTTTTCTTCTCAAATTCTCCAGCATATGCTTGATTTTGAGCATTCTCATTCTTTAAAGAAACTCCCCAACATCTACACTTGACCTGAGGCATTCTTTTTTATGTATGTTTTTATGTATTGTCTTTTTTATGCATTATATGTTTTGAATAACAGCCTTATCACTGGCATCTGAAGGTTGTTAACTTGGCTTCCAGTATTTTCTATCAATGCTGCTTTTCTAACCTGTACTCCCATGGGCAGAAGAGAGAGGAAGACCTTATGTCAGTCCTGCAGTTAGTTAGATGGGGTAGAAATGAGAAACATGGTGTTTGCAAATGAGATATACTCAAGATCAAAACTGCTAAAAGGTGGTGAGAATTAATGCAAAACTTTCTTGCCATTTTACTCCACCACTGGAGATTGAACCCAGGGCCTTTGCACTCAGCTACATCCCTAGCCCTCTTACTTTGAGATAGGGTTTCAATACGTTCTTAGGTGGCTCAGATTGTACTCCAATTTTCAGTCCTCCTGCCTCAGCATCCCAAAGTCCTGGAATTACAGGTGTGTAGCACTATGCCCACCTTCTTTCGTATTGTTTTAAAATACTTTTCTATTTTTTCGATGTTTGTTTAGTTACTGTGAAGTTTTTCTGGTTGTCCTGAGTTTGGACAAAGTAGGTTCAGGAAAATTTTTCTTGTTTAATAATTGTTCTATGGAGAGGCAATAGGTGGCAGCTGACTAGTCCACATTTTGCACATGCATCGAACAAAAAGATTTCTCACATATTTCTTCGGTTCATTCTCTTGTATTACAGTTTGGATCTCAGATGGCCGCCAAAGTCTCATATGTGTGAAAGGTGATTGCACTGAGGAGGTGGTATTAGAAATTGTAGCTGCCAGGAGGTGGGACCTAAGTGGAAGAGGTGAGTCACTGGGAAGGTGACCTGAAAGGTGTATCTCCCACCAGCCCACTCCCTTCACTCTCTGTTTCCTGGCCACCATGAAGTGAGCAGTTTTCCCATGTGCCCTTCCACTGCTGCCTTGGAGCCAGCTGACTGCACTCAAACTTCTGAAACTGGGCGCCGAAATACGCCTGTTTATCTTCAAGTTGTGAGTGCTGAATGTCATGGCATTCTGTAGTAACAGTATGTGCAGTTTTATTGAGTGAGTGTATATAGTTACAGTATTCTGCTGTGATGCAGGAAACCAGCAGCAGTGAGCTCACAGCTCCCTGTTGGACATGAGATCACATGGGAAAACAACTGATAAGCTACAGTGTACTCTGTTGCTAAACTACACTGTTCCATAGTGTAGGTGTATTCAACATTTTTTTAAAAAATTTTTTTAAAAAGAAAAAACGGTATCAACAATACAGAATTCTAAAAGAAAAAAGAGAAGAAAAACACTAAGAAATCATTAGTTGATAAATTACATATTGTCATCTTGGATGTAGTTGTTCAAGTTACAAATTTAAAGGATACATAGTAGACATTCAAACAGTGAGACTGCAAACAGTTCTGCTCAAAGATCCAATAAAGATTCATCAATATGGTCATCTATTTTATACACTCAAACATACATGCAGTTATATCCCTTAGAGCACTTTCTTTTCCTCTTTTTTGCAGTAGCAATTACACATTTTGGGTTTTATTACTCTTATAGTTCTTATCACTTTTTACACTAGAGACAGTGTGATTTTTATAAATATGATTCGTATTTATTTCACTAATGAGGATAGTCTCAAGTTGTCTCCAATTACCTATGAAGGCCTCAAGATCATCCTTTTTATAGCTGAGTAATATTCCATTGGGTAAAAATACCACATATTTTTCATCCACTCTGCAGTAGATGGGCATCTTGGTTGTTTCCAAGATTTAGCTATTAAAAATTGTGCTTGCTATGAACATGGGTGAACATATATTACTGTGATATGAACTTGTCAGTTCTTCTGGGAAAATTCTCAGGAGGGGAATAGCTGGATTGAATGGAGCTTCTAATCCTAGTCTTCTGAGAATTCTCCATATGGATTTCCATAGTGGTTGCACCAGTCTATATTCCCACCAACAGTAGAGCAGTGTTCCTTTTCCGCCACAGCCTCACCAACATTTGTTATCAGTTGATTTCTAGATGGCAGCTATACTTTCTGGAGTGAGGTGGAATCTCAGTGTTGTTTTAATTTGCATTTCTCGAGTGACCAGTGATGGTGAACATTTCTTCATGTATTTATTTGCCATTTGTATATTTTTCTCTGAGAACTGTGTGTTCATCTCAGATGCCCATCTTTGGAGAGGATCTTTGAATTTGGGGGGCTTGATGTTTTTCAATTCTTTATATGTTCTGAACACAAGTCCTTTGTCTGAGGGATTGCTGGCTAAAATTCTTTCCCATTCTGTGGGTTTACTTTTCACTCTGTTGGTGACTTCCTTTGAAGTGCAGAAACTTTTCAATAATATAAGATCCAAGGTGTTGATTCTTTGAAGTGTTTGCCATGCAATGTTGCATTTTGTTCATAAATTCTCTGCCTACCCTTATGTCTCCAAGACTTCTGCTACCTTGTCTTACAGTAGATTTAGTGTTTCTGCTTTAATATTCAGGTCTTTGATCCATTTAGACTTTAGTTTTGTGCATGGTGATATGCATGGATCTAGTTGTTTGGCATGTGGAGAGCCAGTTTTTCCAACACCATTCATTAAAGAGGCTATCCTTCCAGTGGACATATTTAACCCCTTTTTCAAATATCAGGTGGCTGAGTGTCTTTGTCGTTGTGCTTTCAGCTTCTAACCTGTTCCAATGATCCTCAGGTCTATTTCTTTGCCAGTACCATGCCGATTTTATCACTGTGGCTTTGTAGTATAGATTCAAGTCAGGAATTGAGATGCCTCCTGCCTTGCCTTTGTTGCCCAGAATTGCCTTTGCTATTTTAGGTTTCTTCTGTTTCCAAATGAATTTTAGGAGTGTTTTCTCCAGATGTGTGAGGTATGTCAATGGTATTTTGATTGGGATTGCATTAAATCTGTATAATAGTTTTAGCAGTATGGCCATTTTCACAATGTTGGTTCTTCCTAGCCAAGAGCAAGGAATATCCTTCCATTTTCTAATATCCTCTTCATTCTCCTTTTTCAGCATAGTATAATTTTCAGCATATAGGTCTTTTACATTTTTAGTTAGGTTGATTCCTAAGTATTTCATTTTTTTAGATGTTATTGGAAAGGGCAATATTTCCATAATTTTTCCCTCAGTGAGTTTTTTGTTTGTGTACAGGAATGCGATTGATTTTTGAGCATTGACTTTGTATACAGCTTCACTGCTGAACTTGTTTATTACCTCTAGCAGTCTTTTAATGCAGTTTTTTGGGTCTTCTATGTAGTGTATCATGTCGTGTACAAATAGTGATAACTTAACTTCTTCCTTTCCTATCTTTACTCCTTTTATTTCTCTCTCTTGTCTGATTGCCCTGGCTAGTGTTTCCAGAACTATGTTGAAAAGGAGTGGTGATAGTGGACATCCTTGTCTTGTTCCTGATTTTAAAGTGAAAGCTTTCAGTTTTTGTCCATTTAGTATAATGTTGGCTGTTTGTTTGTCATAGATGGCCTTTATAAGACTGAGGTAAACACCATGTATTCTGAGTTTCTGAAGGGTTTTTATCATGAACATGTGCTGGACTTTGTTGAAAGCTTTTTCTGCATCTATTGAGATGACCATGTGGTTTTTGTTTATGGCTCTGTTGATGTGGTGTATTACATTTATTGATTTGCATATGTTAAACATTACTGGAATGAACCCCACTAGGTCATGATGTATAATCTTCTTGATGATTTGCTGCATTCTATTTGCCAGTATTTTATTGACAATATTGGCATCCATGTTCATTAGTGAGATTGGTCTATACTTCTCCTTTTTGGTTGGATCTTTCCCTGGTTTTGGTATGAGAGTAATACTTGCCCCCAGGAATGATTTTGGGAGGATTGCTTTCTTGTCAATTTCATTGAAGAGTTTAAGGAGTATTGCCATCAAATCTTCTCTAAATTTCTTGTAGAATTCATTTGTGAATCCATCAGGACCTGGGCTTTTCTTTGTTGTAAGTTTTTAATTACATTTTCAATTTCAATAGCTGATATTGGGTTGTTCAAAATTGCTATATCTTCTTGGTTGAGATTTGGTAGTTCATATGTTTCTAGAAATCTGTCCATTTCTTCTGTGTTTTCCACTCTATGTGAGTAGAGATTTTTAAAGTAGGTATTCATGATCTTTTGAATTTCCATGGGATCTGTAGTAATTTCCCCCTTTTCAGTTCTCATTGCATGAATTTGGGTTTTTTCTTTCTTTCTTGATAAGGCTAGCTAGGGGTTTGTCAATTTTGTTTATTTTCTCAAAGAATCAGCTTTTTGATTCATTAATTCTTTGTATTTTTTTTAGTTTCAATTGCATTTATTTCTGCTCTAATCTTTACAGATTCCTCTCTTCTATGAGCTTTGGGTTTATCTTGCTCTTCTTTTTCTAGAAGTTTGAGATGGAGCATTAGGTTGTTTATTTGTGCTCATTCTGATTTCTTGATATGACAATTTATTGCTATATATTTCCTTCTTATTTCATCCCATAGATTACAGTATATTTCCCTCTTATTTCATCCCACAGATTACAGTATGTTGTTTCTGTATTTTCATTGAATTGTGGGTATTGCTTTATTTCTTCTTTAATTTCATCTGTAGCTCACTGGTTGTTCAAAAGGTTGTTATTTAATTTCCATGTATTTATGCAGGTTTTGCAATTTCTTTTGCCATTAATTTCCAATTTCAGTGCTATGGTCAGATATTATGCATGGGATGATTTCAATACCTTTGCACTTACTTAAGAATGTTTTATAGGATAATTTATGGTCTATTTTGGAGAATGTCCCATGTGCTGCTGAGAAGAATGTGTATTGTGATGTGGCTGTGTGGAACATTCTGTAAACATCTACTAAGTCCAATTTCTCACTGGTATGATTCAGTTCTGTTATTTCTTTGCTGACTTTTTGTCTAGTTGATCTATCTCTTTGTGACAATGTGTTGTTAAGATCCCCTGTTATAATTGTGTTCTTGTGTATTTGGTTTTTGATGTCCATTAGTATCTGTCTTACATAGTTGGGTGTTCCTGTATTTGGCACATATATATTTATAATTGTTAGTTCTTCCTCTTGAATTTTTCCACTAACAAGTATGTAGTGACCTTCTTTATCTCTTTTAATCATTTTAGGTTTGAAGTTCACATTGTCTGCAAATAGGATAGTTAGCCCTGCTTTTTTCGGGTTCCTGTTGCATGGAATACTGTTTTCCATCCTTTGACTTTTAATCTATGAGTTTCCTTTTGGATCATATGTGTTTCTTGTATACAGCATATTGTGGGATCATGTTTCTTGATCCATTCTGTCAACCTATTTCTTCAGATAGGTGAATTGAGGCCATTTACATTTATGGATGTAACTGAAATGTACTGGCTTGACTTTGCCATGTTATGTTCCAGTTGTTTACTTTATGCTTTTCCCCTTATTTAATTGCTTATCCTACCTGGTGGTTTCTTTCTGTTTTTGTTTTGGGGATTGTGGCCTTTTTATATTTGTGTAGTATGTCTTTCAGTACTCTTCCTAGGATTGGCTTGGTGGATGTGAATTTCTTTAGATGTTCTTTGTCATGGAAGTATCTTGTTTCTCCATTAAATTTGAATGAAAGTTTTGCTGAGTACATCAGTCTGGGTTGAAAGTTGTTTTCTTTCAGGGCTTGAAATACCTTACTCTAAGCTCTTCTTGACTTGAGGTTTTGTGCTGAAAAGTCTGCTATAATTCTAATGGGCTTTCCTTGGTAAGTGAGTTGTGTCTTTTCTTTAACAGCTTTTAGTATTTTGTTTTTATGCTGCATGTCTGAGATTTTAATTATTATGTGCCTGGGTGTGGATTTATGTTGATTGTGACTGTTTGGTGCTCTATATGCCTCACTTATCTGCATATCAGACTTTTTCCCCATATTTGGGAAATTTTCTTCTATTACTTTTGTGAATATTTTGGCTATGTCATTTGCATTGATTCCTGCCTCTTCACCAATGCCTATGAATCATATATTTTTTTCTTGGCATCATCTTGAAGCTTTTGGATTGTCAATTCATGCTGTTTTGTCACTTTTAAAAATTCTATCCTTTCCTGATCATTAATTGCAATCCTGTCCTCATGGTCTGAAATCCTATCCTCAGCTTCATTTAAATGGCTTTGCAAGCTTTGAATAGAATTTTTTGTTTTTGGATGTCTCTTTGAGTTTGTCTCATGAATTCTTCATGTTTTCTATATTGTTCATGCAAGTTTTCAATAAGTTTCCCATGCTCCTGTACTTTTTTCTCAATTTCTTCTTTAGCTGCGCTCAGCAACTCCTTTACTAAGGTTGTTATTTCTGTCTTTATGTGGGAGAGTACTTTTAATTTCATTTCCTTTATAGCCTCATGGAGTTGCTTTTCTATTTTGCTCACTATCTTTTCAGAGATTCCCGGTGTGTTACTTTTGGTGTCCTCTATTAAAATATCTCCTACACTTGGTTCTGGTGGACTAGATGTTTGAGACTGCATTTTGCTTTTTCATATTGCCATTTTCACTCTGCTTGATGTTTTCTGTGTGTAGAAGGGGGTCACCCACATTTTTTTCAGACTCATGAAGGTCTTACAGTTAGTCAGAGGGGGCTTTACTACTGGCCCTATTTACCCACTGTACACCTCTATTTTAGGGCATACTGACCACACTGGCACAATTAATCTGCCGTAGTCCAAGGTTTGCCACCTAGGAGCTAACTTCCAAGTTTTTTTTTTGCTTGCTGGGATTCTGCCAGAGTGCAGTGTCAGGACCCAAAGCTGTAATCTGGGTCTTGCTGGCTGCTTGGAGGTCACTGGGCATGGCCCAGTTGGGCCCCTATCCCTGTATGTGGTCTGGGGTGGTCTGGGATGCAGCGTGTGGTTTTACCACCTGGGAACAGGCTCAAAGTTTCCCTCCATGTGCCTCAACAATTTTAGTTGAGTGTAGTTTCAACTTACAATGAGTTTATTGGAAGGCAACCTCATGATAAGTCAAAAATTAAGGAACATCCATGAACTTAGGTGAAAGCTCGGAGGTGATGTCTCACATGGCTGATGTTCTGTTTACTTAATTCTTTATTCTCCAAGCATTTTATTTTTTATCATTTTTATTTTTGTGCACTGGAAATCAAACCAAGGGGCTAAACTCTACTTTTAAATTCATTAAACTTTCCTCTCCTGTAAAGAATTTATTCTTAAGAACATCTAATGAATTCACGATTTACTGTATTTCTATTTCCGGTATTTCTTTTTCACTTTTTAAGTTTTTTAAACTTCATTGCAGAATTTCCTTATTCATTCATATTGCCACACAACCCATCAGATTTTTTAAAAACATTTTCATTATAGTTATTTCATCTTAGTGGCTTCTAACAGGACATTTTTGCTATAAATTTATGACTTGTTTCTCTTCTTCATTTTTGATGACAGAAGTTTGTTTTCTTCATTTGAATTCTGTTGTTGTAAAGAGTTTATACTGCTCTCAGAATCTTGGCTTCAGCCTCTTTGCCATGGTTTCCAAGTCTTCCCAAGCTCTGGTCCTGGTATCCATGCTTACTGGGTGAAACTCTCTTACTGAAACATTTTTTAAAAAGTACGTACAATGAACCTTTCTGGTCTATATCCTCTACCCCTGCTCTCAAATGATTCTAGAAGGATTTAATCCTGCTTCATTCCTTTCTCAGCACCAGAAACAACATCTGACACCCACAATTTAAAGGAGGAGGGGTTATTTTGATTCACAGTTTTGGTCCATGGTCCAGGAATTTAAACAGGTATGCTGGAGGACAAGGTTCTCAGTCAGTGGCAGTCAAGAAGCAGAGAGTAAAATGAAAAGCTGGGGACAATAATCCATCTTCCTAGTTCCTAACCTAGGTGGCTTATCTCTAACCAGGTCCCACCCTTCAACTGCACACTTTGTTACTGCATGGATCCACTGTTGAGTACAGTACCTGTGATCTAATCACGTTCTACACTCATGAGAAATTTGAGGAATCTTTTAGAAAAAAAACATGATAGTCCTTTATCTGTAATATGGCAATTATGATGTGTGGCATTGAAATCTGAAGACTAATAATGTAAAATTTAGAATAGATACATCCAGATTTAAATTTTGTCTTTATCTTTTGTGAGCTGTCTGATTTGGGGGAAGCTAATTCACTTCTTCAAGCTTCAGTGTTTTGTTTTGTTTTGTTTTACTTGTAGAATAAAGATAAAATAATCCACCTTGTAAAATCACTGCACAATTAGAGAGCAAAGGAAAACAGCTTCTGACATTCCTTTAGCGATCTTGAAACTGCAATTGTTGTTTGCTTTATGACTCTAACCTCACTGTTTTAATTTCTTTACCTGAAAAACAGGAATCATATTGTACAATAGTAAGTTAATATCATGTACCTACTTCTATAAAATAGCATAAAAATTTAATGACTGAAATTCAGATTGTTATTTATAAATTATGAGCATTCTCATGTACATCACATTTCCATGTTACCTGTAAAGTGGGTGCTGTAGTCCCCTTCTGCAGATGAAGAAATTGACCTAAGAGAGATATGTCAGGGAGCTGACAGCTGTATCTTTCTAAACCTGGCCCTGTGCATTTTTTACTGCAGGATTCAAAATTTTATAGTAGGTCTGGAGGAAGTCAGCCGTCTCTAGTCTTTAGGCCAATATACACAAATGGTCTCATGATTTCTCTTCATTTCCCTTAATGCATTATAAACATCACTGGTTTGCTGTTTTATGGCCTTCTGGGTTGTGTTTCTGAGCACTGTTGCACGCTGCATTTCATTTCATAATCTCTTTTCTTTATTTCCAAATGTAGCTATTTGTTCAGCCTGGTTTTGCTCTGCAAGGTGTTATTTACAATACCTACTAATTTAATCCTTGTTCAGGGAAAACTGAGAAGTGATTGCCAATTTTTGTGGATCATTGAGAATTTAAGTATGGAAGAACTCACATAGCAAAAGTTTTCTACTCTCATTTTCTTTTGAGTATTACCATATGTCCATTTATAGTACACTATATGCATGAGTGTGTGTGTGTGTGTGTGTGTGCTTAGCCTCGCTTCCGTGCTACACAATTTGTGACATTGTGATTGTTTTGTGGTTCCTCAAAGTATATTCCATTGACCTGACCGTATACACAAACACAATGATAAATGCAATTCACCAAATGGTTTCTGAATGTAAGCACTCTTCCCCATACATCAAATAGAAATCAGTAATGGATCTCAAAATCACAGATTCTGGAAATAAACTCAGAAGTCAGCAGCAGGTGACATTTAAAATTTGAGAATTCTAAAGCTAAAAATGAAACCATCCAGCCTTCCCTCTACTCAGCAAAGAAACTCACACAGGGAGTTCCCACAGCGACACGAAACACACAGCACGGGGGAGCAGGCTCAGAGCCCATCATCCACCACTCCTTTCATCTCCTGCCTTCCAGGAAAGCATCCTTGCTCTGGCTCTTGATTTTGTTCCAGAACTATTTACTGTCTATGCCATCATCTCAGTCTGGCCGGAGGCTTCATTAAGGAGAAATGCACTCCCAATTCTAAACTGCAGTATTTTCCAGTGTGTGGTGTATTCCTAGGACCAGCTTCACTTACTAGAAGCTCCAAGCTGAACTACCTCAATCAAATCACATCATTTTACCCTGGATTCAATATATCTTCATATAATTAGCAATGGCATGCATTTTGAGGGAAGAAGTTAGGCTTTAAGAAACATTTTTTATTTTCCTAGTTCTGGGTTTGGCTACTACTAACAATGTTTATATGATTACCTACCCTTGCTAGATGGTTCCACTGCCCAGGATCCCTTCAACTGATAGAGCACACTTGGGTTTGGCAAAGCAGAACAAAGAATGGAGAAAGAGTGCATGAACCAAAGCCATTTGTGATAGAGCATGAGGGTTCCTTTCTATGGGGAAAGAACTGACACAACTAGAACATTTTGCACATGCTACCCTGATGTCATCCTGTCTTCTGTTTTGGACAGGGCTGTGTGGTTTTTTGGTTTTTTTTTTTTTTTTTGGTTTACCTCTTTATGTGGTCTTCTGTTCTGGTTCCTGTTGTGCAAGTACAGCTGGAGGAGTTAACCAGGTTTGAAACCAAGGAGGACAGTTACCTGCATAGTTTCCAGTGGCAGTTGCCCCTCTGTTGGAGAACTGACCAAATACCAGGCACTCTGCTATATAGTTTATGAGAATGAAATCAGTGTAAGTTGCTAGGATAAGCCTGAAGCTTATGATTTAGGAAATCCCCATCTCTCTCTTCCTTATTGTCTTCTCAGGAAAATGGGGGTGTTACTAACTTTCCTTAAAGACTTCTGGTGAGAATAAAATGAATTTTTTTTCTACGCAAGGCACTTCAATGATTTTTGCATCTTCAGATAGGACATTAAACATGTAGTTTGTTTCTCTTTTTCAAATTTTTTGCTATTAACTGACAAGCTAATTTAATATATATTGTTCACTTTATGTATTTCAGAATTCACAATTTTTTTGTGTTTGATTTTCCACCTGGAATGATTTTCCTCCTTTTATATCAAGTTGTCTATAAATCAACACTCACTTTAAATACACCTATTGAAGATTTTCTGATTTTCCAAACAAGCCAACTTCTCTCTTTTCTGAACTTTCATGATTTTTCACCCTCACAGTGGAAATTATTATTTCTTTGAACTGCTACTCTTTGTGTCCCTCTCTTAACCTACTCTTACAAAATGTGAGTCTCTCAAGACCAGAATTTAAGTTTTATCCATTTCTTTCTTCCTCCAGATTAGAAAACAGTATGTTAGGACTGTCATTAAGTGCTTAATAGACAGTGCTGAATAAATTTCCTATGATTGTTTTTCTGTTTTTGACTACTGACATTGACATAAAACAGATGATCCACTTAATGGAACTGTGTTCACAGTGTGTAGAGGTTGTCATTTAGAGATTCTCTAAGGTAGTGGGGGGGTGTTGCACATGGAATACACCCTCACTTGGTCTTGAGTAGGGCCATACTGGGAAGTAATTTTGGTCATACAAATGCATGCAAGTATCCTGGAACTGATGCGATAAGTGTTTTTATTAGTTATGTAACTTGTGTTTATTAATATGGTGGTCATGGTGGTACCCCAGCAGGGTCCAATAAATTTACACACACACACACACACACACACACACACACACACACATGTCCATGCACATGCACAGGTGTAAGGCGGAGCATGGACTTTGTTCTCTTCTCTAAATATGGATTTAAAATGTAGTCTTTACAAAATATTGCTTCTTCTTGGGAAACACATCTCTTCTGTCTGAAAATTAATCAAGGAAGTTCTAGGAATAAGACTTAGAAGATAACAAAAGAGAGCGGACTCATCTTTGCTTTTCATCATGGAGCACTGCATTGGACTACTTGGAGTATGAACCCCAACCCGGTTTATTTACCAATACCCATAAGAGATTCTTTGATTGCAAAGTGCAGACTTTGAGAAAAAGGCTCTTAAATATTACATTTGTTCTATTTGAGGAAAGAGGCATGCCAGGTTAAGGGACACACTTGCAACTTGGAGAAAAGCTTGTCTATTACTACTTGTGCATTAAAGAGAAAAGTTTTGCCTGCAGGCAAGAGGGAGGATTTGTGTTGAAGAAAGTGAGATCAAGGGAATAAACTTGGAGCTTTTCCTAAAGATAAAGCAAGAAAGAACACAACACTTTATGGGGAGAAATAAAAATAACAGTCCAGGAGATTTAAGACTTCTCCAAATATATTTTCCAAGTGTATTTTTACTTGGATAATCTCTTTTCCAAATGTGAAAGTGGCCTTTGGCAACATGAGAAACAGAAGACTAGAATGAGTTTCATCTGGGGCAATATGGGCAAAGCTCTCTTCCTCACAGTCCCAGTGAGATGTTCATAGGTCAGAGGATGGAGATCAGAAAGCAGGCTTCTGAAATGTGTGGATTCCAGCTTAGCTATGGAGCCACTACATCTAGGTACTTGGAACTGCAACTGTGGGCATATTTGATAGCACTGGTACTAAAATATGCTGTAAGGATTCCTCCATATAGTCTAGAAACAAGGCAGATAAGTAAAATCTTAAATTTCATTTTTTGGAGATATAAATCCTTTCTAGAATATAAAAACAAACAACAGAAACTTCAAAATAAAAAAGCAAAAGAAACCCTCTCACCATCAGCAGAACACCAAATCCACCAAAAAGACCACAGTTTTTATGAGAAAAGGACTGGTTTTTTTGACATTCATGTCTGGAATATCTGTGTTATCAGAACCGTTCAGCTTCTGTTAAGTATCTTTCCACTTTATCTAGCATTTCAATAAATATGCTATTTTTGTAGGAAAATCCTATCTAACTTTTCATTCTGCTGGTTATCCGTTCATCTTTTGAACAAGTAACTGTTAGAGAAACAAAAATCAGAATGAAGTAGCATAGGTTAAAGGACTGAAAATGGAATAATCAGGCTGCTGTGAATCAGATCTGAGACCCTGGTCACCCTTTAGACACGTGAACTGAGTTGTAGAGACTCCTCCCTAGCTCACCTCCGTCCACAGCGCTTGAGTCAGTATCCAGAAACACTGTTGGCCTCAGAAGATTCTCAGACATTCTCTCAAATTCCCAGGAGAATCGAGATCTCAGCTGCTCTATTTTACATCTAAATGACTTTCCACAATTCTCAGGGGCTTAAAAATGGGGCTTTTGAAAGGTGACTGGATGAAGGGGCTCATGGCTGACTTGCAGTTGCACGGAGTCTGGGGAGAGAGTGGGAGGTCATGGGGTGGGGTGTCCTGGAAGGGTGTGTCTCCCTCCCCATTTCCTTCCTTCAGTAAACAGTAATTTACTGAAATGACATTTCTTTCCACTGTGCTGAAAACGTAGAGCACTGTTTCAAGGCTGCTCGAGTCTGAATCTGTGTTTCTCAGGTGACAAAGTCTCCTCCAGTCTGCTGCTTGTATTCTACGCAGTGAGCTGATTTCCCTCACCACGCCACTATGCCACACTGCTTGTGCCTTGGGAGCCAGCAGACCACAGCCCTCTAGAAACTGTAAACCAAACCTTCAATTGTGAGGGTTGGGCATTTTGTCTCGACAAGGGTGAAAGTGACTGAAACAATACCAATCTCTTTTTTTAAAACCTTTTAGTAGCACCAATCACAATTCCTTGACAGTGATGTAATTTTTTAATACCATTTTCCTGTGGTTTAAAGGTATAGATAATTTCCATTTTGTAAAAATTAAGAGTACATTCTCAAAATCCTTGAAGGTTGCTTGAATCTGTGCTATCCAGATTATAATTCTAGTTGCTACAAATGCACATCATTTTCTTTGTTCTTGACTTTACTCTTGTTGAACACATCGTACAGAAAAGAGATCAGGGTTCTAGTCTTGCTATCCTATTATGTGAAATATTCTGTATCTGCTCTTTATTTAATCTCCCTAGTGATCCTGGGATGCTGGTGTTAAATTTTGTTTTATGATTGAATTTGTTGAAGTTTATAGGGTAACGTGTGTAAAGAGAGTTACTAGTGGCTGAGTTGATCCTGAAGCCAAGTCACCAGGCTCCTCCAGTGATAGCTCTGAACAGTACATTTTGTGTTCCCTGGGGAAGAGAGCTCAGGACTGCAGCCCCCTGAGATTTCTATGCTGATCCTGAGGAGAACACAGGGGCACTGAAGGGTTTTTTCTACCCAAACATTGTTTCATGTTCTCGGATCTTTCTTTAAGTGGTTATGAATCTTTTGATTGATAAAAATCATTCGCAGGTTTGAGTTTTTTGAAAATTTTGTATTTTAGGGAGTTGTATCCTGAAAGTAATGTTTTGTTTTATGATAGTTCCAAAAAATTAAGATATCTAAGTCTTCATACACTAAACGAGTACAGAATTATTTTTAAAAATGCAGCTAACATGTTTGGGACTATTTATGTATTTCATGAATGTTTTCCCTTGTGTCTGGATATTTATTGCTATGTAGATACCACTATGCTTGATTCTTTAAAGGTTAACTTTGAGATTCTAACATTAAACAGTATTTTACTCAAATGATATAAATCAAAGTCTCATATTATTTACCCTCAGTGCACACATGCAAAACTCTTACTTACCAGTTTTCTGGGGTTTTTTTGGTTTTTTTTTGGCAGTACTCAGGGTCTTGATTCCTGTGTGGAGTGCTCTAATGAGAACAACCTACAGTAAACCCATAAGGAAACCAATGCATAATATATTGTCAGGTAGCAGTAAGTATTATGAAGAAAAATACATCATAATAAAGGAACAAAGGGTGATGGCTCATTATTTTACCTAAAGTGATCAGATAAAGAATTCTATTTTACTGGTAGTTTTAGTCACAGTTAAGTATTTAAGAGTTGTTTCAGATAGTTATTTCTCAAATCATACATAGAGTACAAAATAAAGTAAGGGAAGAGAGGCTATCTTGGATTCTCTGAGCAAACTGTGTTTTTAACAAGATTCTGCAGGCTTTTGTTTCCCTGCAGGCTTTTCCGAGGTCTTGCATTTGTTTATTCCTGGCTCTGGCCCCCACTCATATTCTGACTTCTTCAGTTAGAGTAATTTATATTTGTTCTACTAAGAGCATTTTCCTTTAAATATATTTTTAGAGACATATTTCAAACAGGAAGATTCACAACTTTTTAACTGTAAATATTGTAATATATTGCTTAGACAGATCCTTGAGCCAAAGCAGTTCTAAATTATTATTGTTAGACATTGCTTGCACATTGACAGCATATCACATAAAGTGCAATACATAGCACAAAGTTTTCCCTGCCTTCAAGATAGCTTATGGACCTCGCATAGGAATGTTCATGAGTTGTTTGCTCTAGATTTTTCTAAATATTTCCAGAATCTTGTCCTTCTCCTTCAATTAGGAGCAAGACTAAAACTAATGCTACACACCATGATAGACTAATATCTTAAACCAAGTGTACATTTCGTAGAGTTGGAGACAGAGCATCTGACACTGAAGTAGCTTCTCTGAGTGCAGGAGCTCTGGTGATACAGGGAGACGCAGGTTGCGGTCTTTTCTATCAAATATCTGTGACTGACTTTTGCTTTAGTCAGCTTCCACTGCTGTAACAAATACTTGAGATAAATCATTCTGAAAGGAGGGAATGTTTATTTGGCTGACAGCTTCAGAGTTTTCAGTCAATGACTGCCTTTGTGCCTGTGGAAAGGACAGTTACCCAGAGTTCTGTCCTCATGGCCCTGGAGAAGTGGGCTTAGGGAAGGGGATAGGATTCCAGAATCCCCTTGGAGCCCTCCCCACACCAGTGACCTAACTGCTTCCCATGAGATTCCCCCTTCCAAAATGTTCCCCACCTTCCAGCAGCATCACAGACCAGTGACAACCTCCAGTCCAACCTGTGAGGGAAGCTACACTGCCTGAGTGGGAAAGCCTGAAATTCCAGCCAAGTTAGGCAGAAACAGCAGCCTTGACAGCGCTGCCAGCTCCTGGGCTCAGGGCTCTCTTCACCTGCACCTCAGGACTGCAATACACATGCTAAGTTAGCCTTTTGCCTGTCTGAAACATAAAAACAAACTCGACAAATCCTTTGGCAGTACAAAGCAAGGGTCAGAGGAGAGTAGGCATATGGCTTGCAGGTTGTTCTTTAAACTTCTCTAGTTCCCTAGCAGGCTCGGGCTGTTGTGCAACCAGTGCTGCTCTCAGAAGCTGCTGGGTTACCAGCTGCACTGGGGGCTTCTCTGGTGAGATGTTGCTATCTATCCCAGCATTTTGAATGTCTGTTATTTTGCAGTTGCCTGGGTGTTTGCCTGAATTGCTGCTGAATTCCTTCCTGACATATTTTTTCCTTCTGAATATAGAAGAAAAGGATGTGGTAGTGAAAGACTCCAGTGCAGGAGGCTCCCTGGGATGCTGACCAGCTTCTCTCCCTCAAGATCTCTGCAGAGTTCTCTGGTGAAGGCTACTTGTAGGGAGCCTTAAGGTCTGCAAAAGGCATGCAGGAAATGGTTTTCTTAATAAGCAGCACAGGGGACTATGCAAAGAAATGGATAAAATCAGAGCAGACATTCAAAGAGGCAAGCAGGAGTGGGAAATCCCCTAGCATTTCCTAGGCTTTCCTCTCTAATCCTCTTTTCTTTTTCCCTTGAGGATGCTAATACAGTAAACACCTGGGTGGTCCAGGAAAAGCCGCAGTGGAAAAAAAATGTAATCCGGAGAGAAAAATAGCTCTTTTCCCACTGGTAGTGTGTGTGTGTGTGTGTGTGTGTGTGTGTACATCATATGTGCTTCACCACATATAAGATGGTGCATGAAAAGCAGATTAAATCCTGTGCTTGGAACAGAGTATTCTGGTACAAGTCCTGGCCCAGACTCTAGTCGTTTTCTGTGACTGCTAGGCCAATCACTATACCTTTTTTAAAATAAAGGTTGTGATTAACAGACTCTCTAGTACTTCACCTGTACAAGTTTAAGATTCCATCTTTGAAAGTCACATTTCCTGATGGTACGTGTAAAATGACATTATACATGTAAATATTCCATTCACTGAGTGCGGGGTCTAGGTTCCCCAGACTCACCCTCACCTGCTTTGTCTCTGTCTTCAACATAGAAGGCGAATAGTCAGAACAGAACACCAGTGCAAAGTGAAAGTAATTTTATTGTAGATATTGCAAGAAGACTGGTAAATGGCCACCCCAGAGGAGTAGGGGTCCAAAAGCTGGGACACTGCTGGATTTGGGGTTACGATGATGTTTTATGGGGTAGAGGCCCCATCTCCAACTACCTGAGGGTCAAACCCTGATTGACTAGGTATTGGGCTTGTTGCTAGGGGCTTGGTTTTGTGGGCTAAAAGGGGAATTTTGAGGGTAAAAGTAGCCTGTTTTAAGAGGGGTTTACATGGGTCAGCGTAGAAACACAGAAGAGGACGTCAACCACAGAGACTGTCAGCCGGGCTGCTTGCTGAGATGAAGAGGTCTCTCCTTTCTACCTTTCAGGGAGTCCCAGTTACCTAGTCTAACTCTGTCTCAGGATCCCATTTTTCTCTAAAAAAATATAGTCATGTGAGTTGACTTGGAAACTATGAAATGATTTTAAAGTGCATAAATTTATGTAGACACACACAGAGATACATGGTCCATCATTTTCAAATGCTTGGGCATTCTCTCTCTAAAGTTAGCTAGAAATTCTGGTTTTATTTACCTTTAACTATGACTTCAGCTTTGCTTAATCTCTAAAGATTGTCTTTTTATCTTCATAATACCAATAATCTCTATCCTATAACTTTGTCATGAGATTTAAATAGGAAAACATAAATTGCTCGTTCTTCTTGCCAGAAAGTTAGAACACGAGTGCCATCATCCAATCTCAGAATCATAGGATTTTTGAGAAGAAATGGAATGATAGGTAATTAGAACTTTTCCTCAAAGTCATTGGGATTTTGAAGTTATTTTTTAACTTGTGTTTCACACACCTGTGTTGGCTGGATCACGGAGAGCTGACTCCTTCTCATGAGAGAATGCTAATAGTGTAAATTTTTTCAGTGCTTTTGGATGACTTCATTACCACCTTGAATGCATCTATTACTTCTGGTACCAGAAAAGATAGAGCAATAGTTATATCAAAACAGGATGCCAGTTGGAGCTTCTTCCTTCCATATTCTTATTCAGATGTTGTTGATATTTTATAGATGCTGGCCCAGATTATAATTGATGATAGTAACACACCTGGAAAGCATACCATTTCTCTTTTGTTCCTTCAGCATTAATTTTCTGGATTGATGCTTCCACCTCAGAGTATCTTGCTTTCCTTGAATTTAAAAGGCAGGAAGAACAAAACTTGGGAGATATTCTGCCATGGCAGAGGATTTTCACACTCATTGAAATGCAAATACTTGCATGTTTTAACATACACTTCCATTCATACTGAATTGGGCTTTCCCTTTGTCTTTCAGGTAAATGCCTCAGAGCAGAGGAGTGATTTTAACAAGGCAAAGCTTGCCATAGAGAGTCTTGGGCCTCAGTTGAAATGGTTTAAGTTTTAAAGTTAAGAGTCTTGGAACTGGAACTTTTTCTGTCATTTCCTGTCTTTGTAATCTTGGACAAGGTACATAATCCTCTTAACTCTGAGTTTTCTTTTATCCAATCTAAAGAACATAAATTATGATAAAAATACCGTGAATGCTTAAATTAAAAACATATATTACAATACAGTGTGGATTATCATTAATTCCCCTTGAGACATTCTCACTTAAAACACACTGATTCCTTGGCTATTGCAACTTTCTAAAGTGATTTGGAAGTACTCTTTCCTGTCCTGTTATGGTTAACTCAACGAGCTGAATAAAAATAAAAAAAATTAAATGTGGTCATTTTGACCATATATATGTAGTCATTTCAACTTTGAGAAAGAGCCAAAAGTCACTTGGCACCAGAGCCATTGAGAAGGTGGGAGAGGCTGCACTGCCATGTTTTAGGGGCATTTTCTACCATTACCTGGCACTCAGCATCACCACTCCCTAAATGTTTGATCACAGTTTAAGAAGACTTGAAAGAAGGCTTCTAGAACTGCTCAGAAAGTGCAAAAATGATGGGATAACTGTGTTCACCATGAAAGGGAGTATTTCGAGGGGGATTCGTGGCAATGCAAACCTTAACATAAAATGTTTTTAAATATTCGCCTTATATATTTGATCACATATTGTATAATATGTACTTTTTGATAGTTGCTGCATTCCACAAGGGACAAGTCCAAACACTCCAAGTGGATGCCTGAAACAACAGGTTATATACTCTACGTTTCTTTCCCTACACATAGATACTTAAGACAAAGTTTAATTTATAAATTAAGTACAGTAAGAGATTAGTAGCAATAACTAATACTGACACAAAAGAATTATAACATTATGTTTTAATAAAATATATGTGATTATGATCTCTTTCTCAAAATAGCTATTATATTGATTGCAGTTGATCTTGGGTAATGGATATAGCAAAACTGAAATTTAACGTATAAGAAAATACAGATACTGTATACAAATATAGTAAATATTAAACAGGGAAATTGTGTATGAAACATGCCTAACACAGTATTTGTATCACAAGAATGAGTCCCATATACTCAGTGCATCCCCCCTGGAAGCTAGTAAATGAAATACAGATGCTAATGGCTTTATCATCTACCACAGCTTCAGTCTTTCCTGCAGCTAAGGAACCAGACTGAGGGGAAATCTGGTCACATTTTCTTTTTAATTTTTTATTTTTATTAGTTCATGCTTACAATATACAATGATTGGTTTCAATTTGGGGAGTTGGTTAAGACATGTTAATTCTTTTCCTCCACCTTTACCCAACTCCTTCCTTTTTTAAAAAAAATATTATTTTAAGGAGGAAAAAAAGAAAAAAAATTCAAAAAAAGATAACACAAGGGCTATAATCCTTAATACACTGTGTATTGTTATCTTTAAATTAGCATTCAAAAATTTGTTTTTTTGGGCCAGGGATTTAGCTCAGTGGCATAAGCACCTGCTTGTCAGGCAGGAGGTCATGAGGTTGATCCCTGGTACTGGAAAAAAATTTTTTTTTTTCTTGGCACTGGGGCTCAAACTCATGACCTCACACTTGCCAAGCAGATGCTGTGCTATTGAGCTATATCCCTGGCCTTGTTATCTTTAAATTAGTTAATCAGAGTACAAGATACCAGCATTCAATTATCCAAACAGGATTAGTACAAATCTTTCTTTTCTATAAACTAAGAGAAATTGGAACTATAACTGTCTTTTTTTAATTTTAAAAACAAATAGAGAGAAGAATAAAAATGATGATACAGACTTTCAAAATCAAATAATAGGAGATTAACACTGGTTACTATATTGAGTGTTGTTGTCTTTAAAGTAGTTGTTCAGACTACAAGATACAGGCATGAAAAAGACGTTCAAACAATTGAACAATGAAAACACAAACTGTTGTTTTTGAAGAACTAGCAGATGTTAGTAGCATAGTTATCTGTCTATCTTTATCTCTATCTCTATCTGTATAATCTTTTCCCTTCTTTCTCTTCTCCTTTCTCCTATTCCAGTTGTTCTTTGTTTTTGAGCACTTTCTTTCTCTTTCACTTTCATAATATCTATTGTTCTTTTTGGATCTTATTTACTCCTTCAGCTTAATATATCTGGCATTGTTTCTGCATCTTGTTTCATTGATCATCAGATAATTTTTTGTACTGTGCTGTTTTTATCACAGTAGTTTTACAGTATAATTTTAAGTCAGAGATTGTGATCTCCCCCTGCCTTGCCTTTGTTGCCCAGAATTGCCTTTGTAGATCTCTTCTGGTTCCAAATGAACTTTATGACTGTTTTCTCCAATTCTGTAAGTTATGCTAATGCAATTTTAATCAAGATTGCATAAAATCTGTGTATCAGTTTTGGAAGCATGGTCATTTTCACAATATTGGCTCTTTCTACCAAGGGGCAAGGCATATCTTGCCATTTCCTGATATTCTCTTCAATATCCTTTTTCATAATACAGTAGTTTTCAATGTAAACATCATTTACATCCTTCATTAGATAAATTCCTAGGGATTTCATTGCTTTTTGGATGCTATTGTGAAAAGTGTTTTTTCCCTAATTTCTCTCTCAGTGAGTTTGTTATTAATGCATGGGAGGCTATTGATTTTTGAGTGTTGACTTTGTGTTAAGCTATGCTATTGAATTTGCCTATTAAATCTAGCAGTTTTTAGTGATGTTTTCAGGGTCTTCTATGTACAGTATGATGTCATCTGGAAACAATTACAATTTAACGTGTTACTTTCTTATCATCATTTCTTTTATTTCTTGTCTAATTGCTCTGGCATAAAGTTTTCAGAACTATGCTGAATAAGAGTGGAAGCAGTAGCCATCCTTGTCTTGTTCCATATTTTAGAGAGAAAGATTTCAGTTTTTGTTTATATACTATGATATTGACTGTTGGTTTGTCATAGGTGGCTTTATCAGATTAAGATAAAAGTATTCCAATTTTCTGTAGGTTTTTTTTTTTTATCATGATGGGTGCTGGACTTTGTCCAAAGCCTTTTCTGCATCTGTTGAGATGATCATATGGTTTTTCCTTGGGCTCTGTTAATATGATATGTTACAATTTTGATTTACACATGTTGAAACATCCCTGCATTCCTGAGATGAATCTAACTGAATCATGTTGTATAATCTTGATGATTTGCTGCTTTCTATTTGCAAGTATCTTATGGAGGATTTTTACATCTATCTTCATTAGGAAGGCTGACCTATAATTCTTTTTGTTTATCAGGTCCTTCTCAGGTTTTGCCATCAGGTTAACATTTGCTTCCAAGAATGAACTCTGTAGTACTGCTTCCGTATCAATTTCATTAAAGAATTTGAGAAGTAGTGGTAGTAAGTCTTCTCTAAGTTTCTTGTGGAATCCAGCCATAAATCCATCAGAGCCTAGGCTTTTCTTTGTTGGTATGTTTGTAATTTCATCTTTGATTGTATTGATTGATATTGGTTTATTTAGGATTTCTATATCTTCTTGATTCAGCTTTGGTAATTCATATGTATATTGGAATCTGTGCATTTCTTCTACATTTTCCATCTTATTCGAATTCACGTTTTCAAAGTAAGCATAGATGATTTTCAGGATTTCTGAGGGGTCCAGTGTTATTTCACCCTTCTCATTTGTAATTGCCTGGATTTGAGTCTTTGCTGGCTGAAGGTTTGTTGATTTTTTTTTTAATCTTTCAAAGAACCAGTTCTTTAATTCATTGATTCTTTGTGCTGTTTGCTTGGTCTCCAATGTGTTAATGTTTGCTCTGATCATTATAATTTGTTCTCTCACACAGACTTTTGGCTTAGCCAGCTCTTTGTTTTCTAGAAATTTGAAGTTCACCATTAAGTTCTTTATTTGTGTTTGCTCTGTTTTCCTGATATGAGTGTTTACTGCTATAAATTTCCCTCTTTGGGCTACTTTCATTGGGTCCCATAAGTTTCAGTATGTTGTATTGCAATTATCATTTAATTGTAGAAACTGTCTAATTTCTTCCTTAATTTCATCTCAGACTCATTGGTTATTCAGGAGGGTACTATTTAATTTCTGTATGTTTATGAAGTTCTTGTGATTTCTTTTGCCATTGATTTCTAATTTCATTACACCATGGTCCAATATTATACATGGAATAGTTTTACTTGCTTTGCATTTAATTACACATGTTCTATGAGCTAGTATGTGGTCTATTTTGGAGGAAGTCTTGTATTTATCTGAGAAGAATGTGTATTCTGATGGGTGGAACACTATAGATGTGATAAGTTTATTTGTTCAAAAGTTTGGTTCAGTTAAAATATTTCATTGTTGATTTTTTGTTTAATCAATCTGTCTTTTTGTGACAGTAGGGTATCGAGATCCCTCTATACAGTTGTATTAATGCTTGCTTGATTTTAAATGCCCATTAATATTTGTCTTATATTATTGGGTACACTGGTATTTGCTGAATGTATATTTATGATTGTTATCTCTTCTTCTTGGATTGTTCCCTTTAAAAGGATGTAGTGACCTTCTTCATCCTCTCAATCAGTCTTGGATTGAAATTCAACTTGTCTGCAAATAGAAAAGCTACTCTTGCTTTTTTCTGGGTTCCTGTTGCATGGAGCATTGTTTTCCATCCTTTGACTTTCAGTCTATGAATTTCTTTTTGAATTAAATGTGTGTCTTGTATGCAGCATATTGTTGCTTCTTGTTTCTTGATGCATTCTGCCAGTCTGTCTTTTGATTGGTAAATTGAGACTATTAACACTGAATGCTATAACTGATATATAGTCACTTATTCCTGTCACGCCATTTTCCTGTTGTTGACTCCCCCTATTGTTTTTCTCCCGCTGTTTAATTTTTTGCCTTACCTGTTGGATTCTTTCTTCAGGGTTCATGGAGTTGTAGTCCATGCTATCTCTTTCTAGAATGTCTGTCCAAGATTTTGGAGTGTTTTTGAGGTCCAAAGAAGTCACTACACATGGCTTCTATTATGGACACTATTTCCATAATTATCTGAGAAATTACTTTGGATTTGATTTTTTTTCCAGAGTCTCATTCAATTCTTTTGTTGTTACTACTTTTGAGGTCATAAATTTCCTTAGATGTTCTGTGTCATGGAAGTCTCTTATTTCTCTATCAGTTTTGAAAGATAGTTTTGTAGCATACCTGAAACTTGGTTGAAGGTTGTTTTCCTTTAGATTTTCAAATGCTTTACTCCAAGCTCTCCTTGACTTTGTTCAGTGAAGTTAGGTGTGATTCTAATGGGCTTCGCTTTATACGTTGTTTCTTTTCCCTTAAAATTTAAAAATTCTGTTCTTGTGCTGAATTTCTGAAATTTTGAATGATATGCTGGGTTGTAGATTATTTTTTATTGTGGATAGTTGGAGTGCTACATGCCTCACATCTGTATGTCAATTTTTTTTCTACCAAGGAAATTTTCTGCCATGAAATCTGTGACCAATTTTTTTTGTATTATTTTGTAACTCCTACTTTTTTATTGACTCCATCAATTTTTAGTTATTCTTCTTTGCCTCATCTAACAGCTGCTGGATTAATTTCTCATAGTCCCTTCATAGTTTTAAGAAATCTTTCTTTTCATGATCGCTGAGTAGCAGTCTGTCTTCTGTATATGAGATCTTATCTTCACATTGGCTTAAACTGCTGTGGATACTTTCAATGGAAGTTTTATTCTCTCAGATATCTGCTTGAATTTGCCTAATAGATTTCAATTCTTTTCTATGCTGAGAATTTATGTCTTCCATAACTATCTTAAGCACCTATATTTTTTGGTCTGCATTCTTCACTAGAGTCACTAGAAACATGGCTTCTATTATGGACACTATTTCCATAGGTATCTGAGAAATTACTTTGGATTTGATTGTTTTCCTATAGCCTTATTCAATTCTTTTGTTGTTTCTACTTCAGAAAGGCCAGGTGGGTGACTTTAAGATTTCTCCACTTCATTGCCCCTGGGTTTGCCTTTGGTGAACTGGATATCTGGAGTTAAATCTTGAGTGTCTTCTTATTTTCTCTTCTCATTTTAATTCCCAATGTGCTGCTTGTAAGTTGCCTATGGTGGATTGCTTCATTGCTAATATTCAGAACCATTAGGAAATGACTACTTCATGTGACATCTTCCAGGTATGGCTGGCTTTTGGTTTTTGAGTCTGTTGCAAGATCTTTCCTCTTCAGTTTGTCAGGGATGAGAATTTCCTGCCTGTTTGACCCAGTCCCTGGTTCTTTGAAACTATGCCACAGCATTTCCAGTGATATGAACATATGAACTAGATTTATGGTTATATAACAAAATCTAAAGCAAACCAGAAAATTATATGCAGTTAACAAGTTGTCAATATGTTAGTTTTCTCCTCAGACATTAAAATTTAAAGTGGGTTAGGGGAAAAAATACAGAAGTGGAAGAAGAAGAAGTGATTAGAATTAAGTCTGGAGGATAAGTAGGGGGTCACACTAACTTTGAGATAGTGGTAAAGAAGACTAGAGGGAAAGAGAAAAGGATGAGATAAAAGGAGTAGAACAGAACCACAACCACAAAGAGGCTAGAAACTGTGCTCACACTCATATAAAACAAGATTGAACAACAAAGGAGACAAAAACAAAAATAAAAAACAAAGACAAAACCACACTACAACAAAACACAAACGGGGGGGACAAAAGGGAAGATAAAAGTCCATTTTCAGGTTTGACTCTGTTGCTACTGGTAGATAATGGTGTGCAGACAGAGTCCCAATCCATGTTGATTTATCCCAGAAATGCAGCAGTAGCTTTTTCCTGGGGTAGTGGATAATCTCAGTGAGCCTGCACCTCCTGGCCAAGGCCAGAATCATTTGGCCTACAGCCGTCAGTGCACCTCACAGGTCAGAGCCCAGCTAGATTCTGCTGGATAGATCCAGCAGCCACGCTGAGTTCTGAGCCCAGTCAGCTTCTCTCTGAAAGGGCTCCTGGCCATCCCCTGTCACTTGCAGAATAACTAAGCCATCAGCACTCACGCTCAGCTAGTGCAGCACTTCATGTTCTCTGTTCACTTTCACTGTTGCATCTCTCTGTGGTGGCCTCTGGGGTCACCAACCATCACCGTGTGCCCATAGATTTGAAGTACTCTTCTCATGTAGTGAGTCCCATCTCAAGGAGAAGGCACTGCCAGCTACCTTCTTCTTCACTGAAATTTACCCAGGGGATCCATTTTACTCCTTGTCTTCCTCATGTTTCTATATTCCATCATCTGAACGGTGACTCTGCTGCTTACCACTCTGCAAAAAGGTGATCTCCCCTTCCGTTTCTTGAAACCTTCCCATTTGTTTAAAAAAATCTATCTCCAGGTATTGTATTACCTATCTTTAATTTTGATTTTTGTTACATTTTGGGTTTCTCATACAAGAGAAACCATGTGACATTTAAGCCTGTGTGTCTGATTAATTTCACTTCTGGTCTCAAAGTGCATCCCTTTTCCTATAAATGACTCACTTACTTTTCCTTTATTTCTCCTGAAAAAGAGAGCATTTGTGTGTGATTTTGCTGTAATAACTCCATCTGTAATGCCTCACGCTGTCATGTTGTCTAACCTCCAGGAGTTTAATGTAAAATCAGTTAAATAAGTGTCCAAATTGACCAGATCAGTGAAATCTGAAACAGGCAAAATTGTTGTTGTCCTAATGAACTGTCCCCTGGACACAAGCAGTACTGCAGAAGTTCAGGAATGTTTATTATTACAGGCATTTCTGGGAGTTATACTCTGTTAAGCCCCACCATGGTGCTCAGGGGGCAGCTGGTGATTCATTAATTTGCTGTGATTTGTCCTAATTATTCTAATTACTGCCTTGTCTCCTCAGACCAGCTGGTGCTGGAAGCAGAGGCTAAGTCACCAGTCATGAGTCCTGTGGCAGCTGCAGAATCCTGGGCACTGGACCTGCAGGATTCACCATCACTTGTCAGGAGGACCCTGCTCTGCTGTTTGGCCGGACTCACTCTTTTTGGAGGTGGTGTCCTGGCCTCAGTTGTGATCTCCGGGGTAGTGCTATGCACTTATCCTCTTCTTTTTTCTTTTCTACACTTCCCAGGATAGGAGAGCCCTGATCATTGGTGCTCTTCTATCTTTCCAACCTGCCAGCTCTAGACTGTGTGCTCTTTGTAAGTCCAACTGTTTCCTTGCTCCTGTCTTTTGAATAGCTCTAAAATTCAGTCTGATCTCCTGAGAACTGGTGATAACAAAATGTCTGCATCTCATTGCACACTGTGAAATGCTAAGGTGGGTATTCTCTTCCAAATGCATACTGTCACTATGTGTCACATTTACAAGGTCAAACACTGAAGCTCTGCATGCCTTTATGACTAGCTTATATCACAAAGCATGCAGGCGAGATGTGAAGGCAGTGCCAAAGCATTTTGATTCTTCTTGTCCCACTACCATTTCTGCTCATATGTAGCAATCCCATGGATATTTTCCTTGAGCTTTTATGCTGTGATTATAAGGCCTCTACCCTGGATTCAACCACAGATCACCTTACAGTCCCCTGCTGCAAGGGATTTCAGGGTTTGGCTGCATGCAGAGCTTGACTTGAAGGGGTAAGTGGGTCTTCACCTTTTGGATGTCCCCTCCCTTTCCATACTGCACAATTCTTTCCACATCTCTGGCTGTATGACACATTTTCATAACTAACCTTAGGTAGTATCTGTCTCTTAAGCCTTTTACACCTATTTCCCAGAGTTTGGGAAACCACAGGAAGTGTGACCTATCCCTCAGGACATGAGCTGACACGTAGTAGGATCTATGACACAAGGCCAGGGAAAATGAGAGTGGTTATGAAAATCAAGGGATTGAAAATAAGACAATGCTGATATTTGAAAGACTTAACTGAAAAAGAAGCTAGGTATCTCCTTGTTTAAATTACTTCTCTAAGAATTATCAAAGCCATGACTGGTCTTTCTCAGCCAGTTCCTATTTTTATTCCTATCTAGGTTTAACTATCATTTTCTGAGTCAGACCTTCCCAGTGCTGTAGACCACAAGTGACCCACTTCTGCCATTCACAAGAACCAGTGAACCATGCTGTACTTGTTTATCCAAGGAGCCTGGAAAGTTTGTGAGATTAGAGACCACATCTTCTCTGTATCTTTACAATCCCAGTGCCAAGAGAAGCTTGCTGCACCTGTGTACCCGAAGGCTAAGACACAGAGAAATTTCAGAAGAATGGTATTGGGCAAAGAAAAAAGTGAAAAAAGTTGACTTAGTTATATTTTTCTTTGCTGACACAAAAATACCAGACACCCAAAGTTAAAAGAGGAAAGGTTTATTTTGACTCACCGTTTGCAGAAGTTTCAGTCCATAGTGGCACAGCCGAGGGGCATCATAGAAGAAAATCATTTCATGGAAGCGAGAAGCCAGCAAAGTGGTGAAACAGAAGGTAAAAAGTGACAGCAGCAGCCTTCTTTCTGTCCCTTATATTCTATCCAGTCTGCGTGCTGTTAGGGCAGCCAGCACTCATACCCAGGGTGGACCTTCCCAGTATCTACAATTGTAATTGGAACTATACTAAACCAAGAAATGGACCAGTAATCATGAACCCTTAATTCCAGCATCATATCCTTAATCCCAGGATCACACACGAAATTCCAGCATCACACACAGTCTTGGTTACTTTTTTTTAACTTTTCTCTCATTTCTGGGAAAAAATACCCAACACCCAAAATGAAGGAAGGAATGGTTTATTTAGCTTACAGTTTGTGGAGGTTTCAGTCCATAATCAGCTGGCTCCAAGGCAGGGTGGCATGGCACCGAGACAACACTTCAAGGCAGAAGCTATAGTGCAGAGGGAAGAACAACCCACTTTACTCTCTTAATAGTGCATGCCAGCCACTCCCTCTCCTCACCCCCTAGGGCAGCTACAGTACTCACAAAATCTCCTTGCCCTCCTTTGTACAAGATGAGAATATTTACAAAATAAGAACCCTGGCTCCCTGCTGAGTCTCTCAGTTAAACTTCTAAACTTTTCAAATTGACACAATGTATCAACCATAACATACACTTTGGATCCAGCCACCTGTGAGATGTCCTACCTGTGACTATGTAAGACTTTGGCGGGGCATCTAAACACAAGCCATAATAAAAGCAGAGAAAGAAAACTCATTCTTATATCTGTAGATTTTTGGTGAGACACTTGTGCTGTATATAATAAAGCTGTTTATAGGTACAAACTGAAAAACAAAATAAAATTAAACCAACAAACAAAAACCATGAAGAATATCTACAGTCAATTATCTAGTTGTGCTTCATGACATCATGACTGATGTCATATGCAACTTGCAGCTTTCAAGCTGGACAGATGAATGTGACATACTATGCTCATAGGATTGGATAGTTAAAGTTTAAATTCAAAGTTTAAAAGAAACATCGACAAAATGAAACCCTCTGGATGCTTGACCAAAACATTTGATATTTATTAATAATGAAGTCAAGCTTAATGGAATTCAGTTGAACTCTTAAACTGTCCAGTGAGTAGAAATTAATGTCAGTTCTTAGATCTTTTTTATATAATTATAGTAATGATTTTGGCTTTTCTGGATTGCAGCTCTGGGACAAAATACTGATTTAAACAAATCAAACTTCAGGTCATTTATTAGCATGATGTTTGAAAAATTAGTGCTCTTAATAGTAATTGGGAAAAGGGCCATTGCCCAGGAGGAAGCCTATCAGGAAACAGAAGCTTTCTAAGTATAGGGGCGGCACTGACCCTGTTCATGCCTCATCTTTTCCCTGCAGTGGCAGAAGTGGTGGTGGATGAGTCAGAATGCAGATGTCTTGAAGGAGCAGACATAGCTGAACCCAGCTTGATGCAGCAAAGCAAGTCCAGGACTGGGAGTCGGGGATATGTGCTCTAGTTAGGGGTATGTGGGATGCATCCAGTTCCCATTAGATAGTGGAGGGAACTTGCTTACAAATTATGCTGGGGTAGTACATGAACTAGAGCTGTCAGGACCCTAATTCATCCTCAGGTCTGTTTATAAATCTCTATTATGAAATTCTGTTAAGCTTCTTGGTTCTTACTTTCTGACCAATTCATAGCTATGAAACTTCCAGAGTGCTTTGAGAATTAAAAGAGATAATGTATATCTGAAAGCTTTGAAGAAGAAAAAAGACATTTGGTAGCATTGTAATGTGGAGTAGGGCCAACTCTCCTATAAACCAACTGTTTTTCTCTTATTGTTATATATATGAGAATTAATTGAGTTAATGATTTGAATTATTCTTCAGTGTAAGAACTCACAAATGCTAAATGGTCAAGCCTTAGATTCCCATTCATAGTTTATATTTTAGCACTATTTGCCTTTTATTATTTTCCAAATAAAAGTACCAAGATTTAGGCTTAATGGAAGTTTCCAAATTTAAAACTTATTTGCATTCTTCAAAAAAACACGTGTGGTTATATGTTTTAAACTTTTAGGTGAATGAAATTTCATTGTAAACACTCTTAGTATTTATAATTCCAGCACATTTATAAAGAAGGGAACACATTTACTAATAGACTATTGTTTAAAAACACATGATTATTTCTGCGAGTGAGTAATGGGAAAAGAGTGAGGAGTGAGTTTCCCTCACTTTGTCCCTAAAAACATACATCATTATCTTCTCATGTTTCATAAGGGCCTCATATGAGGGGAAATCCTTTCCAAGTGCTGAGCTAGCTAAACTTCAGGGCCAGTTTGAGGGTTATGCAACTCACTATGAAGCCAAAGATTAAACAGCCAACAAGGATAGAAGCAAAGAGGTGAATCAGGCTATAAATCCTTGATTCTTTTCTCCAATTTTGCACTGAAACTCCTTTATGTCAGGAATCAGGGAGTAACATGGAAAATCAAGTATTTTTAAATTGACATGAGAAAGGGGTTTTCTAGGATTTCAGTATGTTGTGGAGGTATGGTGTTGTGTGCCTACAACCACAACAAAACACAGGTATGAGATAATCATCAAAATCAGAGTGACCAAGGGTTGATAATTGCTATTATAATACTTCAGAGGTATGCATTGTAATAGTTAATTGTAGTGTCTACTTCAAAAAAAATGCCTTAAGTATTACTGAAGTGAAGTTCTAGATGTGTCAGGATAATTAACTTACTGAAGAAGGAAAACCCAACCCGAATGTGGGTGGCACCAACCAACAGCTGTAGTCTGCATGGAATAAAAAGGGAAAGAAGGAAATTTGTCCCATTTGCTTCTTTTGAGGAGGTCAAGTCTTTGCCACTGTCTTTGTATGTTGATCTCCAGGCTTTCAGTGCAGAATCTTGAGCTTTTTAGTGCAAATCCTTCAGATTTCCAATATGTACTCTCACTGGACTCTGCAGTAAGCTCCAAGCATTTGACTTTTGACTGGATTCTCAGGATCTCCAATGCATAGACAGTCCTTTGCATTCTTCCACCTCTAACTGTGGGTAGCCATTGTAAGCAGTGTTAGGTCCTTCCTCATTACTGAGAAACAAATTCCTGACATTTACATATTAAAGGGAAAACAGTCTGATTTTGCCTCACAATAGAGATTTCAGTCCATAGTTGGCTAGCTCAGAGGTAAGGCTCAAGGCAGATGTGCCTCATAGAGGAGAGTCAGTCCACAGCAGGGTACACAGGAAGCACAAGAATATAGGAAATCAAGAGAACATAAAAGATATGTGTTCGCAAGCCACACCCCCAGAGACCAAGCTCTATATCTCTCTACATCACGACCAGCTATAAATCCATCAGTGGACTAATCTAGTGTCTTTTTTTCTTTTTTTTTTTTAACTGGGGATCAAACTCATGACCTCATGCTTGCAAGGCAAGAGTTTATGCCAGTGAGCTAAATCCACAGCCCTATAATCTAGTGTCATATACCCATGATCCAGAAAGTTCCACTTATGAGTGCATGAGACATTGTAGAACATCTAGATATAAACTATCACATAAGCCTAACTTTTAAACCTTTTATATGTTATATGTCATAGTTGTATAAAATACTAAATTAATTCTGTTTATGTAGTGAATCCTAAATGATATATATGCTAACCTGAATATGAAATTCTGTAAAACTCATTTATCAAAATTGATCCAGCTTTAAAAATAGACATAAACCTGCCTTCTTTTGAAAAATCATCTCTAAAACAAAGCAAATTTAGTATGCTATTTGACTTTGGACAGGTCTCACATGCTAATGTTATACAGATCATCAATATTTAAATGGGTAGATATTCCATTTGAGAATAGCCGCAAAAGAGAGAATCATCAATATTGTATTTCAAATCAAATAATTTTCCCTTTGACATGTATGCGATCTCCCCAATACTTTTAGGGCCGAAATGATTTCCCATTTGCGAATCAGAGAACTGTAGTGTCTGCAGCTTGCAAACACCTAAGATGGTGGCTGTCATCCGGGCACAGCAAAGAAGCAGAAAAGCCGTTCCTGGGTGGGCTTGTTTTCAGGAAGTCGAGTTACTCAGTAGGATGTTGTGTCTTCCTTTCCCTCAGTAGGAAACCTGTGCGTGTCAGTCCATGGGCACTGGAAGATGACAGATGTTGGCAGTCACAGAATAAGGCACCCTGCCTTAGGAAAACAGCACCGGCCAAACCGAAGTATCTGAAGGTGGTTGTCCTGTGAGACTGCAGCCAAAGAACGCTTGTCAGGAGATGGAGCCCAGGGAGACAGGTGCTGCCAGTGTGTCCTTCACATCAGAGCAGCAGCTGGGAAGGCTTACTTGGCACTTATTTAAACCAAGCATTCATCTCTTCCTTTTTACTGCAATCCTATGAACAAGAGAATGTATTACAAATGATAAATTGCCGACATTTCTGGAATAAAGAGT
The DNA here is from genome assembly GCA_004027455.1 of Hydrochoerus hydrochaeris. Lineage (NCBI taxonomy): Eukaryota > Metazoa > Chordata > Mammalia > Rodentia > Hydrochaeridae > Hydrochoerus > Hydrochoerus hydrochaeris. The sequence continues at coordinate 452,819 of PVLA01000170.1, read as the reverse complement.
GTTTAAAGTTGTTAGCTCTTTTGTGATAGATAGATGTGATAACTGTAGGATTCGACCCTTTGTTGTACTATGGTTAAATATTCTGAATTTTTAACTGCTGTACAAAGATAAATGCTTTAAAACTCAAAAGATTGAGGAAGTATAATTCTAAGGGGAGAAAAATGAACCAGAAGAGGAGCAAACATTTTAGGGCATTTATCATATTTTTAACACGTCCTTAAATCTATTAACTGATTTAATCATTATTATTATTTTTTTTTTTACTTTTTTTTCTTCCAAGTGTAGTCCAACAGGCTTAGAAATGTCAAGTACTTTTTCAGTATTACTCAACTAGCACACTGGTGAGAGAGACTTTACACTGCTGATTGCAAAGTTACTTTTGCCTCTACTTTTTATTTATTTATTTTTTTAAAGATTTTTTTTTTAAATCAGTACTAGGGATCAAACTCACGACCATATGCCTGCAAGGCAGGCACTTATGCTGCTGAGCTAAATCCTTGGCCCCGACTTTTTATTTTAATACTTTTTTTTTTTTTTTTGCTTTTGAGATTCAAGCTGGATCCTGTACAAGCTAGGCAAGTACTCCTCCACTGATCTACATCCCTAGTCCCCTCTTTTGTCTTCTACCCTCTTGAGATACAAGTCTGTAAATAAGAAAACAAGAAGCAATGGACTTAAATCTCTCTTTGAAGTGGCTGTGGTGGTAGTACCCCTTCCTTCTCCCTCCTTTCTGCATAATAATTTTGGGAACGCATGTTTCTATATTCTTCTGACTCTGGTCTCCTGAAGAGGTTTTTGAATATACTTCTTATCTGGCCAACAAAAGGTATCCATGCTATGCCACGGATGATATTACAGGCACATTGGTCTAGTAAGATGTCTTATAACTGGGTGCCTTTGGTTCTGAGTGGTGTCTCCAATAAAGGCTGTAGGAATTCAGCTTGGCCTGAGAACAGCCATTTTGATCATCACCACCATTTTATCCACTAGATGACCCTGGCATTTATTCCAAAAACTTTGGGATACATACAATCATTAATATAGCTAAGAGTTTTGTACTGTGTCTGGATAGTTTCTTACCTGACATTTGACATGTTAATAGTTTTTGACAAAACCCAGGGTTGTGGGGTAAATCTAAAATGACCCGCCCAAATCTTACATGTTTGGAAGGTGATTAGATCATGGGTAACTGTTAGGAATGTTGCTGAATGTACTGTTGAGAAGCGAGGTCAGTCCAGAAAAGGCAGTCACTGGGGACTTGACTTGGCCCTGCTTCCTCCCTTATCTAAGTATTACTTGGCCATGAGGTCATCAGTTTTAATCTGAAGCAGACTCTTTCACCGTGTTGTTTCTGCATTTGCATCAGCCAACCATGGGTTGAAACTTCGAAATCTATGATACAAAATAAACTCTTTCTGTGAGCTGTACTGTCTCAGTGATAAGAAAATTGAATAAGGGAGTCAGAATAAGTCCAGCTGCTCACAGTTCATGTTTCTCTATTTTAAGCCATAAATTTCTTCCCTTTATTTTGTAAGGCAGTGATTCTTCTGTCTCTCTTTGATTCCAGGCATGCTTCTATTGGTTGATTCCTAATAAATTGTGTTTTGTGTGATCCTAGATTTGTCCATCTTCTACTTTGAGATTTTGGCACTTTCTGCTTTTTGGTTCTATTACATCAGTATTTTTTTCCCCTAAACAGAAGCAATGGCTTTTTTGTTCAGTTACATTTGTAGAAATGTCTTTCTAGATCGAATATAGTGAACCTCATATTGACATGTCTAACACCATAGCACATCCAGTGGACTACATAGGGTTACGTTTTCCATTCCAATATTTGAAACTATCAGATATTTAACTGTTTTCTACATGAAGTCATCTGTCTCAACTACACAGGCATCACACCAGTCAGATCCTCTAAAATTGCTCTTCTTGATTTCTGATTCCTGCCTTTGAGGGATAATAAGGACAAGGAAAAGCCTGGCCTTCAGGCAGCTATCACTGAACACAATGCCTCTTACAGTTTCTCCATTAACAGAATCATGGATAAAAATATACATATTTGATTACTGAGGATTTTCATGAAGTTTATTTAAGATACTGGGCGAAAAAGGATCATGAATATATGGAAGCCTTGTAGCATAAATAACATTATTTTTACATGTAGTAAATTAAGTATTCTTTGCTGCAGCTTGAAAAACCTTTTTAGCATCTATGCAGGTAGCAGGTTCTTACAATATGTAGGCTCAGAAACATCATTTTCTCTCATAAATATCTAGATGAGCATCAGTATCCTGATGATTCTCTGTCCTCAAAACTGCGAACTTATTAAGGTAACGGACTCCCTGCCCATTCTTTTTTCTAGCATTGGACATCCAAGCAGTCAATAAGAGCAGTCCATGAATGGTGTGGCCGGTATGCAGAGAAACTGCAGCAAAGCATTTGAGATGAAGCTAATGAGAGCATGTGAGCAAGGGGAGTGGGCTGAATTGATATTGAAGCTAATTTATTTCATTAGCTAGCACTAGATATAAATTGCAGTGTAATCATTTAAAATGGATTGTTCACTTAGAAGATATAAAAATACCAACATTCCACTTGGTACATTTTTTTCACTGCTGAATCAATCTGATTTTAATTAATTTGTTTTTAAACCATGATGAGAACCATGCAGCCATTCTTGGAAGCAGGAATAATATGAGACAGGTAGATCCACCTAGACAGAAGGAGACCAATAAGTGAAGAACTGAGCAGATTAGGAAAGGGCAGTGGGTGACTATCTGGATTCATAAACCTGGAAGAATAAACATTTTTAAAATTACTCCTAAAAATTTATCTACTCAGAAGCATGCCAGAAGTAATTTATTGTTTTTTTAAGAGTCACAAATTGTGATGAACAAACTATAAAGATTTTTAAAAGCCAACTAGGATTTTTAAAAACCAATATCATTTACCCTGCTACAGGCAAAAAAAATAGTAATACTAATTTTCATTTATTAAGAAATGACTCAGATGCTGTAAATTTTAACCTACTTAGAAGTTTTAATCATTGATACAAGGATTTAAATGCTCTTATTTTGTACTATCTGATAAAAGCATTTGTTGGAAAAAGTAGTAATTAAAATTTCAAAGAAAATATTAACTTTGAAGATAGTTTTCATTTCAAGACATTTATTTAAGAACACTAGTTTAAAAGCATTTTCATTGTATTATTAAAATATTGTAATTATTATAATAGGTAATACTTCACCAATGCAAATTTGTATATTTATAATTACATATTTGAAAGAAAAATAGCTTGTGAATGCTTAAACTGTATATCTTTTTTAAATATTCAAATTTTTAGACTTATCAAATCAAACTATATTGAATAGGCTTTTACTATATCAGCAATATGTTATAAAATAAATGTGTACATATGTTATATTAATATTCCTATACTGCATCATATTTGTTAGAGTGGTTATGGTATGTTTTGTATTTTTGATTGTTAATAGGATTTATGTAACAATATATCTTATTTAACCTTAATAATTTTTTTAGTTTTTATTTTAAAGAGAATAAAGCAAAACAAAGAAGAACAAAGAAGATCAGAATAAAACAATGTAATCAACACAGGAATTCAAAACAAGATAACAGGAAATCAACAGTGGCTACCATAGTGCCTCCTGTTTTCTTTGAAATAGGTGTCCATGTCTTCACACACAATGAATTCAAACAAGAAAAAATAGTATAAAACCATTTAATACAAAAGAATGAAAGCATTACAGGCCTTCAAAACCACACAATAGGAAAATAAACAATGGTTACCATAATGTCTCTGTTCTGTTCAAAGTAACTGTTCATTCCTTCATACATATTGAAATTAAATAATATAAAATGGACTAAAACCAATCAAAACAAAGAATAAAAGGATTACTGGACTTCACAACAAGATGTTAGGAAATCAGCAATGGCTACCATAATGTCTTGTTTTCTTCAAAGTAGCTGTTCATACCATTACACATAATAAAATCAATTCTTATAAATTCTTTAGGAGAAGTTCTAGGCATGTATAAGCTTATACATGTATATCTTTATGTATTAGAAAAACAAAAAAATTATGAAAAAAATAAGAAACAAGAGACAAATAAATAACAAATGACAATATAGGCTTTCAAAACAAGGTGGTAGAAACATAACTAAGGTTGTTATTTTGCATAGTTATCTTCAAAAGAGCTACTCAGATTACATGCGAATTGACTTAATCCTATGAATGTTAGCTATTTTGTTCCAAGAACTAATAGAATTAGTAGCACAATCATCTTAGCTATCCTAAGTGTGTTTATATAATTTTAGACATTTTTTCTTTTCCCTTCCTTCTTTTCTCACTTTCCCTGAGGTATTTTTTCCCCCTTTGAGCAGTTTGTTACCTTTTCACAATATTTACTAACAATTTTGTATCTTATTTGTTCGCTCAGTTTCTTAAATGAGTGAGACACTATGGTATTTATACATGTGAGTTTGATTTATTTCACTTATAAGTATGGTCTCAAGTTGCATCTATTTACCTATAAAACCCTCAATGTCATCCTTATTTACAGCTCAGTAGTACTCCATTGTATAAAAATACCACATCTTTTTAACCCCTTCCTCAGTTAATGGGCACTTAGTTTGCTTCCAAGATCTGGCTATCACAAACTGTGCTGCTATAAACATGGGTGTACATATATTACTGTGGTATGATGCTTTCAGTTCTTCTGGGAATATGCCCAGAATGGAATAGCTGGATCAAATGGGACTTCCAATCCCAGGTTTTTGAGGAATCTCCAGTCTGACCTCCACAGTGGTTGCACCATTCTACAGTCCCACTGACAGTGCAGAAGAGTTCCTTTTTCCCCACAGCCTCTTCAGCATTTGTTGTTGGTGGTTTTCTTGATCCTGGTCATTCTTTCCAGAGTGAGATGGAAACTCAGTGTGGTTTTGCTTTGCATTTTTCTAATGACCAATAATGCTGAACATTCTTTTCATGTATTTATTTGCCATTTGATTTCTTCAGTTGAGAAGTGTGTGTTCATCTCAGATGCCCATTTTTTTGGACTGGGTCTTTGAATTTCAGGGGCCTGATTTTTAAAAATTCTTTATATGTTATAAATAGAAGTCCTTTGTCTGAGGGACCATTGACTAAGATTTTTTTTTCCCAATTTGTGTGTTTTCTTATCACCCTGCTGGATATTTCTTTTGACATGCAGAAACTTTTTAGTTTAGGACATGGTGATAGCATGGATCTAGTTCTAGTTTTCAGCATATGGAGAGCCAGTTTTTCAGCACCACTTATTAAAAAGACTATCTTTTTCACAGTGAACATTTTTGGCCCCTTTGTCAAAGATGGCTGAGTATGTTTGTAGTTGTGGTTATATCTTCTAATCTATTGCACTGATCTTTAGGTCTGTTTTTATTGCAGTGCCATGCTGATTTTATCACAGAAGCTTTTTAGTATAAATTCAAGTCAGGGATTGCGATACCTGCTGCCTTGCCTTTGTTGCTTAGAATTGCCTTTGCTAATCTAGATCTCTCCTGGTTCCAGATGAATTTTAGGACTGATTTCTCTAGATCTGTGAGGTATGCTAATGATATTTTGATTGGGATTGCTTTAAATTAGTATAACAATTTTGGGAGAATGATTTTTTCACAATGTTTGTTCTTCCTATCCATGAATAAGGAATATATTTCCACTTTCTGAGATGCCCTTTGATTTCATTTTTTCAGAGTATCGTAATTTTCACTGAATAGATTTTTACTTCCTTTGTTAGATTTATTCCTAAGTATTTCTTTCTTTTTTTGGGGGGGTGCTATTGTAAAAGGTGTGGCTTCTCTTATTTCTCTCTTAGTGAGTTTGTTGTTGGTGCACAGTAATGCTATTGACATTTGAGTGTTGACATTATACCCAGCTATATTACTGAATTTATTTATTATACTTAGCAGTTTTTCAATGGAGTTTTGGGGGTCTTTTATATAGAGTATCATGTCATCTACAAATAATGGTAATTTAACTTCTTCTTTTTCTATCCTATTCCTTTTATTTCTCTCCCTAGTCTAATAGTATGGCTTATATTTCCAGCACTATATTGAATAGGGGTGGTGATAATAGACACTCTTGTTTTGTTCCTGATTTTGAAATAAGAGCTTTTAGTCTTTGACCATTTAATATGGTGCTGGCTGCTGTTTTGTCATAGATGGCTTTTATTAGATTGAGGTAAAGACCATTTATTCAGATTTTTTCTTATCATGAATGAGTGTTGCACCTTATCAAAATTTTTTCTGCATCTATTGAAATGATCATGTGAGCCTTATTTTTGACTCTATTGAAACGATGTATTACACTTATTGATTTGTTTATGTTGAACCATTCCTGAATTCCTGGTGTGAATCCCACTTGGTCATGGTATATAATCTCGTGGATGATTTACTGCATTCAGTTTGTCAGTATTTTACTGGGAATTTTTGCATCTATATTCATTAGGGAGACTGACCTGTAGTTTCCTTTTTTGCTTAGGTCTTTCTCTGGTTTTGGTATTAGGCTACTACCTGCATCCAGGAATATGATAGGGAAATTTCTTCCCTTTCAGTTTCATTGAAGAGTTTGAGGTGTGTTGGAATTAGGTCTTCCTTGAATTTTTTGTACTATTCAGCAGAGAGTCCATCAGTACCTGGAAATTTTCTTTGTTAGTAAGGTTTTAATTACATTTTCAGTTTGATAAATTGAAATTAGGTTATTACATCTTCTAGACCCAGATTTGGTAATTCATATGTTTCTAGGAATCTATCTGACCATTTCTTCTGTGTTATCAAGCCTACGAGAGGAGAGGTTTTCATAATAGGTGTTGATGATCTATATTTCTACAGGGTCTGTAGTGATTTCACATTTTTCATTCCTTATGCTTGAATTTGAGTTTTTTCTTTTCTTTTTAAACAAGGTTGGCCAGGGGCTTTATTTATTCTTTCAAAGGACTAATTCTTTAATTCATTAATTCTTTGTATTGTTTTCTTAGTCTCTATTGCATTAATTTCTGCTCTGATCTTTATAATTTCCTCTCTTCTTTTGCCTTTGGTTTGACTTGCTCTTCTTTTTCTAAATGTTTGAGGTGTAGTATCAGGTTGTTTATTTGTATTCATTCTGTTTTCCTTATGTGGGAATTCACTAAAATAACTTTTCCTCTGAGGACTGTTTTCATTGCATTCCACAGGTTCCAGTAAGTTGTGTTTGTATTTTTATTTCCTTACAGATATTTTTCAATTTCTTCCTTAATTTCTCCTGTGGCCCATTTATTGTTCAGGAGTGTATTATTTAATTTCCATATATTTATTTGGTTTTTGTAGTTTCTTTTGTCATTAATTTCTAGTTTCATGGTACTATGATGAGATTATATGCATAGGATAATTTTTATTCTTTTGCATTTACTTAAACATGTTCTATGGTCTAGAATATGGTCTATTTAGAGAATGTCCCATGTGCAGCTGAGAAGAATATATATCCTGATGTTGTTGACTGTAGCACTCTATACACATCTATTAAGTCAATTTGTTCACAAGTTTGATTCAATTCTGTTATTACTTTGCTGGTTTTCTGTTTAGTTCATGTCTCTGTGTCAAGGGGTTTTAAGTTTCTTGTTATAATTGTTATTGCTTATTTGAATTTTCATTCCTATTAATATGTGTTTTGTATAGCTAGGTTCTCCCATATTTGGTGCATATGTGCTTAAGAGTGTTATCTCTTCCTATTGAAGTTTTCTCCTAACTAGTATGTAGTAACCTTCTTTATCTCTTGATCATTCTTGGTTTGACACTCACATTATCTGTAAACAGAAAAGCTACATCTGCTTTTTTTTGGTTCTTGTTGCATGAAGCATTGTTTTCTATCCTTTGACTTTCATTCTATGAATTTCCTTTTGGGTTAGATGGGTTTCTTGAATACAGCATATAGATGGCTGTTGTTTCTTGATCCTTTTGCCAGTCTGTTAAATTGGTGAATTGAGACTATTTAAATTAATGTTTATAACTGATATATATTGGCTCATTTTTGTCATTTTATCTTTATACTATTGGTTCTGTACTGTTCCCCTCTTTTTAATTGTTTACCTTGCTTAGTTTTCTTTTTTCTGTTGGTATTCTTGAAGTCATAGCTATTTTTATGTCTAGCTAGAATATCTTTTATTGCTCTTTGTTGTGCAGGTTTGGTGCTCATGTTCTTCAGCTGTCCTCTGTCCTATAAGTATCTTATTTATCCATCTGTTTTGAAGGACAATTTTTCAGGGTACATCAATCAGTTTGGAAGTAATCATCCTTTAATATTTGAATTATTTCACCCCATGTTGTTCTTGACTATATTGATTGCATTGAGAAGTTTGCTGTGATTCTGATGGGCTTTCTTTTATGGGTGATCTGTCTTTTCTGTCTAACAGGTTTTAATATTCTTTTCTTATGCTGAATTTCTGTGATGTTGATTAGTATGTCTAGATGAAGATTTATTTTGGGTATGGTAAACTGGTGTTCTGTATTCTTCACTTATTTGTATATCAGTTTCCTTTTCCATGCTTGGGAAATTTTCTGCTCTTGCTTCTGTAAGTAGTCTTTTGATATCCTTTATGTTGTCATCTTCTTTTTTGTTTAAATCTATCAATCTTATATTGTTTTTCATTGCATCATCTTGTAACTGTTGAATTGTTATTCCCTGATTTCTTGTTATTTTAAAAATATCTTTCCTTTTCTGTTTACTAGCTGCAATCTTGTCTTTGAGGTGTGAAAATCTTTTGTCATTTTCATTGGGCAGTTTTGCCAGCTTTCAATGGAATTTTTGATTTCTTGGATATCTCTTTGAACTGCTTCATGCATTCTATTTCTTTCTTGTATTGTTCATTCAAGTTTTCCATCTTTTTGCAGTGCTTCTCAACTTCTTTTAGCTATATCTTCTTTAGATGTGTTCAGCATTTCTATTATTACATTTATCATTTTTTCTTTTACCTGGGAGATTGTTTGTGATCTGATTGTGATCTAAGTTCCTTTACAGCTTCATGGATTTTTTTTTTTTTACTTCAGTTGCTATAATTTCAGATGTTCCAGGTGCATGGCTTATATTTTCTTCTACATCCATGGCTTCTAGGCTTGTTTTGAGATTGTATTTTGCTCTTTTGTTTTATCATTTCCCTCTATTATTCTGGATGAGCTGAACACAAGGTATCAGTTGCTTCCTGGGTTGAGGATATTTGTCAGTACTGCAGGGAATTTCCCCAGTTGAGTGGAGATCATTAGTCAGGCCTTACCAGATTCTTCCTGGCACTTGAATGCTCCTCAAATGTGAAAAGTGTACTGAGCGGGCTTTCAGCACACCCATGTGGTATTGTGAAGTTCCCCTGCTGCTTGAGTTTGTTGGATGAGGACTTTACCAGGTACTGAGTGGTGTACCAAAGCTGAACAGCTAGATGGAGTATACTATGCATGCCTTCAGCTCATATCTTGTGGTGCACCAAAGCTCTGCAGCTGCTTGAGATTGCTGGGAGGAGCCTTACCAGGTTCCAAGCAAGGTGCTGAGGTTGCCTGGTTGGATGGGGTTCACTGTGCAGGCCTTCAGCTCCTGCCACTTAGCACAGATGCTTCCCCTGACACCCTGGGAGGGGCCAACCAGGCCCCAAGGGACCTACCTGAAGGTCCACAGCTGATTGCCATTAATATTTTTAAAAGACCAGATACCAAAACTCATCATAATCTCATTATTTGACTTGAATACTTATATATTTATAGGTTTATTTTTGAGTTAAAAAGTTAATATCAGATGTTGATTTGTTGTTATCCCATATTTTCACATATAGTCTTTTATAACTGTGTAAAATGAAGTGTTAATATTAAATGACTCACAGACTATAGTAAAATTCAGAACACAAGAAAACAAAACAAAATGGTTAAAAATTCATGTGATAGGTTTGAATCAAACTCATTTCACAGACCCTTACTACATGAGATCTAAAATTTTTCCTCAGAACTCTTGACTACAGGTGTATTCATGGAACATTTGTGAGAAAGGAGCCTCCTAAATGCCTGCTCTAGGTGACAGTTCAAATTAGTTAAATTGTTCTACATGACAAAGTGTGTGGTTAATTTGTACCTGGATCCAAGGTTCCTGGTTCCAAGTCTAGCATTCTTTCTGCTATAAAACAATAGCTGGCATTTAGGAAAGGGACTTATATACAATTTTATTCATAGAAAAATGTATTTTAACCTTAAATATTGTAAGAAATTATGGTAAGACAGAAAAGGCAAGAAAAATAATATCTTTAGTCCTCAGACAAATATAAATCATTATTTACTCTTTATTAAAAGTCTTTTCCATGGATATTTAACTACTTTCTTTGTTAACAGACTTAGTCTCAAAAACATGAGTCCATATGTGTGAGATCATATGGCAGGTGGCCCAGGAGGCATTGGAGTGCACTCCGTGGATTTTTAGTTGATAGTTTTACACACTGAAATTTCCAATTCTTACCTTAGTTAATTTTAACCAGAAATAAGTATCATCTACTGAATTGTGTTTATACTTAAGAAATGTAAGTTCATGCAACCATATACTACTGATTAAGAAAGAAGATATTGTATTTAAATAACCAGAGCTCTTTCTAGAAATTGTATCATAAGAGTTTCACTGTATGCTTATTTTACATAGCTTTGGAATCACAATGAGTCTTAGAAAAATAAACATATTTTTGGGCCAGAAGAAAATCCATCCACCATAAGTGGGAATTTGGTGACAGCCAGTGTACCTACTGCATAACCACAGAGAAGGTGGCAGCTTCTTCAAGTTTGTGATCAATCTTGGAATGTGAGGCTGTCATAAACATTGTACCATGGGGGCCTTGCTCTCTTCAATGTTGTTGTGGCTCTACCAACAACATGAATTTATCCCAGAGTTTTTAAATATGTTTGTGCACAGCAAAGCACCAATGGGAAAACAGTAACTGGTGTGTTTTCTTTTTTTTTTTCTTTATAAAATTTTATTTTACAGAGAATAAAACAAAAGAGGACAGAACAATGCAGATCAGAACAGAACAATACAAGCAATACAGCACTTCACAACAAGACAATTGGATATCAACTCTAACTACCATAATATCTCTTTTTCTGAAATAGTTGAGCATAGCTTCACAAACAATACTACCAAACATAACAAAATAGAACAAAAGAATTCAAGAGAATGAAACTATTACAAGTCATTCTGAAGCAAATAACAGAAAATGAACAATGGCTACTATACTATTTCATTTTCCATAAAAAATTTGTTTATATTATTACACATATTAAAATCCAGTAAGACATAGCATGACAGAACCAATGGTAATAGAAGAACAAAAGCATGGTAGGACTTCAAAGCAAGATGATATTAAATCAACAGTGGCTGCCATAATGTCTTGTTTTCTTCAAAGTAGCTGTTCATATCATCGTACATAACAAGGTCAAACAAAACAGAATAAAACCATTCAAACAAATGAATGAAAACATTACAAGTCTTCAAAGCAATGTAATGGGGAACCATGATTACCTTAGAATCTTATGTACTCTTACCATCTCTTACACTAGGGAAACTATATGGTATTTATACATGTGAGCTTGATTTATTTAGCTTATGAGTATGGTCTCAAGTTGCATCCATTTTTTATAAATATCGCAATGTGATCATTCTTTACAGCTGAGTAGTACTCCATTGCATAAAAGTACCAAAATTTTTTTATCCCTTCCTCAGTTGATGGGCACTTAGGTTGTTTCCAAGATCTGGTTATTACAAATTGTGCCACTATAAACATGGATGCACATATATCACTGTGTTATGATGTTTTCAGTTCTTCTGGGAATATGACTAGGAGTGGAATAGCTGGGTCAAATGGGACTTCCAATCCCAGCTTTTTGAGGAATCTTCAGACTGACCTCCCCAGTGGTTGCACCAGTCTACACTCCCACCAACAGTGCAGAAGAGTTCCTTTTTCCCCACAGCCTCTTCAGCATTTGTTGTTGGTGGTTTTCTTGATCCTGGCCATTCTTTCCAGAGTGAGAAGGAATCTCAGTGTAGTTTTAATTTGCATTTCTCTAATGACCAATGATGATGAACGTTTTTTCATGTATTTATTTGCCATTCATATTTCTTCATGTGAGAACTGTGTGTTCATCTTGGATGCCCATTTTTGGATTGGGTCTTTGAATTTTGGGGGTCTGATTTTTTTTTTAATTCTTTATAAGTTCTAGACAGAAGTCCTTTGTCTGAGGGACAGTTCACTAAGATTTTTTCCCAGTTTGTGGGTTTTCTTTTCACTATGCTGGAGATTTCTTTCAACATGCAGAAACTCTTTAATAAGACGTGATCTGAGTTATTGATTCTGGGAAGTATTTCCCATGCAATTTATGAATTCTTGTTCATGAATTCTCTACCTACCCCAATGTCTTCAAGATTTTTACCTACTTTGTCTTCCAATAGATTTAGTGTTTCTGTTTTAATATTTAGATCTTTGATCCATTTGGATTTTAGTTTAGTACTTGGTGACAGGCATGGGTCTAATTTTAGTTTTTGGCATATGGGTAGTCAGTTTTTCCAGCACCGTTTATTAGAGAGTCTATCGTTCTTGCAGTGAACATGTTTGGTCACTTTATCAAAGATAAGGTGGTTGAGTGTGTTTGTAGATGTGCTTGTATCTTCTATTTTATTGCATTGATCTTCAGATCTGTTTTTATTCCAGTACCATACTGAGTTTATTACAGTAGCTTTATAGTATAACTTCAAGTCAGGGATTGCGATGCCTCCTGCCTTGGCTTTGCTGCTTAGAATTGCCTTTGCTATTCCAAGTCTCTTCTGGTTCCAGATAAATTTTAGGAGTGATTTCTCTAGATTTATGAAGTATGTGTTAGTGGTATTTTCATTGGGATTGCTTTGAATCTGTATAACAATTTTGGGACAATGGTCATTTTCACAATATTTATTCTTCCTATCCATGAACAAGGGATGTCTTTCCATTTTCTGAGGTCCTCTTCTATTTCTTTTTTCAGGGTATTATAATTTTGCCTGTATAGCTCTTTTACTTCTTTCATTAGATTAATTCCTAAGTATTTCAATTTTTTGGATGCTAGTGTCAAGGGTGTGGCTTCTCTTACTTCTCTCTTGGGGATTTTGTTGTTAGTGTATAGGAATGCTATTGATTTTTGAGTATTGATTTTGTATCCAGCTACATTGCTGAATTTATTTATTATATCTAGGAGTCTTTCATTGGAGTTTTGGGGATCTTCTATATAAAGTATCATGTCATCTGCAAATAATGATAGCTTATCATTCTCTTTTCCTCTCTTTACTCCTTTTATTTCTCTCTCTTGTCTAATTGCTCTGGCTAGTATTTCCAGTATTATGTTGAATAGGAGTGTTGATAAGGGATATCCTTGTCTTGTGCCTGATTTCAAGGTAAAGGCTTTCAAAGTTTTTGGCCATTTAACATGATGCTGGCTGTTGGTTTGTCATTGATGGCCTTTATCATATTGATGTAGAGAGCATCTATTCCAATTCTCTGTGAGGTTCTTATCATGAATGGGTGTTGGATCTTATCAAAAGCTTTTCTGCATCTATAGAAATGATCATGTGATTCTTACTTTTGGCTCTGTTGATATGGTGGATTACATTTATTGATTTATGTATGTTGAACCATCCCTGCATGCCTGGGATGAATCCCACTTGGTCATGTTGTATAATCTTCTGGATGATTTGTTACATCCTGTTTGACAATATTTTATTAAGAATTTTTGCATATATATTCATTAGGGAGATTGGCCTGTGGTTCCCTTTTTTAGTTGAATCTTTCTCAGGTATTGGTACTAGAGTAATATTTGCTTGCAGGAATGACTTAGGGATAACTGCTTCCCTTTTGATTTCATTGAACAGTTTGAAGAGTGTCGGCATTAAGTCGTCTTTGTATTTCTTGTACAATTCCTCAGTGAATCTTTCTGGGCCTGGGCTCTTCTTTGTTGGTAAGGACTTAATTACATTTTTAATTTCATTAATAGAAATTGGGTTACTCAGCAGTTTTACATCTTCTTGATCCAGCTTTGGTGGTTTATATGTTTCTAGGAATCTGTCCATTTCTTCTGTGTTATCAAACCTATAAGAGTAGAGGTTTTCAAAATAGGTGTTGATGATCTTCTGTATTTCCTCAGAGTTGGTAGTGATTTCACTTTTTTCATTCTGTATTGCATGAGTTTGAGTCTTTTTTTTTCCTTTTCTTAATTAGATTGGCTAGGTGCTTATCAATTTTATATATTCTTTCAAAGAACCAACTTTTGATTCATTGTTTCTTTTGCATTAATTTCTGCTCTGATCCTTATAATTTCCTCCCTTCTTTTGGATTTGGGCTTGACTTGCTCCTCTTTTTCTAGCTTTGAGGTGTAGTATCAGATTGTTTATTCATGTTTGTTCTGTTTTCTTAATGTAGGAACTCAGTGCAATAAATATTACTCTGAGTACTCTTTCATTGCATCCCATAGATTCTGGTAAGTTTTATTTGTATTTTTGTTTGCTTGTAGATATTGTTTAATTTCTTCTTATTTTCCTCTGTAACACATTGATTGCTCAAGAGTGTACTATTCAATTTCCATGTGTTTGTGTGGTTTTTGCAGTTTTTTTATCATTGATTTACAGTTTCATGGTGCTATGATCTGATACCATGCATGGGATAATTTCAATTCTTTTGCATTTACATAATATATTTTGTTGGCTAGTACATGGTCTATTTTAGAGAATGTCCCATGTACTGCTGAGAAGAATGTATATTCTGATGTTGTTGGGTGGAGCACTCTATACGTCTATCAAGTCCATTTCTTCACAGGTGTGATTCAGTTCTGTCATTTCTTTGTTGATTTTCTGTCTAGTTGATCTGTCCCTTTGTGTCAATGATGTGTTAAGGTCTTCTGTTATAATTGTGTTATTTCTTATTTGATTTTTCATTTCTGTTAATACTTGCTTTGTATAGCTGGGTACTCTAGAATTTGGTGCATATATATTTAAGATTCTTTTATCTTCCTCTTGTAGTTTTTCCCTAACTAGTATGTAGTAAACTTCTTTATCTCTTTGGACTTTTCTTGGTTTGAAGTTGACATTGTCTGCAAACAGAATAGCTACCCCTGCTTTTTTTTTTTTAAGTTCCTGTTGCATCAAGTATTGTTTTCCATCCTTGGACTTTCAGTCTATTAATTTCCTTTTGGGTTAGATGGGTTTCTTGTAGACAGCATATGGTTGGATGTTGTTTCTTGATCCATTCTGCCAGTCTGTTTCTTTTAATTGGTGAATTGAGGCCATTTACATTAATGGTTATAACTGTTATATTTTGGGTTATTGTTGACATGTTATCTTTCTGCAGTTGTATCTTTATCTTTCCTTTCTGTCTAATTGTCTGTCTTTCTTAGTGGTTTTTTCCTATGTGTATCTAGAATGTCTTTGAGTATTATTTGCAGGGTTGGTGTGGTGATCATGAAGTTCTTCAGCTGTTCTTTGTCATGGAAGTATCTTATTTCTCCATCCATTTTAAAGGACAGTTTTTCAGGGTACAGCAGTCTGGGTTGGAAGTCATTTTCTTTAGGATCTGAAATACTTCACTCCATACTCTTCTTTACTTCATTGTTTGTGTTGAGAAGTCTGCTGTGATTCTGATAGATTTTCCTTTATAGGTGACCTGTCTCCTCTCTAGCAGCTTTTAATATTCTGTTCTTATGTTGGATCTCTGGGATGGTGGTTATTGTATGTCTGGATGTAGTTTTATTTTGGTTATGGCTGTTTGGAGTTCAATATGCTTCACTAATCTGAATGTCAGTTTCCATTCTCATGCTTGGGAAATTTTCAGTTATTACTTCTGCAAATAGCCTCTTGATATCATTTGTGTTGTCCCCTTCTTTTTCATTTATCCCTATTAATCTTATGTTGTTTTCTTTGCATCACCTTGCAACTGTTGAATTGTTATTTCCTTATTCTTTGTTATTTTTAAAAGCTATTTCCTTTCCTGTTCACTAGCTGCAATCTTATATTCGAGGTCTGAAATTCTATCTTCACTTTCATTGAGGCAGTTTTGGCAACTTTCAATAGAATTTTTGATTTCATGTATATCTCTTTGAATATGCTTCATATATTCTGTTTGTTTCTTACACTGTTCATTCAGGGATCCTATCTGTTTGCTTTGTTCCTCTAATTTTTTAACTATGTGTTTTTTAAATGCATTCACTATTTCTTTCACTACTTTTATCATTTCTTCTTTTACCTGGGAGATTATTTCTAATTTGAGTTCCTTTATAGCTTCCTGTACTCACTTCTTTATTTCAGTTGAAATCATTTCAGGTATTTCAGGTGTATAGCTAGTATTTTTTTTCTATGTATGTGGCTCCCTGGCTTTCTTGGGATGGGCTGGAGATTTGAGATTGAATTTTGGCCTTTCATTTTGTCATTTTCCTATATTTCCGTGTTTCAGTTGATGTTACAAAACTTTCCCTGAGCATGTTGGAAATCACCTCCTGCACCCTCAGCTCTGGGGACTCAGGGCCCTTGGCTCCCCTGGTTGAATGAAGGTTGCAGGGTGTGGTCCACTCAAGCCTGCAGAACCTTTTAAGGCTAGTCCAGTGTCCTAGGTGGCTAGGCGGGCACACAAGCACCAGGAACGATGTGCCAAACTCTCCCAGGCCAGAGCCAGGGAGCTGGAACTCGCCTTGTCACTGCACAGGCCTAATTCCCCTCTCAACACTTGCTTGTTCCCCTGGTTGGATAAAAGTCACTGGGCATGGTCCATTGAAGCCTATGAAACCTCTTCAAGCTAGCCCACTGTCCTAGGGGGTCTTACAGGCACCCCAGCACCAGGAGTGATGTCCCACACTCCCCCAAGCCAACGACAGCAAGCTGGAACATCCCTTGCTGCCACGTGAGCTGGAACTCCACTTGCCACCATGTAGGCCTTGGTGTGTTTTCACCTTGGAGCTCCTGTATCTGCACTTGGGCTCAGGTCCATCCCTTGACTCCTGACAGTAGTCTGTGCTCTTTTATTTTCTTTCTTAACCAGAGATTGAAGCAGGACTTTGTACTTGACAGGTAGGTGCTGTGCTGGTGAGCTAAATCTCCAGCCCTTTGTGCTCTTATGTGGTGATACTGAATCTGTTATCCTCCTTCCACCTTGGTCCCTTGATGTCTTTGAATTGGTCTCCCCAGTGATCAGACTTCATGTGTGTCACAACAAAGACTCACTGTTGTTAAGTCTGCTCAAGAAACAAGGAAAGGGTCTGGGGATTTAACTCAGTGGCATAAGTGCCTGCTTTATAAACACACAGTCATGAGTTCAATCCCTGGTACCAAAAACAAAACAAAACAAAACAAAAAACAGAAAAAACCCACATTGAGTCCTGGGCCCAGAGCATGTGCAGGTTGAAATCTAGCACACAGAGAAGCCTTGGAACTTCACTCCCAGATGGTAGGACCACACCCCACATCTGAAATCACCCAAGGATGCACAGGAGGTCCACGTGGGCCTAACTGGGCCTTGCCCAGTGAACTCCAAGCATCTGGTAGGGGCCTGAATTGAGTCCTGAGCCCAGAGCATGCATGGATTAAAACTCAGCACATAGGGAAGCCCTGGAACTTCGTTCTCAGTTGGTAAGACCACACCCTGCATCTGAAATCATCCAAGCATGCATGGGAGGTCCAAGTGGGCCTAACTGGGGCATGCCTAGCAAACTCCAAGCAGTGTGTAGGGGCCTGAATGGAGTCTTGGGCCCAGAGCATGCCTGAGTTGAAACAAAGGACACAGGGAAGCCTTGGAATGTTGCTTCCAGGCAGTAAGACCACACCCTGCATCTGAAATCACAGGAGGTCACACAGGAGTGCCCACAGGCCTAACTGACCAAGGCCCAGAGAACTCCAAGCAGATAGTTGTTGCCTGCTGTATGCCCTGGGAGGCAAATGTGGGCCAGGTGATTCTCAGTGCATGGAGGAAGCCTTGAAACATTGCTTGAAACCCAGAAATATAGGAAAACAACAAAACAAAACAGCAAAATGAAATCTTAAACTTTCAGCCCAACCCAAGCAAGCCTAGGAGACATGGACACAGAAGAAAATATAAGCTATACAACTGAAATAATATCAACTGAAGTAAAGAAACAACTCTGCAAAGCTATAAAAGAACTCAAATCAGAAATAGTCCCCCAGGTAAAAGAAGAAATGATAAATGCAGTGAAAGAAATGCTGAACATATCTAAAGAAACGTAGTTAAAAAATTAGAGGAACAATGCAAAAAGATGGAAACTCTGAATGAAGAATATAAGAAACAAACAGAATGCATCAATCAGATTCAAAGAGATATACAGGAAATCAAAAATTCCATCAAAAGTTGGCAAAACCACTGCAATGAAAGTGAAGATAGAGTTTCAGACCTCGAAGACATGATTGCAGCTAGTAAACAGAAAAGGAAAGATGTTTTAAAAATAACAAGGAACAACAGGAAATAACAATTCAACAATTGCAAGATGATGCAAAGAAAAACAAAAAATAAGATTGACAGGTATAAACGAAAAGGAAGGTGACAGCACAAATGATATCAAGAGGTTATTTAGAGAAGTAACAGCTGAAAATTTCCCCAACATCAGAATGGAAACTGACATACAAATCAGTGAAGCATAGATAACTCTTAATAACCATAACCAAAGTAAAAGTATGCCCAGGCATATAATAATCAACATCCCAGAAATCCAACATAAGAACAGAATATTAAAAGCTGTTAGAGAGAAGAGACAGATCACCTATAAAGGAAAACCTATCAGAACCACAGCAGACTTCTTAACACAAACAATGAAGTGAAGAAGAGCATGGGGTGAAGTATTGCAGATACTAAAGGAAAATTACTTCCAACCCAGACTGCTGTACCCTGCAAAACTGTCCTTCAAAATGGATGGGGAAATAAGATACTTCCATGACCAAACAGTTGAAGAACTTTATGACAACCAAACCAACCCTGCAAAGAATGCTTAAAGACACTCTAGACAGTCATAAGAAAAAACAATTAAATAAGGCAACAATTAAACAGAGAGGAATGGTAAAAAATCAAGAGCAGAAAGATAACATGTCAAAAGAAACCAATATATATCAGTTATAACCATTAATGTAAATGGCCTTAATTCACCAATTTAAAGAAACAGACTGGCAGAATGGATCAAGAAACAACATCCAACCATATGCTGTATACTGGAAACTCATCTAACCCAAAAGGAAGCTCATAGACTGAAAGTCAAGAGAGGGAAAAAATAATCCATGCAACAGGATCCCCCCAAAAAGCAGGGGTAGCTATTCAGTTTGCAGACAATATGAACTTCAACCAAGAATGATCCAAAGAGCTAAAGAAGGCCACCACATACTAGTTAGGAGAAAACTTCAAGAGGAAGAGATAACAATCTTAAATATCTATGCACTAAATTTGGGAGCACACAGCTATACAAAACAAATATTAACTGAAATGAAACATTAAATAAGCAATAACACAATTATAACAGGAGACCTTAACATTCAATTGACACAAAAGGGACAGATCAACTAAACAGAAAATCAGCAAAGAAATAACAGAACTGAATCACACCTGTGAACAAATGGACTTGATAGACTTATACAGTGTTCCACCCAACATCAGAATATACATTCTTCTCAGCAGCACATGGAATGTTCTCTAAAATAGACCATATACTAGCCAACAAAACATGCTTAGGTAAATGCAAAAGAATTGAAATTATCCCATGCAGGTTATCAGATCATAGTGCTGTAAAACTAGAAATTAGTGACAAAAGAAACTGCAAAAACCTCACAAACACATGGAAATTGAATAACACACTCCTGAGGAATCAGTGGGGCACAGAGGAAATTAAAGAAGAAATTAAGCAATATTTACAGGCAAATGAAAATGTGAATACATCTTACCAGAACCTGTGGGACACAATGAAACCAGTTCTCAGAGGGAAATTTATTGTAGTGAACTTCCACATTAGGAAAACAGAACAAACACAAATAAACAACCTGATTCTGCACCTCAAACATCTAGAAAAAGAAGAGCAAGTCAAGCCCAAAGACAAAAGAAGGGAGGAAATTATAAAGATCAGAGCAGAAATTGATGCAATAGAGACTAAGAAAATAATACAAAGAATCAATCAATCAAAAAGTTGGTTCTTTGAAAGAATAAACAAAATTTATAGGTCTGTAGCTAACCTTATTTTAAAAAAATCAAATTCATGCAATAAGGAATGAAAAATGTAAAATCACTACAGACACTGTGGAGATATAGAAGATCATCAATACCTATTACAAAACCTTTCCTCTCATAGACTTGATAACACCGAAGAAATGGTCAGATTCCTAGAAACATAAGAATTACCAAAACTAGGTTAAGAATAATCCAATTTCAATTAATCAAACTGAAAATGTAATTAAATCCCTACCAACCACAAAAAAAGCCCAGGTCCAGATGGATTCACTGCAGAATTCTACAAGAAATTCAAAGAAGACTGAAAGCCAACACTCCTCAAACTCTTCAATGAAATCGAAAGGGAAAGAATTCTACCTAACTCATTTGTGGAAGTAAACATTACTTTAATACCAAAACCTGAGAAAAATGCAGCCAAAAAAGAGAACTACAGGCCAATCTCCCTAATGAACATAGAAGCAAAAATTCTCAATAAAATTTTGGCAAATAGAATGCACCAAATCATCAAGAAGATTACGTGCCATGGTCAAGTGGGATTACCACAGGAATGCAGGGATGGTTCAACATATGCAAATCAATAAATGTAATCCACCCGATTAACAAAGCCAAAAATGAGAACCACATGATCATTTCTATAGATGCAGAAAAAGCTTTTGGTAAGGTCCAATACTTATTCATGATAAAAACCTTACAGAAAATTGGAATAGATGGTCTTTAAGTCAATGTAATAAAAGCCATTTATGACAACCCAATAGCTAGCATTATATTAAATGGCCAAAAACTTTGAAAGCCTTTACCCTAAAATCAGGAACAAGACAAGGATATCCAATATCACCACTCCTATTCTATATAATGCTGGAAATACTAGTCAGAGCAATTAGGCAAGAGAGAGAAATAAAAGGAGCAAGGATAGGAAAAGAAAAAGTTAAATTATCATTATTTGTAGATGACATGATACTCTACATAAAAGACCACCAAAACTCTATTGAAAAATTCCTAGGTATAATAAATAAATTCAATAATGTAGCTGGATACAATGTCAACACTCAAAAATCAATACCATTCCTATATACTAACAACAAAACCACTAAGAGAGAAAGAAGAGAAGCCACACCCTTTACAATAGCATCCAACAAAATGAAATACTTAGGAATTAATCTAACAAAAGATGCAAAAGATCTATTCAGGGAAAATTATAATACGCTGAAAAAGAAATCAAAGAGGACCTCAGAAAATGGAAAGTCATCCTTTCTTCATGGATAGGAAGAACAAACATTGTGAAAATGGCCATTTTCTCAAAATTGCTATACAGATTTAATGCAATTCCAATCAAAATATCATTAGCATACCTCACAGATCTAGAGAAATCACTCTTAAAATTCATCTGGAACCAGAAGAGACCTAGATTAGCAAAGGCAATTCTAAGTAACAAAGGCAAGGCAGGAGGTATCACAGTCCCTCATTTGAATTTATACTAAAAAGCTACTGAGATAAAATCAGCATGGTACTGCAATAAAAACAGACCTAAAGATCAGTGCAATAGATTAGAAGATACAACCACAACTACAAACACACTCAGCCACTTTATCTTTGACAAAGAGGCCAAAAATGTTCACTGTAAAAAAGATAGTCTTTTTAATAAGTAGTGCTGGAAAAACTGTCTTTCCATATGCTTAATACTAAAACTAGATCCATGCCTATCACCATGCACTAAACTAAAAAGCTTTTACATGTCAAAAGAAATATCCAACAGGGTGAAAAGAAAACACAAAATTGGGAAAAAAATCAGTCAATGGTCCCTCAGACAAAGGACTTCTATTTATAATATAAAAAGAATTTAAAAAAAATCAAGCCTCTGAAATTCAAAGACCCAGTCTAAAAAGTGGGCATGTTAGATGAACACACACTTCTCAGCTGAAGAAATCAAATGGCAAATAAATACATGAAAAAATGTTCAGCATCATTGGTCATTAGAGAAATGCAAAGTAAAACCACACTAAATTTCTATCTCACTCTGGAAAGAATGGCCAGGAATTAACAAAACCACCAACAACAAATGCTTGAGAGGCTGTGGGGAAAAAGGTACTCTTCTGCACTGTTGGGGGAGTGTAGACCTGTGCAACCACTGTGGAGGTCAGTCTAGAGATTCCTCAAAAACCTGGGATTGGAAGTCCCATTTGACCCAGCTATTCCATTCTGGGCATATTCCCAGATGAACTGAAAGCATCAGACCATAGTAATATATGTACACCCATGTTTATAGTGGCACAATTTGTAATAGCCAGATCTTGGTAATGCCCATCAACCGAGGAAAGGATAAAAAAAGATGTGGTATTTTTATACAATGGAGTACTACTCTGCTATAAAGAATGATCACATTGAGATATTTGTAAGTAAATGGATGCAACTTGAGACCATACTCATAGGTGAAATAAATCAAACTCACATGTGTAAATACCATATAGTGTGAATGCCATATAGAAATGGTAAGAGTATATAAGATACAAACAACTCAATAATTACAGTGAAAAGATAAGAATCTGCTTAAAGGGGAAAAATAATATTTCCGGGAAATGAAAAAATAAAAGGAAGGGAAAAGAAAACATGTCTAAACTTATATAAACACACTTAGGATAGTTAAGATGATTGTGATACAAACTCTATAAGTTCTTGGAACAAAGTAGTTAATATTCATAGGATTGGAACAATTATGCATATTATTGTATGGTGATATGAGGAACTCTTGAAGATCAGTATGTAAAATAACAACCCTATTTAAGGCTTATATCACTTTGTTTTGAAGGCCTATATTGTCAGTGTTCTGGGCTCTTTTCTATTGTTTATATGTCTTCTTCATTTCGTGTTATTCTAGGAATTTGTTTTGTTTTGTTTTGTTTTTCCCTCTAACATAGAAAGGATAGTTATACATGTAGAGACTCATCCATGTGGAGAACTTCTAAAAAGTTTGTGAGAATCAATAATGTAATGCACAATGAAATGAGCAGCTACTTTGAAGAAAAAGAGATACTAAGGTACCCAGTGCTGATTCTGTAGTGTCATGATGTGAAATCCAGCAATACTATTATTCTTTGTTCAGAGTGATTTTAGTGTTTTTTGTTTTGTTTAGTTTCAATGTGCATGAAGAGAATGAGAGACATTATGGCAGCCATTGTTGACTTCCTTGCTGTTTGGTACCTAAAAGGCCTTCATCATCCTGTTCTGATCAGTTGTATGCTATTTTATTTTGTATGAATTCATTGTATGTGAACACATGAACAACTGCTTGGAGAAACACAAGAGAATTATGATGGACAATGAAGATCTCCAGTTGTCTTGCTTTGAAATCTGTGTCTCTTACATTGTTATCTTATGATCTGCTTTGTTATGCATTGTTTTACCCTCTTTAAAAATAAAAATTAAAAAAAAAAAGGAAAATGGGGTTCCACACTGCCCAGGTATGAAATGTAGAACCTTGAAAACACTTGTAAGCCAGGGTCCACCAGTACTCAGAACAAGACTACAAGGCCACCAGCTTTTAGATAGGAATATTTTATCCTAAAAGCAGTAGAAAAGGCAGTATCTAAAATCCTCTATAAATAGGATTATAAATTTAGGAAGTAAAATATAATATGCCCAACTAGATTTGAATTTCAGTTATGATATTTTTGTATAATTTTGTCTCATGTAATATGTAGAAAGGCTGAAAAGTTGGTATATGAAAGTTATTGGAACAACAGCCTTGTTATGGATTAAAAACTGGTGGTCAACTTAACATCAGCTGCATTAAATCAGCATGATGCTGAGAGTAGATGTTCCACCTGAGGAAAGTTGCCAGCATAAATAGAGATGTGGAGAAGGAGAAGCTAGGCATTGCGGGTTTCTCTAAGTGTTGCTTTTCTCTTGGAGGAGTTCGTCAGAACTACCTTTCCCATTGTGACTTCAACCACTGACTGTCATCAGAGGAGCTCAGGACCTTATTGGCTGTGGCTGTGGTTCATTTTGGGGCAGCACTAATTCTTATATAGAGTATTTCTTACTGGTTCCAGAGGGAAAGATGTGTGTTATTTAGTCTCCGGGAGAAACTTGTCAGGCTGGCTTTCTGGCATGTGCTCATCTGTTCTTATGTCGGAGGATCTTGCGACCTCTGTGTCACTGAGAATGGCTGTGGTACTTTTCAGGACAGCCCTGGTTCTTATTGTGAGCATGACTTCTCAGTTTCAGTGTAGAACCCTCAACCTACCAGCATAGCTCCTTTACCCCACTGGCATAGACTTTCTAGCTTCCACCGCTGACCTTTGGGGCTTCCCAGCATGAATCCATAAAACACACTGGTGTGAGTGCTTCTTGTGGGCTCTATACCTAATGATGGACTCATGGGAGGCTCTAAGTTTTCATCTGGACTCATGCAGGACATTGCTGTGGGATCCAGGCCTTTGATTGAATATTCTGAGTCTTCAGTGTTGTGGACAGATTTCCTGCACTTTCTATATTTAACTCTAGGTGATCATCATAAAATAATATTATAAATTCTGTGTCCTGATTCTAATTGTTCTCCTGACAACCCTTGACTACAACAAGCTTCTTCTGAAAAATGGACATAATAATAATAGCAGCACCTCCTCTGAGTGTCCAGGGACACATGTGATACAGTGTATGAAATGTTGACTATATCCCTGGCATTCACAAGCACTCAGTAAATATCAACCACTATTAGTGTCAATGTTCCATGAAGGCAAATATGGGTGAGTGAATGAATGAATGTGCTTGACAAAACAACAAACCATGAGAATATGGTATTATTCACCACAATTTACTGTTACCTGAATCCCAGGATCTACCCCATTCCATATGAGAGACAATCAAACTGCAGTGGCAAAGCAGGTAGTCCCATGACAGTTGTGTGGAAATGTCATCCTTTCTTTTTAAGGTAAAGCAGTAAAGCTTTGCATGTGGCATTTGTGCCTTTGACATGTGGGAAGCTGACAACACTTAGAAGTGGTTGGCACACATGAAACAGCGGTCAGGAGTCAGGTGCCAAAGAAGGGAAAACAGGTCTTAAGTATTGCCCTCTGAGTTGAGTCAGACGTTTTTCCATGGTGTAACTGGAAAAACTCTCTATGGTAATTTAAGAATATGAAGACCTTCTAGTAAAATCTGCTATCCTTTCTAACATAGATTATTTTTTAAGGATTTCTTTTGCTTTGACCCAGTGTAAGGGGTTGTACTAGAAAAATAACCCTAGAAGACATAATTCACCAGATTTCAATGGAAAATATTTCCTTTTTGTTATAAACACCTAAATAATCCTTTGTTTGCATCAGAAGTTATTGAAGTCTCTGATGCAGCTTTAATATATTCCTTCCTGTAGAATATAGGCATGTTTTCTGAAGCCTTATTGAAAAATGAGTCTCATATGAAATGTATTTCAGATCATTTAACTTTTCTATCTTCTTTTATGATTCAGTGAATTTTATTAATGCCAGAAAATCCTGCTAAACCTAAATACTTTAGGATTAAGATTAAAATGCTGAATATACAAATTAGGATTAATAAAAATACAATTTATGTTTGCTTTTGCAGCCACTGCTACTTAAGTGAAATGAGGTGACTCAGAAGTGGTGTGTAGATACATTGAATAATTTTAAAAAAATATTTGATGTCCACAGAAATCAGAGACAGCTGGTTCTATTGTTACAAATTAAGATTGATCAAAGTGACAACTCCCCAGAGGATCTTTTCTTGAGACATTAAATAAAATGCTTGTGATTGTATTTTTATAGCTCTATTCCATGGTGTAACCTGGGTGAAAAATTAAGGTAAGTCTATGGAAAGTAGCAAATCTTTCCCAAATATATTTCAGTTTCAATTGGATAGCTTATCTAGGAAATATCAACAGGAAGGAGAAAAGTTTACAATAATGGATGAGCAATTCAATTACCTGAAATGTAACAGAATTCTGTAAGTAAAGTAGCTACAGGTCAAAAGGAAAATGCAGGCTGTCAGACTAACTACTCAATCCAAGCTGTGCATAGTCCCTGTATACGCCCCTTGGGAAATGTTCTATTTGTCTGTACTGGTCAATGGAATCATGGACAAGAAATATTTGCAATATATGCTACCATTCTTCCCATCCTTACACAAACAGGCACAGCCTAGAGAATAGATATGTTGGAAAGACAACTTTGACATCATAGAGAAAAAAGGATAAATGCCCAGTTGTGGTGGAACATGCCTGTAATCCCAGGACTATGTAAGCTGTAGCAGGAGGATTGCACTGAGTTCAAGTTCAGACTGAACCACATAGTGTAACCCAGTCTTACAAAGCAAAAAAGAAAGAAAGAAAGTGAGAGAGAAAGAAAAGAAAAAAATGAAAGAAATGAAAAGAGAGAGAAAGAATGAAAGAGAAAGAGAGAGAGAGAGAAAAAGAATATGCACACTATCAGAGGTAAGCAGACCATTGGGAAGCTGGTGATACAATCTATCATCAAGGAATCAATCCCCAAGCTATTATAATCATAGCTCATGTAGAGAGAAGTAGAGAGCTGCAAACCTGGGGGCAGTGGAACCACAAGCAAAAGACATGGAAGAGGACAGTGAAATGCAAGGGTAGGCATGTTTTGTTTTGTTTTCCGCTACTGGGGATCGAACTCACAACTCCGTGCTTGCCAGGCAGGTGCTTATGCCACTGAGCTAAATCCCTGGCCCAGTTGTATGCATGTTGTATAATGGTTTAGACAAGGTGAAAAAAGTATAAGGAAGGGAGGGGTAGTGGGATACATGGTGACATTGGTTGTCCATAAAAAGGTGAGATATTTGTGGGCACACTAATGATAACTCCTAGCAATGACTGATAATTATGGGTAAGCAGATTGTCAAAGGCCACTGAAACAATGGCAAATGAATGGAACAGATGCAATGAGTGGAGAACAGTATACATAGTAAAGGCTATGCCTGTGATTTTCCACCTAAGTGCCACTGAACTCCTGTGTCTACCAGAACCATGCACATCATAAAGAAGGGTAAGCACAGCAAGCTGCTGGTGCCAATTGTGACATATTCAGCAATTTTGTAACCCAATTGTTAGAAACAGCTATTATCAAATACTAAAACATATAGATGTAAAATATGTAAGTTCTATTAAAAATCAAGATAATACACACTGTGAATCCACCATTTTTCATATTTTTATTTTAGAATTCACTACAATTTATACTTTTGAGGTTGTTTGCACCTGTTGCATCCAGGTCATGGAAAATCTATAATCTTGTGCTACCATGTGCTTCTGTCCAACACTACTTTCAGTGAAACTGTCCTGAAGTAATTGCAAGATAAGCAGCAAGTATTTCCCACTGGGGTCTTTTCTCCCAAAGAACTGACTGTTGTATTTACCAGTGCACAACTGATTAGGTAAGAATTTCCATGTACAAGGACCTGACTCTAGAATAAAAGTGCATTCCATTAACAATTATGGAGTTTAAAAAATCCATAATTTAGTGAGTTAAAAGTCATGTTTGTTTGTGACACATTTTTTGTTCATCAATAATCTGGCAAGGTCTAATGTACAATTGGATGGTGAGAGGTGGAGCATTAGGACTGCCTGCATTGCTCTTTCTCTTCACCGGGAACAAGATGATCTTATAGTGGCTGCACTTTTTGCATGGTGTCTCAGGGCACAAGCAGCAAGTGTTTTAGAGAACAATGCTGAAGCTATACCGCCTTCCTTTCACTTTCTGGCCTCCAAAGTCATGGAATCTTTTCTATCATCCAGTACTTTATTTGTTACAAACAAGTTACAGTCTGTACAGACTCATAGAGAAGAAAATCAGACTTCACTTCATAAAAAAATGGAGTGCAGAGTTTAACAATACATGGGATTGAAGGTATATGGGCATTCTTCAGAAAATACAGTCTGTCACAGAGATGAATTTGCAAAAGACTCAGAGAAAAACAACTATATGTAGCTACCACTAGGACAAGTCCTGCAGAGGATACTTGAGAATTGTTGCTGTCATCAATCTGAGAGAAAATGCACACGCACAAGCTAGAATGTTCTTTCCAAGTAATTCAGTCGAAGGAGCAAAAGCAGTTTGATTTGGGAAAAGTTTATGAAGTAGAAAAACCCAGCCTTGGATGCTGATTATTAATAAATATTGTGTATATGTTTATGGTTTAGGAAGGTTTCCCTGTCTACAACCGGAAATTGAATCCTTCTTATCATTTTTTTCTGAACATATCTCCTTAATCTATTCCTTCCATGAGTCTTTTCCCTCATCTTGGTCATTTATCACATTTATTGTTTCTCCTGCTTTTATTGCTGATCTGTGCATATAGTCTGTATGTCTGTTTGCTTCCTGTTTTCCTGATTACAGTTTTTATTTCTCTGGTCAACATATTTATGCATCATCCAGCCATGCTGCCTCCAGTTTTCTGATGGTAGGGTTCAAAATAAAATATCCAAGTTCTGATCCTTCCAATGAGAACAAGAAGTCCAAAGTAAATAAATAAATAAAAGTAGAAGAAGAAAATTCTGTATAGTTGAAATGGGTACTGGATCTTGAATAATTAAAGGGAAAATTTTAAAAGAGTTAAAATTAATAACTATGTAAGATAGACCAACCTATAAGGAATTTTAGAAAGTTGTTTTAAAAAATGATGTACATGCTATTCTTTCAAAATCTTATAACTGAGAAAGCAGTAATAGAAAGCTTACAGGCAGAAAGAAGAATTTATAAAACCTCTTTAGCTATACTCTGAATTGAGTAAACAGTTTTGAGATTCTGCCAGATGCCAGGTTCCATGCTAGGCTTTTGAGACAGACAGAAGTAGGATGTAAACGAGCAGCTGGTGGGCATTTAAAATATAGCTGGAAAATTAAATGATACCATGGATTCTGCTAATTATAAAGTCACGTCTTAACTTTGGAGTTGTGACAAATTTTTGTGGAAATGAATAGGCCAAAAGCTGAGTGCAGACATTCCACAATGAAAAGGTGAAATACAGTTAAAATTGCTGGTTTGTTTAGCAATATCCAGGCTGTCTGCTTGCTCATAGTCATTAGATGATTAAAGATCTGTGACTCAGTTAAATATTCTAAATTATAATAAAAGTACTTTATGCCAATGATCTTCAGAGCTGGCTTTTTCTTAGAAAAACTAGGCAGCTCCAATAACAACACTCACACACTGGTACCAAACTAAATCACTTACATCAGAATATCTAGGGGCGGGGCTGTCAGATCAAGTTTCGCCAAGCTTCCTGGCTTATATGTAATATGCAACCAGTACTGTGAACTCTTGACCTGACCAACTTATTTTCTCATTCCCTTTGATTGCCTTCCCATCGGCTGCTGTATTGCTCTTGGAGAGGTGCTCCCTGTTTATCTGTGTTTTGGAAGAGGTTTCCATTCCAGGAGTCTGAATTCTCAGGGACTGCATTTCTCAAACTTTAGTGCACATTGGAGCTCCAGGGAGAATGTTGCAAAGCAGTCATACTTGAGTGCTGCACTCACCTCCACAAAAGTTTTGATCGAGTTAGTAGGAGACATGTCCTGGATAGAGTAATTTCAAACTCCAGAGGGGACTCCAGTGTGTGGTCAAACCGGAGAAGCATTGCCTGAGAACATCTCAGTGATAGAAACTTGACTCTGAACTAAAGTGCATTTAAAAAAAAAAAAATTTAAGTGCAATTTAAATGTCAAGGAATTTTTTTAATGGAGAGCGTAAACACAAATAACTTCAGGTGGAGGCGGTAAAATGGGTATGAGGAGAAGGTCAGGTGCAAACAGGGAAGCTGCAGAAAGATTGTCACGCACTTCAGCGGCAGAAGCTTTCGCAATGTGGTTAGAGCGCCCTCTTTTTCCAAAGGAGTGAAAACTATGCATCGTGATTTTACATGCAGCCTGACAATTTTTTTAAAATTTTGGCAACTGATTCATTCTGTTAAAAGAAATAAAGAAGCTGAAGAAAACCTGCCTGTTGAGCTGGATTCAGCAAAAAAGACTGACAATTCATGACTTTTAGAAAGAAGAGTCTTTCACATTGGCGTAAAACATATTCTCTTAGCTTTTGTGGGGTTCTTTTCCCAAAAATTCCTTTGTCTTTGCTCCCATAGAAATGTGATGATACTGTTCTCTGGCTGCTTATAACACTTGAAGGAACTTTCCTTTGTGTTTCTAGCTTTATGCCAGGTATCAACAAAAGGCAACCGTATTGATTCCATCAGTGTGTCACTACCTTGACGAATAGGTGTTAGTTCATTAGTACCATATGTATGTAAAGCAACCAAACCCAATTTCATAGTATTTGTGGATTCATGATGTGATAATTACCAATTTCCTCTCTTCCCACTGAGCAGACTGAGTTGAGGATTAGTTTCTCCCAGTAGATTACACATTAGAGAGAAAAATGTCAAACAGAAGAGTGAAACGGAATGCTAACTCTTCCCACAGAAGCATCTCCACTGTACTAATGAGCTAACTTTTCTGTCAGTTTCCCAACTAGCAGATGACCTAAGAATACTCCAGAGAAGATTTCTATAGGAAGGATTTTGCTTTACTTCTAAACATACAATGAAAAAGTAGGTCAACTGGTACTTATAGAAGTTATTTTACTTCAAGTGAAGAAAATTAACTATATTTTAAAAATAAACCTCGGAAAAGTTATTCTCCTCACTTTACATGGATATGAAGAAAGTTTAAGTTAAAATACTTTTTTTTTCCTTTCACCAAAGTAATTTCTCTTTGCTCTTCTCACTCGCCAAGCTCTGCTTTATAACAAGCCACAGAGGAACAGGTGTCCTCCCCCAGAAGGTGCATTGCATTTCCAATGCTGTGAGTGATACCAGAGGTGTACGGTCCATAAGGAGGAAAGATAGGTATGTACTTTCAGGGGTTCATTGCATAGTGTGTGACCCTTTTGTTTTGGGTCTATTATGGTTTAGTTCATTGTGACGAAAGTGTGTGGTGGAGCAGAGGTGCTCACTGCATGGTGGCTGGAAAGCAAAGAGAGGAGGGACTGAATTCTCAGTACCTCTCAGCCATCTCACTTCATTTCTCTAGGTTCTACCCACTAAGGTTTGGCTGGGCACCAAACCTATTCCACAGAGATCAGATATTCAGAATTGCTGATGACCCTGAGACAAACAAGTGGGAGCAGCTCAGCGGTGCCAAGGGGGTTTAAGGATATGGCCAGGAAGGACTAATATATACAGGTCAAGCAGTCATTTTATGGAATAGAAGATGTAACTGTAATGTATGGTAAATGTTTAAATAAAACTTTCACCAAAAGACACATTGCCATGAATCCACCTTGAAATAGTTACCCTTGATGCAGACACATTCATCAGATCTTTCTCGTTGATTTCTGCAGCAATTCTGAAAGTTGCATTTCTTGAGTGTCGTTAGTTGTGCGGTTATGACTGTCTTCAAAGGCTGAATCAATGAAAAAATGTTTACTTTTCCTAGTCACTTTGACTTTGGGGAAGAGGCAGCATTGCACTGTGCCAGATCTGGTGAGCAAGGTAGATGAGGAACACTGTGATGTGTCCACAAGGCCCCCTTGCACTGAATGGCACTTGACAGCAGCATTCATCACACTTTGTTTTAATCACACATTGTAGTAAAGACACAAAAGAGGTTTTTAAGAACTTCTTCCAGAAGGATCAAGAATGATAAGTGTGTTCAAAATGTGTGTGGTTTGGGGAGTACTTTGAGGAAGATTATTGGCAATGTGTCCTTTTCCATAATAAATTTTTAAAATTTAAATATTCACTTTGTATTTTGATTACTCCTTGTATAAATGTGAATTTTGAAAGGAGGGAAATATTTATCACTCAGTATCTGGCACAAGATAGGATGCCTGTGCAAGAGAAATACACTGTGAGACACTGTCCTTTTTTCTGCCCATTCTTTTTTTTTTTTTTCTAGTCCATACAGGGGATCAAACTCACGACTGTGTCCTTGCAAGGCAGGCACTTATGCCACTGAGCTAAATCCCCAGCATTTTCTCCCCATTCTTGCCAAGACTTGTTATCTTTTACCTTTTGACAATAAAGCCATTCTAACAGATGGGACATGATTTTTTTTTTTTTAATACCACAATCAAAGTCAGGACCTTGTGCTTGCCAGGTAGCTGCTGTGCTGCTGAGCTATATCCCTGGCTGAGACATGATATCTTCATGATTTCAATTTTCATGTATCTGATGGTGACTGATGCCAGGTAATTTTGTGCATACGTGTTGTATGCCTTCTTTTGAGACATGTCTGTTCAAGCCTTTTGCTCAGTTTTAAATCAGGTTGCTCAGGTCGCTTAGTTTTATAATTGTTTTGTTTCATGTAAGTCAATTTCATAGGTTTTGTCAGTTTCATATGTTTTGAATATTAAACCATTATTAGATATATAGTTTATTAATATTTTATCCCACTCTATAAATTTCTTTCATTTTTTTGTTTCCTTTGATGTGCAGAAGTTTTTTGATTCAGGAAGTCCAATTTGTCTATTTTTGTTTTTATTACAAGTGCTTCTGGTGGTGAAACCCAAAATCTTTTCCATGACCAATGTTAGAAAGTCTTTCTCTATGTTTTCTTGCTGTGGTTTTATAGATTCACATATTAAATTCAACCAATTAATTTTGAGTTGAGTTTTGCTTATGCTGTGAGATGAGGTGCCAGTTTTCGCTTTCTGCCCTGGAAATTTTCTTTTTTTGTTTTGTTGAAGAAACTGCTGTGTCTCTATTGCATGTTGTTAGCATCCTTGTCAAAGCATCAGCTGTCTGGAAATTTGTGAACTTATTTCTAGGCTTTCCATTCTGTTCCCTTGGTCTGCTGACTGTTTTCATCCAGGACTTTACTGTTTGGGTTAGTGTAGTCGCGTAACACAATTTGAAATCAAGATGTGTGGCTCTTTAATGTTGTTCTTTTTAAAATTCAGGTTGTACTGGTGTTTTGGATCTTGGTAATTTTATTAGGATTTTAGAATTTTTTTCTGTTTCTGTATAGAATAAGAGTAGAACATTGATGTGTAGTAAACTGATTCAGTTTATCATTTTGGGTAACATGAGCATTTTAACAATATTTATTATTCTACTCCATGAACACGAATATCTTTCTATCTGTGTCTTATGGAACACAGCATGGAGGATCATTGAGAAATTAAACAAACTGCATTTCTAGATGAAATGCAAACTGCATTTCTAGATGTATATTTGAAGAGACTAAAATTTGGATTTATTTTAAATAGGCACATACACTCCACATTCATTGCAGAATTATTTTTTATAGGAAAAGCATAGAGACAATTTAAGTATCTATTAATAGATAATGGATAAAGACAATGAAATGTGGCAGAAGTTAGCCTTAAAATAAAGGAAAGTGAAATCCCACCATTTACAACAACTTGGATGAATCTGGAAGATGTTTTGCTAAATGAAGGCAATCAGACATAGAAGAACAAACATTGTATGATCTCATATTATAATGAAGAATCCAAAGGAGTTAAAAGCATAGAAGCAGCGAGTAAAATGTTTGTTGCCATAACAGAGGGAAAAACTGGTGTGGTGTTGGTTAAAAGATATAAGATTTCATTTATGCAGAATGAAAAATTTCTGAAAATCTAAAATACTGCATTGTTACTACAGTTATCATTACTGTGTGGTATACTTGAGTTTGCTAAGAAAGTATATGATAGATATTGTCACCAGAAAGAATAAAAATGAGAATGAATAACTAATACAGGAATTAGGTGAAATGATGCGTATGATACATAGCTTGACTATAGTGAGCATATACAAATTGATATGTGTACCTAATGGTACACCCTTAATACATGCAATTATTATATCAGTTATATATCAATAAAAGATAGAAACCCTTTTTAAAAGTAAATTCCTGAAAAGAAGGAAAAGAAAAAATTAATACATGAACAAAACTATCCATGTAGTTTTAAATTATCTAGTAGTCACAGTAGCTACATTAAAAAAACAAAAGAACAAAATTGAAAATTAATTTTAATGGCATATGTTTTAACTGTAGAAATATAATCATTTTAATATATAATAAACATAAAAATGTCATTGAAATAGTGTATGTTTTTTCATAAGGTCTTTGAAATCTGTCATATTTTTACTCTTGTATATACCTCAGTTTGGCCAGCCCCACAGCCACCAGCCTTCTGACCACCAGGGATGGCAACGTCATTCAAGGAAATGGGGGTGATGAGCTGAGCACCAATCCCAAGGGAGCAGCTGTGGCTGAGAATAATTGTTTTCAAACTTGAGTATGCTTCCAAATCATCTGCAAAGTTCATTAAAACATAAATCACGGTGCCCAACGCCCAGAGGTTCTGCTTCAATAGGTCTACATTGGGATTCCAAAATTTGTTTCTAACAAGTTCCCAGGTGATGCTATAGCTTCTTTCTGAGCAGCCAGTCTTCAAAAGCTACTGTTGAAGAGGAGTTGTTAGCAAATTAGCATCATAATTTTAAGTGGTAAAAGGACTACACAGTTCCTAAATGTGACATAAATATATCTCACCTGCTGCGATAGCAATCAGTGCTATAACATAAAAGACCGGTGGACACATTGTAGTCAAGATTACAATTCTATCATTAAGCAGAATAACACAATCTTCTTTCAAATCCGTGCATAAAATCTGTGCAGAACAATAGCATATTGGTGTGCACACATAGCACATCTAATCGCTTTTAGCCCATTACTATCCTCTTCTCTCCTCCCTTCACTCCTGATTTTCTTCTCTCTTATATTTTCCTGCGTCACAGTAATATTTTTGGGCTTTGTGAACACAAATGAACTTGCTGGTGTATGAATCTTATGTTTAAAATGTGATGTATTTAATGTAGTATAACTTGTTCATCATAGTAATAATTAAATCTTGTTTAAACTTTCATTCACTAAAGGAAATATTTAGTCATACTTTGAGTAAACAGTTATATTGGGGACTAGAAAATTGTAACGTAAACATAATTCAAATTCTAGTAAATTAACTTTAAGCTCACAATAATTTGTAAGCTCCTCTTCAGATAAGCTATATTTCATACTTATTGTTGTATTCCATTTTTTCAGTAGGTTTGAATATTTGTATGTTGTAGCTATCTAATCAGTAGATGAATGAATGAATACATTTTAGGGAATTCTGAATGTTTTAACAAATTGCTAAAGTGATATAGTAAAGGTCACAAAAACATGAATACATGCAGAATTGTCACATTTTAATGTTGTGTTCATTTTTGTGTTAGAAGCACCATGTAACTTAAAGAGAAAACCCAAATTCTAGTAAGCTACTTTTTACCTGTGATTCTGATGATCTGATTATAGAGTCCATTTCTGATCTTTCTTTCACTCCATAGCACCCTGGAGCTGAATCACGAATTACTTGATGCTTTGATTCACAGTTCACAGTTTGATATCGTAGTATATTGTAAGAAGAGATGTCACACATGAATTTTTAAATGATTAAAAAGGTATCTCTGTTGATGCAAAAAAGAAACCTTAGGATTCTAACATTTTCTCAAAATTGGGCTCACAAATGGAGAGCAAAAATCTTCAGTTAAGTAGAAACTAATTTAGAGTTATTACTGTCTGGAATCTATACTTTTTGACATCACCTAGTGCTACTGCTGACATTTGGCTCATGGACTGCAATTTTTATTAAGTTGGCTGTGAAGTTTACTTCCAGATTGGACTGAGATGCTACATTTGAAATAAGCTGGGTGAGAGATTCTGCAGCGCTGTTGGAAGCTGGCATCACGCATGCTCACTCTGCCTGAGCCCCTGCTCATTGCCAGGTCCTTATTCCTTCCTCACGTTGTCATCGCAGCCACCATGTGTAGTAGAAATTATATTTTATACCACGTATACTGAAGCTCAGTGAGTGTGAGTAATTTTCTCCAAGTGACAGGAGTGGCGATTAGTCAGATATGCTCTAGGACATTTCTCAGTCCCCATGGACTACACTCCTACCTTTGAGCTGTTCTACTTACAGGGAACAAAAGCCCTTGGTTATGTCCTTCCTAGGTACTTCCTATGGATACGCACACCCGCGTTCACAACTAAATCAGATAGAAAGGTAGAAATCCTTAATGACTCTGTAACACCACATCCCTTAAAATATTTCCCTGGAAAAGAGACTTTTAAATACACTGGGACTTGGGGAGCTGGCCTCAGGCTGAAGGACTTGAAAAACAACAAGAATTTATGTGCAAGGGCAAGTGTTATTGCTACATCTCAGGAGATTCCTGAGGTGGATGTACAGCTGTATCTTCTCAAAAATCTACAGTGTGAGTTTTATATTGTGTATGTTATGTGAGGAGCTGAGGAAACCTTAGTTTCTCTATTTCTGCAGTTTTGGGGATCCCAAAGTAATTCTGTGTTTCCCAAGCATGAGGTTCTGGAAAGGGATTTTACATGGGTGAAATGCATGAAAAGATTTGGAGTTTTTAATTCACAATAGATTTTTTAAAAAATGTCTATAGGTCCCAAGGAATTAACTCACTGTTTATTCTTTCCTGCTTTTGATGTGAAACCTACACAGTGGTCTTTGACCATGAGATAAACTCTAGACACACATTATCTATAGCATTTGAACCTAAGAGGAAGAGTGGATACTGTTATTCATACCCGTCATCATTAATTGGTATTCCCCTCCCCCAAATACAGCTAGCTGCTTTAGGTAGTGCTTCCAGTGAACCATATTTCTTAAAAACATTCATCAAACTGTTCAAGGAAAATGCTTTATTTTGCTGAAATGTGATTCCTCAAAATCTGTGCCTGCCCTGCCTTGGGAAGACTGATTTCCATCATTGTGACCATTTTCAAGTCACAAATTTATGAAGTCAG
Source organism: Hydrochoerus hydrochaeris (assembly GCA_004027455.1). Lineage (NCBI taxonomy): Eukaryota > Metazoa > Chordata > Mammalia > Rodentia > Hydrochaeridae > Hydrochoerus > Hydrochoerus hydrochaeris. The sequence goes on along the minus strand of PVLA01000170.1, from coordinate 415,709 downwards.
CTGAGACATGGCCCAACAACTTGGCCTTTATTTTGCACAGGGACAAAGATGATGCAAAACTATGTAAGTTGAAAATTATAAAGCAATAAATGAATCAATTTGAAACAAACACCATTAGAGGATATACAGATAATCAGGAAATATTTTCAACCAATTGTTTAATCTTCCCACTTAGTCAAATCCATACTATGGCAGTGTCCTTCCTTTCTACTTAGTGAAACTCAGCACTGTGTGGAATGAGGTTAAAAGTTCTTGATTTCAGGTTGTGAAACATACAAAATCAAAGTAGTGACATATGTGTTGTGATAGGGTTGAGAGTAGCAGGAAAGACTCCTCCTGGTCATTCACCAGTTTATTTTGACCAGCTTTCCCACAGCTGTCATTCCACTGAAGCTCAGCTTAGCACAGCTATTCTGTCTCTTTTTTTATTTAAAGAGAAAAAAAACAGAAAAAGGGTAGAGATATTACAGAATTTAAAAAAATATAAACAGTAAGAAATCACTAGTTGATAAATTACATATTGTTATTTTAGAAATAGTTGTTCAAGTTACGAAATTAAAGTACACAAAGTGGACACTCAAACAGTGAGAGTGCAAACAGATCTGTTCAACAATCCAACAAGAACCTAGAAATATGGCTATCAATCCTACGCACTTAAATATACATGCAGTTGTATCTTTTATAGCACTTCCTATTTCCACTTTTTTACAGTAGCAACTATACATTTTAAAAATTTTATTTAAAGAGAAGAAAAAAAGCAAAACAGAAAAAAGGGTAGCAACAATACAGAATTCTAAAACAAAGAAAGAAAGAGAAAGGAAAAAGAGAAAAAAAGCCACTAAGAAATCACTAGTTGATAAATTACATATTGTCATCTTGGATATAGTTGTTCAAGTTACAAAGTTAGAGGATACATAGTAGACATTCAAACAGTGAGACTGCAAGCAGTTCTAGCACGCTATTCTTGCTAAGGCTTCTGATAACTAATTTCATCCTGCCTTTTTCCACGAAGTGCTGTTTTCTCTTGCCTTCCATGGCCATATGTTGCCATATATTTTTTCTCTTTCTCTGCTTAGGCACCCATTTTTCAGGTGATCTTCCTGTCCCTAGTCATTAGGTCTTCAAATCTTGACTTAAAGTTGGCACATTAAACAACTTCAAGGGGCCATTCCTGAACTAGTCCAAGGGACTCATGCCTTTTGAGTGACATATTGCTATTTGGTTTGGCAGGGATTGAAGTTATTTCTGTTCTAGTCATTCATCTCATTGCTCTGGTTTTCTCTACCTGAGCAGTTTTAACCATGAAGAGACTTCATTTGACAGAATTTATAGTCTTATGTCCTCATATCAGGATGTTTTGCTGTGCAGCACACTCAGTCACTTGATTGTGTAAATCCTTGTTCAGGTGTCTCAAACAGACCTTGAGTTTATTAAGTCCTCATGTGACCTCAGAAACTTCCTTCACACAGAGTCTTCTTCACTGTCCTCTGGCTTAGTGGGTGACAGATTTCAAAATAGCGTAGATGAAAACTAGAAAATATTCAGGGAGTTAGATAGAACTAAGGACTTCTATTTTTTTCTTTTTAATTTTTATTAGTACACATTTGTTATACATAATAATTACTTATACACATTGTAGGGAATGTGTATATATTTAACATATCTCTATTCTTTCCCCTTCTCTCTACTCCCTTTTATTTTGCCACTATCAGATTCATTTATTTTATAACTCATTATAAAGTTAATTACTATATATACAGACTAACAACTATACTAATCACACAAAAACAGAAACTACTTAAGATAATTATACTAAAGCAATTTACAATTTTAGATAAATTCTCCATGCTAGATAACAGGAACTCTCTCTGTGCTTCTTCATCTTATCTTTTATTTTATACTTTATTTAAACACTGAGTTTTTCATATAGAGAAACCGTGCAATCTTTAAGCTTGTGTGTGTATTTCATTTGACATTAGGATCTCAACATTCTCAGAACTGCCAAAAATTTCCTGCTCAATTTTGAAGAATCTCCACAAGGTGTTCATATTTCACTTTATCTTCCTAAACAAAGTTTCAGTGAACATTTTTTAAATGATGATAAGTAAATTACCAGTACATATCTGGCTAGCTCTGATCAAACATGCTTTCTGTTTACCTGACTTCCTAAAATCAGCTGATTTAATCTGTTTTATCAAATATTCTTTCTGCTTAAGAAAGCGACTTGTTGTCTTTAAGTATGGTGCAGTATTTTTTTCCATAAATCTTTTTCTGCCTAAATCCAATGAATTGAAATTTAACAGTGTTGACAAATTTAAATAGAGAAAAATACTAGGTAGAATTCTCCTCCCCAGTGATAAGGAAAAGAAGGCAAAACACATCATTTGTAATTAGAAAAGTTGCTAGAGCCATTAGCACGCTCTTCCAGCTCTGGCATAATGTGTGAGCATCTGTAGTAAAGCCCACACTGTAAACAAAAGGTTAATAGCTGTGCTTTTCCAGCTGTTTCACTTGAGCCAGATGTCTGAGTGGCCCCAAATACTTAGCTGCATATTAGCGCCACATAAACTGCAGGCTGTTGCTTGTCAGTGTTGTTAATTTCTGTAAAATGTTGCGCTGAATGTCATTAGGGTTTAAATTACAACAGATTCACTAAGTGAATTATAGTGAGTGTTGCTATAGGAATTAGTCTGATGGAATCAGAAGCAGAAGATTCATCTTTGACATGGTTTGAATGACACTCTGGAGCCTTCGCCACATCACTTCCTCAGTATCCTGGGTTTCCCACCTGACTTTTCCTTTCTATATGTTGCCATACCAAAGCATTGTGTGTGTCTAACACGTTGTATCAAGATTGTACATCATGTCAAAAACTCTTGTGATGTATGTCAGGTATTTATGCTTATGAAGAGCACTGTCATAAGAGTCAATCATTATACAGTGTTCTGTGATGTATACACAAGGCATTGACTCCATGGAGTGAATTCAAATTGTCTCAGATTCAAGGCTGATGGGATTGGTACTTAACCCCTTATCTGAACTTCTGCAAGATTCATGTGCAGGTCACATTCCACATCAGGTCTGTTTATTGATCCACCATATCACTTTTTCCTCATTATTATTCTAAAAGTCTGTAATTTTTGTTATCTCTATTATTTTTTAAAGAAAAATAAAGCTAGAAATATTTTGAGTTTACTGTCAGGTAGTAGAAAGATTTAAATGTATGTTTATTGCTGCATAAACCAGGAGTTTTATAATGTTTCTTCTTTGGATTAGTGCATGTTATTTCTTTTATGACTACTCTTGACATTGACCAACTGCAAGAATGGAGACTGTGTTGGTAGAGAGGTGAGGCAGAGGAAGAGTATTTGGAGCTCAGAGTCTGCTGACTGAGAGTGGCTGCATCTGCAGGAGTAGCTTCGTTGGGAGGCTCTAATGCTCTACCCCTGGTCCTGGTCCAGAGCACTTACTTTTGTCCTGGTAAGGAGACCTCCTTGTTGTGACCTAAGGTAATTTTGAATGAGTGTCATATGCTATCTATGTAAATTGATGCTATACAATATTCATCCTTAAGGCTATTAACAACAAATATAAGCAGCTCATAATTTTATAAGCAAAGTACTCATTCAACATTATAAGACCTCAGGAACATTAATTTTATTTTTAAAACAAAGTTTGCATTTTCACAAAGGAGGAAGGCAAATATGCACATGTGCACATATGCACACTTATATGGAGTTTCTACTAATACCAGAAGATAGCTTCTAATTAATGTAATTATTTTACTTATTATTAAGACAATATTACAAAGAGAGTGTTACCTACACTTTATAGAGAAATTGCACCTAATGTAACTATTACTGGGATCATACATCCAGCATTTTGTTAGCTTTCTTCTACCTTTTCCAATTTCCTTCATGAAACATATAGCATCATCTTCTTCTATAATAGTCAGTGGTCATTAATTTTATAGAAATAGAGTTTAGAGCTGTGGTCAGAAGAGGTAGGAAGACCAGGGCCTAGGAAGGTATAAGGTCAGATAAGGGAAATAGCACACAGTTAGAGAGGAGAAAAAGGACCGGACATCTATACAGTGGGATGACTGTAGTTTACAACAATTTAACACACTTTTTTTCCCCAAAGAAATAATACATTTAAATACAGAGAAATAATAAATGTCTGAGGAGATGAAAAAATTATTCTGAATTGGTCATTGTAGATTTTATGTAAGTTTTAAATTTTCACACTGTACTCCATAAATATATACATTAAAAAATAGAATAATTTGCAATCTTTAAAGTCATTTGTGGCATAAGTGAATTTAGGAATCCTGGGTCATCTCTTTACATATAATTTAAGAAAAGTATTGTTTTTGAACTAAAGAATAACGTATTTTTCCTGTGTATTATGATACTCAGTGATAAAGAGGAGTAATAAAATTCAGGACAGACTAAGACATCCTAAGAAATGTTTGAAGTAATATAAATAAGTTAATTGCTAGTTACCTAAGATGATTCAAATGCATTCAAATTAATAGGACATGTGTTTTAATTAGAAGTAAAATACTGTGAGGATTCCTAATGCGGTTGTTCCTTTCCTCCTTTAAATATCTCTAATGCACTTCTAGGTCTACATGACTGAGAAAGAATGAAAACAATAATGATAAGAAAAACTCTACTCTTCCAAACACAAAATAGAACAGAGAAAATGCATTTTTACATTAAAAAAATGCCATTACTTCTAAAAACAAGGGAAGAAACCTCCTTAATATCAGTGGTAAAGAGAAAACCACTCTAAATATCTTTCAGAGGAGAGAAAGAAGGCATGTTTTCTACAAAAGTAATAGCAATTACTCTGAAAGTAGACTTAATTAATTTAAGATTCTTTGTATTTGTTATAATGTTATACTATGTGGCTGATATCAGAATAAAGTTATTTAAAATCCATGAAGTATAAAAGCTTATTTCTAGTACAGATTATCATATATTGAGTGACTTAAAACAACATAAACTTTGCATACGTCTGGAGTTCTGAACCCAAAAATCATTCCTACTGAACTGAAGTCTTGGTGTTGCAGTGCTGGTACTCTGGTTCTTGAGTGGAGAATCCTAGTGTTTATCTTTCTCAGTTTTCCAAGCTCACCTGTGCTTCCTGGTTCATGATTCTGTTTTCTTATCTTTAAAGCAAAAAGGGCCATAACTTTAAATATCTTTGAGCTCTGTGTTTACAGATACATCTCCCTAGACAACAGTCCCACTTCCCTCTTTCTTTACAAAGATACCTTGAGATCCTAATGTTAAATGAAGTGAATCAGACACACAAACTTGCATGATATACGTTATTTTACAGAGAAACCCAAAATTTAAAAAAGAGCAAAATTAATCTGGAAAATAAGAAATAGGGATAGATCTTTTGCAAAAGGGACCAGACATGGAAGGAAGGAGGCAAAAGAGGGGAAGGGATGAAAAAAGGCTGAGATGTGACATGTACATGTACCAAGACATGTACCAGGAATCCAATCATTATGTAATGCAAAATGTACTAATAAAACATAAAAATTAGGAAAATACACTTGTCATCACATTGGGACTGCACAGATCATCCGGGGTAATGTCCAGCTGAAATTCCAGGCTTTAGTGACCTTATTAAAGTCTATTTTACCGTGAAAGGCAAAACACATGTTACAGAGACTTGGAAATGTACATCTTTGGGGAACCTTTTATCTTGCCTGAGAGAGAATAAAAAATACTGACTCTAGTAGACAAAAAGAACTATGAATATAATTTTTAAGCAAAACAAGATAGAAATAATAATAGTGTTAGTAAAACATCAAACTAACTGTTAGGAAAACAGAAGATAGAACATTATTAGAACACAAAGTAGTTTACAACAGAGATCAAAAGAACAAAGGCTTAGTCCTTTGAAAGGATTCATTAATTTGATAAAATACTAGAATACTGAAACAATAAAATGTATATATAATACATAAATTATCCATGTTACAACATAAAATATTGATAAGAGGATATTATGAAAAATGAATGATAAGTGAAACAATTTGAAAATTTTGATAAAGTGGATAGAATTCAAGGAAGTAGAATTTAAGGAAAAAACACAAGAAGAAATATAAACTATGGTTACCTATGCATCTGTTGAATTTAATCAATAATTAGTGAGATAAATTTACTTAATTTTATATTTGCTGAGGTAAGAATAAGCTTGAAGGAAAACCATCAAAAATGATAATTACCACTTTTTCTTATGAGCATAAATGGAAAAATTTGAACATGCTATTGGCTATTTAAATTTAAGAATATACTGTAGGCTAATAAATAATAAATAAGTTTTATTCCAGGAAAACAAGATTGGCTTACCAGTTATAAAGCAAATGATGGAATTCACCACAATTACAATAAATGAGAAAATATATCTGATCATCTCACTAGTTCCAGATGAATTATTTGATTCTAGTTAGCACCCCATCCAGACATGATTGTGTACTTAAAAAGCCTAAAATGAATTTAATAAGATCACTGGATTCAGTATCAGTAAAGGCAAATATAAGAGAGAAGAACAAAGTGAATTGAAAGATAATATTTCAGAAATGGACATTGTTTATAATCTTATTAAAAACTTTAGAAATGAATATAGAAAAGATATAGAATGTATGAACTGAGAGAACTGCAAAAAATTACAGAAAGAGAATATATAGAAGATCTGAATAAGGGGAATAATATCCAATATCAGGCAATGAAAAACATAATGCCATAAAGCTGTATTCTCACTAAATTGAAAAATTGATTTATTACCACCTCAAACTCTAAGGTTTGCAGTGAAAAGTTGTATATGGAAATGTAAACTTTCAAGGATAGCCAAAGCAAGCTTCAGGAAGAACAAGCTGAGTAACATGTTTGTGTCATTATTTTTTAATAATATTACAGAAGAAAGAAACAGAAATAGAACAAAAATATACAAATGCAGCAACAAAGAGGTGCAGAATATACTCACTGAATTGTTAAGTAAATCAAATATCTACATAGAAAAATAACCTTATCTTTTATATCATGTATAATCAATGTGAAATACATTATAAATGTCCTATGACTGGCAAAATAATTTATAGAAAACTGTATAAGTGATAACATTTTTATAATTTTGAATAAGCAAAGTGTTCTTAAACAGTTCATTCACAATTGTAAACAAGTTGGAATACTATCCAGCCATAAAAATATAGAAATCATGTCATTTTCAAAAACATAGTTGAACCAGGTAGTTGTTTTATTATTGGAAATAAGTGAGACACAGAAAGACAAATACTGTATGATCTTACTTATATATGAAGTTTAAACATTTTTTCTCACAGAATCTGAGAACAGAATGGTGGTGGTCAGAGGTCGTGGGTAGTAAGGAGAAAGGAAATATGAATCAATGAGTATATTGCAGTCAGGAGAAATAAAATCTGGTTTTCTACTACATGACATGGTTACTATAGTTAACAGTTCTGTATCATAAACTTCAAAATAGCTGGAAGGAGAAAACTTAAGTGTTGTCATACATAAAGTTTTATCAGAAAAAGAAATGATATATGTTTAATATAATAAATTCACTAGATAACTGTGTTTGATTGCCACAAATGTGTACATGTATCAAAACATCTCAGTCTATTTTTAAATATGCAAAATTATGTGCCAGACTTAGAAAAATGAAATGTAAAAATTGATTAATATTAATACCAGTATAAAAGAAAACACAATTTTATTTTTTATTTATTTTTATTTTGGGAAAAATTGTAAAACCAAATTTCATAACAGGATGATAGAAGAATAACAATAGTTAATACATTGCATATTATTATCTTTAAATTAGTTACTCAGGGTACAAAATATGGGCATAAAATATTCTCCAATCAATATAAGTGCAAGCTTAAATTTTCTAACTTGCATTTTTTCTCTTTTTTCTTCATTCCTTTCCTTTTTCCCTTTTAAACAATTTCTTCCTATTTCACAGTATCTAGTATATGTTTTGGAGCTTATATTAGTTTCTATCACTTTCTGATAGAAACTGAAACCTTGTATTGTTTACACATGTGAATACAATGTTTACACATGTGAATCTGATTTATTTCACTAATTAGTATGGTCTCAAGTTACATCCATTTACCTAAAAATTCTCAAGTTTATCCTTCTTTATGACTGAGTAGTTCTCCATTGATTAAAAATACCACATGAATTTATTCATTCTTTGGTTGACAGGCATTTAGGTTGACTCCAGGATTTAACTATTACAAATTGTGCTTTTATAAACATGGTACACATATGTCACCGTGGTCTGATGTTTTTAATTCTTACAGGAAGATACCCAGAAGGGGAATTACTGGAATGAATGGGACCTCTAATGCTAGCATTTTGAGGGATCTGCATACTGACTGCCATAGTGGTTGTACCAGTGTACACTTCTACCAACAGCAGACAGAGAGTTCCATTTTCTCCATAGCTCCTATGATATTAGCTATTGGTTGATTTCTTGAAGATAGCCATTCTTTCTGGAAAAAGATGGAATCTCAGTGCTGCTTCAATTTGCATCTCTCAAAAGACCAGTGATGCTGAACATTTTTTCATATATTTATTTGATGTTTGTATGTCTTCACCTGAAGTGTGTATTCATCTCAGATGCCCATTTTAGGATTGATTCTTTGAATTTGGGGGAATCTCATTGAAAACACAATTTTAAAATCTGAGAAATATCTCAAAAAGCACATGATAAAAGTCTATTAAAATTTCTGGTAAGTGTGAAAATGTGCTTTACACCATTAGTTATTAATGAACTGTAATCTTATACTAATACCTACAGAATGACTATATTTAAAAACAAAGGCCAAGAAACTCTCTAAAAGTAAAATTTTTATGTTGCAATTAGAAACATTAATTGGTACAGTCTCTTGTAAAACTTTTTTACATTATTTTCTAATTCAAGGATTTAAGAGATCCCACTAACACACATGACATGTGATAGATGTGATCTTAACATTTCCAATAGAAAGAATATCTACCCACATTATAAGCAAAATATAAAAAACTAATTAAAGGACAAAATATGGAACAAAAAGTATCAGAAATACTAGAAGTAATAAAGCAGGATATATCTATGCCATTCATGTAACAAACATAATTTTTCATAAGAAGGCACTAAAAAGAATAAAGAAAAATAACCATAGAAAAAAGCAGTGCAAATTGACTTTATTAAAATTACAAGCTTTTATAGCAATTATAATAAACAGACTTAGCAGAGTTAAAGAAAATAGGATAAATTGGAAACTGCATTTATGATGTATGTAGTTATGCTTAGAATTTTTGATAAAAAATGAACTGGTATAAAATTTGATGAAAAACTTTAAAATATCTACTAAAATAGGAAACATAAAAACAACATATAAAATAGAAATGTTGTATCTATAATACAATTTCATATATATATAATATATATGATACAGTATATATAATGTGATATATATGTTATACATATGTATATATACATGAAATATACCTTATATCATCCCTAGAGAATGGGCAGAATGAGGCTGGGAACCAGGTGACCCCTTACCAAAATCCTTTCTACTGCTTCTGGTTCTGTGGGAGAGGTAAAGCAATCTAAACATTTCTCTACAGGAAATGACAAAATGAATTACTCTTTCAGAAAGTCAGCTAGCAGAAGATAGTCTCAAAGGATCAACAGCCCCGAATTAGTAAAACAAGTCAGGCTGCTAGAGAAACCCAGATACTAATAATGTAGGAAGTAGGGTAGATGGATGAAGGAATGTTAAGAATAAAGGTGGTATAGTAGGGTGAGATTTGTTGGGTGTTTGGCTATGAGGCAAGAAATGGAGAAAGGTGATAATAACTATGAAACTGCATCATTTTGGAGAAGTGCTTTTGAAACATCTAGTGATGTCCAGTTGGCAGGTAAAAATAGGAAAACCAATTATGGATCATGTCCTGCTTGTGAATTTGAAGAAACCTGTGTTGCATCTAGATTCTCTTCTACTCAGGGATCCCATTTAAGCCAATAAACTTCACAGCTGCTACCTAGTTCATGTCATAGCATTGACTGTCAAGGATAAGTTTATTTATTGAATTGGAAGTTATTCTCCAATTACAGGAAGATACCCAGAAGTTTCTCCTGGAGTATAGTCACTGTAGATACACACCCATTAAATCTTCTTTTGACAGCATACTATGAAATGGAAATTTGAAGGCAGATCTGGACAGATAGCAATGTATGAAGATGTTTGAGAAAGAAGGCTGATTGTTTTACTGATTGGTCTGGTTCAAGAGAACTCCTAACTCATGTTGACAGTCCCAGTATAATTACTTTCTTGACTCCTTGAGTTTCACCACATTGAAATTAATCAATGGTTATTGAGATAGTAATCATTTAAACAGTTACATATTTTAAAAGTGAAAAAGGAAACTACTTTGTAAATGGACACATAATATTAAATAGCTAAAGGAATTATCTTAAATTAGCAAGAAATCAGTTTGAGAAGTAGGTATGAAGCCATTAATTCTATCATTTTGGGAGTTAGGACATCTCACTGAGCATTTGTTGGTCACATGTTCACACTAAGAAATTGATTACTTTGTCTAAAGGGAAGGGGCTTTGTCAGGATCTGGATGTTTGGCAAACAATGATAGTCACAGTCTTAGAAATAGTTTCCAACATATTAATTAGTCACACTCTTACTCAGAGCATAATTTTGAATAACAAAATCCAAAGCTCTTTATAAATAGGCATTCAGGATCTTAAACAACCAATTAAGTTGAAACTTCTCGCTTATGCTTTCCTCAGTAGAAAGGATCCTCATTTCCTGCATCCCAATGACATTTTCTTAAACTACTTTACAATGGTGTTTTGGAAGTACAATGTGAAATTATACATTGGCTTATTTTTTTTAAATGTTCATAGAACTGGGTTATATTCCTCTGGATAAGGTAAAACAAATAAATAGAAGTGGATATCATCAGTGTCACTCACTGGAGAAAGTTAACCTTGAGATTAAGGTAGGATGAAGCTATGTTACCTGTGGTTAGAACGAGTCAGTACCAATGAACCATGAATGCTTGTTCTTGCCATCATTTTAGCACTGGATGCCTAATGACAGAGCCTGGTGAATGTGAGCTACACGGGCATTTTGTGAATTGTGGATTTAATGCCTCTTCAGTGATACCTATCTGTTGGACCCTAATATGTGATACCAAAATTTTCATATTTTCTGTTAACTCCCATAGATCTGTTTTCTTTTTTTGCCCTCCTTGTCTCCAGCATTCCAACCTTTCTCCATACATGCTTCTGGCCAGTTGACTAGATCAATTGACACTGATCGTGAATTTATATATATTCTAGTCTTGCAGTCTTTTTCTTTCCACACACAGTAACTGGCCAGTTTACTTGTCAAGTCTGCTGGAAACTGCTCCTTGGGAGAATTTTCCTTTACCACTTGTCTTAGTTATTTTTCTCTTGTTGAAACAAAATACCTGATGCCCAAAATGAAGAAATAAATAGTTTATTTCTTACAATTCTTGCAGGTTACAGTCTATACTCAGTTGGCTCCAAGGCAGGGTGGCATGTTGGGCTGCCATTTATGGCCCCTGCAAAACAGCAAGAGTGAACCATGCAAAATAGAGAGACACCCCTTCATTCTGCCCTTACACCATATGTAGGCTCCTCTCCTGGGCAGGTGTAGCACTCACACCACCACCAATTCCAGTTACAGAAAATGAGTCAATCATGAATTCTGGATTCAGTCGCATCCATGATTGTATCAAGCTTGTTGGGGGCAGGGGCGTCTGAACACAACCATAACACCACTCTAAGGTCATCCTTGAGGAAGACTGTAGTACAACTCTAATCTATTTTTACATTGCATCCACAGATCTAAACAAAGTGGTGGTCTTTGCTCCTCTGTCACCTGGCTCTTGGGACTCCCTTCTAGGGCCATGTGTGAGCAAGAAGACCTCAGCCCTGGTGCAACTGTGGGGAATGATAGAGAACTCTGAGAAGGTTTCCCATGAAGTTTGATGCTGCTTCTTACCTTGCTCATGCATGGCCACTGTGGTGCCATGTTTATTTCTTGTGTCTTGTGCAAGACCTGCTCAATCTTATGTCTCATGCTGGGCAGCATTGATCGATTGTAGATTTATGTTCCTATAGTTTTCAATAACCAGTTTCCCTGTGTGTACCAAGCTGCAGGAAGATAGTATGAGTGTATAACTCTCAAAGTGTACAGTTACTCACTGGCAAGGATACAATTTTTCTCCAGGAGGCGAGAGGTTTGACTTGTGATTCTCCCATTAGTACATATCTGAAAAGTCTGTGTAGCATATTTTCCCACTGCTGGTAACCACATTATCATGCAAGGCTGTGTTTTAAAGATCAAGTGGCTGGCCTGTTTGCCCCAGGCTCTGAACTACAGCTGCTTTAATTTTTAACTGATGAAATGTATCTGAAGTATAGATACAGATGTGTCACCTAAAATTAATGATACTTTTCCCAAAATTTTCTTACAGAATTCTGTTTATTTACCATTTTTAAGAAAATACTTATGGAAATAGTTAGAAATGACCCTTCTCATATCATAGAACAAACTCTTCTAGTATGCTTTGTACCAATCTCATACATATTTGCAAAGCATTTTCTATTAAATATGCAAAACAATTTTTTTCTGTTTTCTTACTTTTGAAAATTTTTATAAGCAGAACTATACCACATATAACATTTTTCTAACTTATTTTTGTTAGAAAACACAAAATCCTCAACACTATGTTTGAAGTGTAATCTATTTTGCTTTTGGTGAATCTATTCAGATCTTATCTGGTGAAATGGAAAATGTCTCTAATGTACCTCCCCTCTGTGGGCCCTGAGAGGAGCTAAGTAACAGACTTGACTTCTGTTCCCTTGGTAGGAATCTTTGCTCAGTATTCCCTTTCATGCTTCATCTATCTAGAAAGCATTGCATTTTGGGGACTCAGGCAATGACACTCCACATCACAGTTCTTTGAAGTGCTGAACTACAAAGTTGGCCTCCATGTCTCCATTCATTTATTGATGGATATGTAGGCTGTTTCCAGAATTTAGCTATTATTATTCTGGCTTTTTCAAGCATAGGTATGCATGTGTCACTGAACTATGACATCTTTAACTCTTTTGGGAAGAAGACAGTCTTTCTATCTTAAAGTCAGATTATTTGGAGTCTTAATTATTTCTGAAAGCATTTCTTCAGTGCAGGGCCTAGATTAATGTTTGCTTGAATAACAGAGAGAAAGTATGCCTATCCAGGCACCAAAAATCTAAGAAACTGTCTTAAAGTTCTGTATAATATATTTTCTGCAGTTAGAGTGAATTTTCTTTTTTTTATTTTAAAGAGAATAAAACAAAAGAGGACAGATATAAGCAGATCAGAACAGAACAATGTAAGCAACACAGCACTTCACAACAAGACAATTGGGTATTAACAGTACCTATCATAATGTCTTTCTTTGAAATAGTTGAGCTTAGCTTTACACACAATAATGTCAAACATAAAATAGAATAAAACCATGCAAGAGGATGAAAGTATTACAAGGCATTCTGAATTTTCATTTTGAGGAGAAATCAGTCCTGCATCTGAAATTTCTATTTTGTAACTATGAGTAGTCTACACAAGTAAAATCAAGGAGGATTGGGCTTTCATATGCATACATTTCATATTTTGGGTGAGGAACTTGAGCTTCTGTAGTGTATCCATGGTGGTTCTGGGAAACGATCCTACAAGATATCAAGGAATAGCTATATTTGTTTTAAATCTATCACTTAGCAGATGCTTAATTTCTGCATTATATTTTCTAAGGCAAGTTCTATTGATTCAAGGCGGTGTGCTGAAGAGTGAGTCTACCTTCAACCAATAAAAAGAGAAGAGGGTTGGATGATGTAATAGAGCACTTGCTTTAAGAGGCAAACAAAAACCAACACCAATATTACATCTATGAATAAAAAGCAGGGTATATCTTGGTTTAGTGGAAGAATTTCTGCAGAAGCAATATCAGAGCAAGATGCTGAAAAAATGAGAGACCACATAGAAATTAGCCCCAATTTTATACAAAAGCTATAAGCATACTCTTCTTCAAGTCAGCAGTCAGTCCAAAGTTGATGGAATGAAATAAACAAGAGATAAATCTGTACGATAAGGTAAAAGAACGAGGCTGAAGCCAGGGATGCAGAAACATGAGCCTCAGTGTGCCTGGCAGCATTAGTATCCCTGGAGCTTACAAGAGAGGCAGAAATTCAGACTTCACCCCATACCTGTAGAGTCAGAACCTTGTCATAACATCATGATCAGCTGATTCATTTCCACATTCAAATTTCAAAATCACCAAGCACAAATAAAAGCCTTGAATTGTATTTGATTTTTACAAGTACTGATAAAAAAGCCAGTGGTTTGGAAAGGAGTGGATTTGAGCTGAATTAAATTGATTTTGTCTGTATAGAGAATAGACAATGGGAAAGGAGTATAAGAGTTAGGATACAAGAGGTTATTTACTGCTGCTGTGCTGGGAAACAGGAGAAATGTAGTGATGGATTTGTGATTTTTTCCCTCCCATTTGAAGACAGGGGTACATCACTGCTACCTGGAGTGGACACCTTTTGATGGGTCATTAGGAATACAACCTGTACATTTCATTCCTAAAGGAAAATGACAGCTGTATTTCCCTAGTTTTCAAATGAATATTGACATATGAATACTTATTTTGTGCTTTTTAGCTTTTTAAAACTTTGACACCTGCTTTTCTGTGCTAATTACAATTTTTACATGGAAGAAAGAACTGCTTTGTATGCAATTAAGAAGATAATTGAAAGTGATGGAACAATTTCAAAATAATACTGAAATAAATACTTAAGACATTCTGAAATAATAAGAAACACATGTACAAATGCAAATGAGAAACCAAAATAGGTAAAGAATATCTAATTGAAAATTTTAATAGTAAAAAGAGTAAAATCATTCACATATGGGATAAAATCATGCCTGGACAGAAAGAGCTAAATAGAGTGATGGACAGTTGTAGTCAGTATTTAACTATAAAATATTATGAATGATAAGAATGACAACAATGACAGAGAAATTAAGGGACATAGAGTTTTTGTTCAAAGAACCAACACAAGCCTGATAAGAGCTCCAAAAGGAAAGGATGAAATAGCAGAAATATTCAAAATAACAGTGACTCAGAAGGTTTTAGAATTGAAAGACATGAATCCACAGATGAAAATTATGTTTTGAACACTGAGCAAAATACATACATACATACATACACACATACATAAATAAATAATATCTGTCTTGTAGATACATCATAGTAAAATCAAAGAATATCCTGGTTGAAAAGAGCATTAGGGATGCTAATATTTTTCTTGCCAATTGGAAAATACTAGATGAATAAAATGTGTGTGTGTGATGTTCCTTTGCTAAGAAGGTACTTGTTGAGAGGTATTATTATTTGGCAAACTGCTCCATCCTCAGTCTAAAATTGCCCTCAGCAGTTTCCCTTGACTCTCCTGTTCCTACTTCAGGGCACCTAGAATACTAGACCCAAGAAAGCTGCTCCAGATCAGCAGCAGGCAGCTCTGATGTGGCTGAAATTTATTCTGGTTAGTTACTGCTGGGATACACTGTGATATGTGGTATCACAATATTACCCCAGGAATAATGCAAACTATCATTACAAGGACGCTCATGGTTGCTTATGTAAAAATAAAGACATTTTCAAATATTCAAAATTGAAGAGGACTTACCAGGAATTTGTAAAACCTGACACCATTCCTAATGAAAGCCAAGTGCTTCACTGGGAATATAAGTGCATGATAATGTAAGACAAGAAATAAAAGAAATACTGATTGTTGAGGAATATGGTAAAGCTTTCTAAAACTGGTAAAAGAATCAATGAATATATGCATGACTGTTTAGAAAAATACAGAACCTGAATTAAAATTTCAAGGAAAAGTGATAGGAAGATTTTGTAGGAATATAGCAAAGAGATTATAATAATATTAAAATATGATATTTTCTCCATCTCATTTATAAGAAAAAATATTTTATGAATTTAGAGAGCATTTAAAAAGTTAAAGATAGGTCTATATATAAAATATGGCAACTACTGTAAGAATATATCTGAACAAAATATATGCATAGGCACCAAAAATATATACCCTAAACAGGAACATGAATGATAAACAAGTGCATTGTATATAAAGCATTATTCATATGTAAATATATATGATACAGTGGATAGAATGGAAACTACAATTATAATCAGAGATATTTTCATATGATTACATGGACAAAATTTAAGAATTCTCAAAGATGGAAATTTTAACAAATAACTTTACTTTTTACCTTATATTCACATATATATAATATGCACATTATATACAAAAATTTAAAGTGTTTTAATTTATTTAATATTCAAAGTTTAAAAAAAAATTCCATGTATCATGTAAGCTCCCCCCTTAAAGAAACTTAATGCTCACTAGGAGATATATATATATATATGTGTGTGTGTGTGTGTTGGTTCATAATAATAAAAAATGAAACTCCTTGAATAACTATCAAAATAGAATGAATAAGTAATTTTGTGTAATTATGTAATGGAATACTATAAAGTAGTAAAAGAAACCAAAATGCAGACTTGTATTTGTCTAATTTAGAAATAGAAGCAAGAAATCAAAGATTGTATATTAAATTACTGCTTTTGTAAATTACAGAAAGCAAAACAAAATGACACACACTTATGGATACATAAATACATAAGTAACAAAGAAAGAGAGAAAGAAAGAAGAAGTAGGAGGAACACAGGAATGAAAACAAAACAAGAAAACAAGAACAACTTCCAACAGTCATTACATGGCTTAATAAATTTATACTGTAGACAAAGACCACCTCAGTCAATATACTTCAGTTCGTTAGTTGCCCAGGTAATAGTTTCTTTTCCAGATATGGTTGTTCCTGTCCCTTGGAAGCAACTGGTCACTTTGATGCATACCTGGGCACTATGATCCACATTGTATAAACCAGTTCCAAATTCACAAGCCATTCTGCTTTTGTACGTCCTTATTCAGTATAAGCCCAAGACTGCCAGAGACAAGGGCCTGATATTTTGGGAGTGGTCCCAATCAGTGCCCATCCAAATCCTGGGTGTTGTTTTGGTGTTTCTGTTTGACATTGCATCTGGTGCATTGTTTGGGAAGACTGATCTGTGAAAGTCACTGGTCATGACTTTCACAGATGGAGCAAGGACATCTCCAGGTCCAAACAGAAAGGCATGTCCTTGAGATTTCTTGAGTCCCTTCAGAGGTTTAGATGAAGATTCCTGGTTCCCTGCTCCAGTGAATCACATCAGACTCCAAGAAGAGTTGGATGAGATCTGTCTGTCTGTCTGTCTGTCTATCTGCTTGCATGCCTGATTCCAGTAAGATCCTGAGGGAACCCCAGTTAGTCAGTCTGTCAATCCAGCTCAGTTTGAGCAGAAGAAGAGCTTGATCACCTCTTGTTAGTTATGGGCACATTCAAGGAAAGGGGAGGGTTGGAATATTTAATCTCTCAGTGCCTACTGAACATGTGAATGGAATGCACAGCCTAAGAAATAGGCTACTTAGTCTGTCTACCAAGAATGGGAAGCACTGATCACAGTGACTGATTAGGGCCTCAACTGGTGTTCTGTGGTGATCACATAATGGAGTCCTCACACTCTTCTTAGCTAACTCATACCTAAGTCCTCTCAAGGAGCATGGCTAGGCAGGCATCTACATGATCTCTCTCTGAGGGGCACCCACCCTTTGTCTGTTGTGACATCATTCAAGGTTTCACAGCATACACTGTAGGGAGATAGAATGGGAACTGATTAGTTAAAACCTGCAGTCATTGACTTGAGGAAAAGGGGAATTTCCAGAGTTAAAAATGAAACTAAATCACTCCCTGCATCTTAAAAAAAGAAAAAAGACCCCTTCTGACTGAGAATTCTGCCTTGGCACCCTCACTGGCTGCTGCAGTTGCTGTCAACACCTATACCTTCATTACTCACTCTCAATTTGTCTACTTCCAGCCAGTTGAACTTGTTCCAGCTAGCCATTGCTTGCATTCAACCACAGAGGTCCTCCCTCCAAAGTCTCCTGCTTCCACATAACCAGGATGCTGCCACATCCTGGTTAGATGGCATCATCTAATTCCCACCTAGGATGACTGTTAACAATTTATTCTGTTTTTCACATTTTGACTGAGAAAAAATTGGACTGTCAGCCCTGATAAATGAGTTGTTCCCTGTCAAGCCTGAATAAATAGGACAGACTGAGTTCTATTAAATTGGGCCTCTGAGAGTCCATGGTCATTGCAAAAATTGGGGAAAAACCTGTGAATTTCCTGGCAGAAAAAGGAACAAAACTCTTTTCCTCTGTCAAAAGATTATCATCATGGGACAACTGGAACTCTTGCCTTTCAACTCTTCTGCCAATCACAAACATATTCCCTGGGAAGACATCTCTGCACCAAGCCAGTCAATCTCCCTCTCATTTAATTCTTCACTTTCAACTTTGACTGTTTCCTGAGACAAAGATGACACCTGCATCAGCCTGAAACAGATGGCTGGAATCCTGATGTTCTGAAACCTTTGGTCCCAGTAGTATGGACTAAGGACTCACCTCTAGGCCTGGTAATCAACCATGTCACATTACCAAGATACCCATTGCTATCAGATGTCACAGAAAGTACAAATAGGTATCCAGCCACACATCATCCTGATAGACTATTAATTGCCATGGCAAAATCTCCATGCTGTCTGTCAACAATGCAGAAAAAAATGCATCTTGTGCTTGAAATTTGCTGCCATATGCTTCTTCAACTGATAGAAAAGGCTAGCGGATTTGGACTCATTGCTATAAGGAATTAAAACTCCTACCTTGGCTCCATACCACCTGTGTCCTGAATAAGAAAGCCATCCTAGCCATCAAAACAAACCCACAAGTTTGTCTG
Source organism: Hydrochoerus hydrochaeris (assembly GCA_004027455.1). Classification (NCBI taxonomy): domain Eukaryota; kingdom Metazoa; phylum Chordata; class Mammalia; order Rodentia; family Hydrochaeridae; genus Hydrochoerus; species Hydrochoerus hydrochaeris. Next base: position 396,658 of record PVLA01000170.1, on the reverse strand, counting down.
AGAGGCTCTCAGATTCAGTGTAAGCCAGGAAAGTTTTATCCTTTCTGTCCAAAGACCCCAAGTCTGATCTGCCTCCTTACATTTATCAACTCCAAACTGCTCAACCAGCCACAATGCCACCACTGCCAGTTCTGTCTCCTGTACCACAGCCTCCTGATCTACTGTCAGCAATTCTTCTAACTCTGTTTAATATGGAAGAGCACTGCTTTATTTTGGATGGGCCCAAGCCTTGAGAAAGTCAAAAGTCCCTGACACCCCAGATGATCCTGATGCTTGGGTGAAAACAGTTTTTCCCTGGGGGCATCCAAACTGAGACTACAGTGCTCCGGAGGGCCATGAAGCCTTAGATCAGTACTGCACTGCTCTCCTGACAGACTTCAAAGAGGGAGACAAGTAGCCAAAAACATGTCTAAAGTTACTGAAATTACCCAGTGGAGCCACCATTAAAAAGAATCTGCCAAAGCAGATTCTGTGAGATTTATGGACACTTAATTGAGTGTGAATTCCTGCATGGGTGCCCTATATTTCTCCAGGGATGTGACCAGCCTGCCTCACACTTGAGTCCACTATTCTGGACTTGATATTGACTCTGACTGCACCCTGGGAGTAAGAAAAATGTCTACATCAGTCTGAAATGTCTAGTAATCATAACCCAAAACTTTTGAGACACTTGTTCTCTGAAGAATGGTCAAAGAATTCACCCCTGAGACTTGCTATCAACCCAATTCCCATTTGGTGATAGAGCTCTTATCCAAGGCAGCCCCAACATACATCGATCAGTTCAAGATCTCCAAGCTTCCAATTCACTGCAATTGTCTTAAGTATATGTTGCCTCAGTCTTTTACCATTCATAGTCTCTTAACACACCTTCCTGGACTTAAAGATTGCATTCTTCTGCATTGGTTTGCTCATATCATCCAGCCTCTCTTTGCAAATGCCCCAGTTCTGAACTCAAAGGTTAACTGACCAGGACTGAGTGCTATCTTCTTTCTCTGAATTCACAAAAACAATGATGCTTACTGAGATTGTCAGTCCTGGTAGGGTCCAGTGGCCTACCTGTGAAAATACTTGGATTTGGTTGCTCCTTAGACTGAAACCTAATTATTCTAGTGCCACATGCTGTACTGAGCTTAAAATGGACCCCCTGACACATGACAAGTACACTCTGTTTACAGATGAAAGTAACTCTGTTAGGGATGAAGTCCAACAGGCTAAATATGCTGTAGAAACCTCAATTTCTGCAAGGATGATCTTCACAGCAAATTGCTTCCTGTTGTCATTTGGAAACCTACTACAAATGGCATAAAATGATCTGATCCAAAGGTCTAAGCCCCTTCCAGGTATCCAATTGACTGAAACCAACTACAGCCAGAAAAATTTTACCCAACATCCCCAGAAGATCAGAGCCATGCCTGCCCTCATTCTTTGTTCTGCAAGCTCAAGTCACAGCCACTGTACCTCTACCCCTGTCGCCAGCTCAGGCTTCAGCATCTGTGTCACTGACCCTGACCTCCACTCACAAACATCAGTTGGTGCTTATATGCTGGCCTGAGCTATACCCTATCAGAGCTGAGAGGGCAACAAAGTCTACAGGGTCCTGCTGTAAAAAATCATCCCTAGATAAGGCCTATCCTTGAAATTGAAATGAAAATGAGCCTACAGTTTTATAAATAAAACTACATACAGCATATAGGCTGTAAAGCTCTAGAAAAGTTGAGAAACTCCTTATATCTTGCACATATATAACTGAGCTGCATATTAACTACCTCTCCAAGTTTCAGAAATTCAACCTTAGATCTGTTGAAATTTTTACCTGAACCATATGGCTCACTTTGAAGAGATGACGCACTCAAGCCCCCTGACCTGGTCACTCTACTGACATTCTCCACATGGAGCCTGAGGACATCACTCACAGGATTAATCCATACCGATTCCCATCAGTTTTTGTGGCTTTTCACGCTGCTTATCCAAGTCCTTGCTTCCACATGCCCTGTGAGCTTTAGTTTCTGCCTTAAACTATATGTGTGATTGCCCTGAAAATAGAATATTCAATCAAACACTTGACCAAGATTTGATGAGTGTCCAAGGCGCATTGGTTACTCCTCTAGATCATATTAACTTCCTTACTGCTTTTCCCAAGTAATGTTACAAAACAAAGAGAACTAAATTACATCTCTTCCTAAAAACAATTTAGGGAAAAACTCTGCAATAAGACAATCTTGGGGACCTTGACTGAAGACAATCCTAGGGTCACTGAAAATATTAATGTTACTGCTTCTAGTTGGGCTTTGTCTCAGAAGATCCCATGTAATATGCACAACAAAGATTTGCCAAGGAAACTAAAAGGGGGGGATGTAACAGAAAGTGCCAACCTGCCACCACCAGTATACTTCAGTTTGTAAGTTGCCCAGTTAATAATAGCTCCTGTTCCAGATCTGGCTGCTCCTGTCTCTTAGAAACAGCTGGTCACTGTAATGCACATTGTATAAACCAATTCCCAATTGACTAGCCATTCTGCTTCTGTCCTTTCTGCTTACTTATCCAATATAAGCCCTAGACCAACAGAAGTTGAGTCTGATATTGTGGGAGATATCCCAATCAGTGCTCATCAATGTAAGTAAATCTGCCTCCAAATCCTGGATGTAGCTTTGGCGGTTCTGCTTGCCACTGCAACACAATTTGGTAGCATAGAATGGTTAAAATGGATGCAAATATACAGTAATGCAAGCTGATAAAATATTATTTTAAGTGGATATATCATGGTATGCAACATAATATTCTGCATGATGCAATTTAAATAAAATAAATCACAAATCACTAGCCCACTGACATAGGTCTATGTGGTAAATTAACAAGACACACCTAAATCAATAGCAGGGCTCTCTCTGGGGTAGGAAGTATGACCACAGACAGGGAATTGGAGAGACTTAAAATGATGGAATATATGCATGTGTTTCTTATATTCCTCTTGAACTCTTTTAAATTTTTAATATGTAAAATATGAATATAGAACATAATCAAGGTACTAGGCCTGAAAGACAGAATCACTCATCCCAGGTCTGCCTCTTTGCTGAATTACCCAGAAGCATTCTTTCAGTTCTACAACCTGCAAAGTTCCCACTTCAAAGAACAGGTTACATCCCCTGAGTTGCCCCTGGCTCTCATCCAATTTAAACGTACAATCTGACATAAGATATACCATGTTTCTCTGAACTAGGACAGTGCTTTTGATCAAATTGTCCCAAATAAGTTGTCCATTGGACCAGGTGATTTCTAGAAGGTCATATGAAAGTGACACCATAATTATTCTGTCCCTTTCACTGACCCTGGGCAGCCCCAGGTGAACATTTAAAGATGTGAATGAAAGCACGCAACAGCTGTAGTGTGGGAGATGCAGTTCTGCTTTGCTAAGTTCCCCTGGAGATACCAGTGGAGTGAGGTGAGGGTTAAATCAGAAACAACAAAGCTGCGAGCAGGTGAGGGATTATGAGTGCTGCTTCAATTCTCAGCTCATGAGGAACTCTGAGACCATCTGTCAAAGGGAGAGGACTTCAGAGGTGGGCAGGCCTGGGTTCTAATTCTCTCTGATGTAGAACTTCTAATGTTGTGATTCTGAATTTCAGATGAGGATGGGCCAGAAATCATATTTTCTTTACTTCACAATTTCTGTCTGTGGCTTTGAGTGCATAACTTATTAATCTCTTTTAACTTTAGTGTCCAACCTCTTAGAGTTACTAAAAGAAAGAAAAGCATTGAGATATAAGAGACAGAACATCTAACACAACTCCTTCTATATTAAATATAGCCAACAATGATAGCTAATATTATTTGAGATCTGTTGGCATTTGAATCATCACTATAATTTTATTAGTAATAAAAGTTAATTTTAATGTTTTATAATACATAAAATTAATATTCATTAATATTAACTTACCATATTTTCACAATATGGATGAGCATGTAGTATTCTTTCAACAAATCCAGGTTACTTTTTCACTTTATCCAGGTTTTTATAACCTACAAAGTCCTTGGGTACATTACATAAAATACTTCAAAGCAATCAGCTATAGAATTTTCATAGTTTATAATTCTTGTCTTAATATGTAAGAAGTGATCTGAAAATCTATATTATTTTCTCCTAACAATGTGGAGTTGATGTCATTGTATAAATAAAAATATTATTTATGCAAAACTGATTAAATCTTAAAAGTTTATAATAATAATGTGCTGACTTAGAGTTACAAACTTTCCATTGTAGTTTTAGACATATTCTTTCACAGGTAGTGGGGAAAGAAACCAACTTGTCATAAAGGAAGATAACCACATGAGGAATGCACTATTTTCATATAAATGAGTTACAAAAAGTTGTATTTACAAAAATCCTTCTTCAAAAGAAAAAAAAATTTCTTTCTTCAGCGGTAGCTCATGATCTCTATAATTTAAAGAAAACCAAGGTAATATCTTCCAAGGTATTGAATGTGGAATTGGCCATAATTGAACATTTATCATTTTAAGAATTATATGACTTTGGGCAGGCTATTAACTTTGCTAACATACTGGTTTCCCTCTTTTAAAAGGTGGAGATATACTAATACTCATTTTTCAGAAGTATAAAAAGACTAAATACCTCTCTATGGAATCAAGACTGCTGTATTAGATAAATGCTAAATAAATAGTAGTTTCCTCTTATTTTAATATTTCATTGTTTTACTAGACTAAGCTTTTATTAGGTTTGGATTTCCATTGCTGAAACACAGAGGTCTCTGGAGTGAGGGATGAGATTATCAGTATGTGATGATAGACAGATCTGTCTCTCTGGAGTAGGTGTGAATAGAAGAATCTTTGGGAGAGTTCCAAAAATTATTATAAAGAATTACTGACTGAAATCAGTTGTCTTTAGGGAAGTAGGCAAATATCAAACTGGAGTTCAGGGCAAAGGGTAAAATGGAAAAAATAATGCCTCATTTCCAATGCAAATGTAGCAGTGACAGTGAATTTTCCATTGGAGTGGAATTATTCTCAAAAGAGTATTATTGAAGCCATTTATCAGCTGGAGAATCAGGGTCATGGCAACAGGGCTGACAGATTGGAGTAAAAATACTAAGTACCTTAGTTCCCACACACAGAGCGATAATTTCAACCAGGCATTTCAGAAAAATTTGGGACTATTTTGAGGGGGAAGCTAATTTTAGGTAACAATATCACAGACCTGTATGAATCTAGATGAGTTTCAAATGTAAGATGACTGGCAAAGTATTTAGCACACAGGTCATTCCATGTGACACATTCTATCACTCTTTTTTGTGGCAGTACTTTCGTTTTAGTAAGACAGTGAGATTAGTGGTCTTTTCTTTGACTCCTGAGTTCAACTATCAATTTTATCTTATAACAGGCCATCTTGTCTATCTGTTTGACAATATAACTTGGCAGGAATCTTTGGTCAAACTCCTCTCCCTAGTGCACTATTGGGATGAAGAAGTGATAGAGCTATAGGCTTGAGTCTGTGTTGAGTGACTGACCTATGGACCAATGGAAAGTCTCTATTTTAGAATCCAAATACCTATTAGAGTGCCTTATGAAGAGAAGGTTCAGTATTACTTGAGTTCCGAGGTTTACCCAATATAATCTTGTGCTTAAATAAGCATTTCATCCAAAAACTAAAGCGTACAGAAATGTAAGAAACTGAGAAACAAACAAGCAGAAAAACCCTCTAAATAATCAATATCTTGGGCAATTATGGACAATTGGGAGAAATGGCAATCCAGGTGGTCTTTTCCATTTGACTGGTTTACATTTTAGGATTTGGCACCAGTGCATCCATTCCTATAATGGGCAACTATATGATGATTAAAAATTAAATGTTTTATATTGTTTATAGAGCTGTTCAGGGAATTGCATTGAAAGTCACTTACCTGAAAGAAGAGCTAATATTCTGTTAGTGGTGGAATGCTCTGTGTGATTTCCATTTGCTCTGTGCACATCACTGGAAAGACTAAACCATAAACACTCAGCGTCTGCTTATGGGGCTTATCTATGCAATTTCTGCATGAGTTGGCTTTGTAAATGAGCTCACAATCTTTTTTATACTTATTCAAAAGCCTTTCTCAATTTTACCAAGTGGAAGTGTACCTTGAGGACTGAAAATATCTCCTGTGTGTTTGAATTTGTTGGGCAAATTTGAAATGATCATCCAGCTTCAGCATTTGTAAAACTAAGATTATTTTTTTATTGACTGAGCAAATGGTGTTCTTAGAAATGATTCCTGTGTATTGCTTGTATATGATATAAATTTCAAGGAGAGAAAATGGGAATCATAGTCAGACGTAATAGTACATGTTCTGTCTGCACACTGGTTGGGTAATGCATGACAAATTATTTAAATTCTCTATACCTAAATATCATCATATAAAGTAAAAATGAATATATTTCTCTGAAATTTGCCTTCCAGAGAATATGGCATGGTAGCCTAAAACCTGACATTTGTGAGATATGCGTAAAGTCTAGAAATGTCTTGAACACTGAATTCTGGTGCTTTCCATGGAGTTTATGGAGTGTTATCTTCCTCATGCATTGGTGTATTCTTTTCACCATTTTATGCAAACTCCCTTATCTAGGATTTTCTGGAAGTGTCATTATATAGACATGGTTGATTAAATTATTGGCAACTAGTAATTAATTCAATCTGTAGCCTTTTTCCCTTTCCTGAAAATGAATGCTCTAAGATGGACAAAGAGTCAAATCTAATCATCTGCTTGGTTACCCTGGAAACCAGCCCCTTCCTTCGTGCAAGGACCATCTGATAAACATAAACCTGAGTGTGGTTGAAATGGGATTGTTATGAATAACACAAGATGCATCACTCAGCTTTGTTGTTCTGGATACTAGGATTTCAGGAAATAGGGATAAAAGACAGACTGCTTAAAAAGATATCTGTATCGCTATTACTGTCTTAGTTACTTTCCTCATTGCTGCCACACAAATCTCAACAGCAGCAAGTTAAGAGAGGAAAGGTTTATTTTAGCTCATAGTTTGAATAACTTCCAGTGCGTAATCTGACACTAAGACAGGGCAACAGGGCAAAAAAGCATGGTAGAGGAGAAACAGTACATGACAAACAATCAGAAAGCAACAAATAGTGAGCCTTTCTTTCCTTTTTGTCCTGTCCAGGGTGCAAGCTTATTGGCTGGTGCCATTCACACCCAGGGTGGGCTTTCCCATCACCCATATCCAGAACTATGCTAATCCAATTAGTGTACTAATTCAGTTATTATACACCTTTAATTCAGCACCACATCACCACAAGCCAGCCACTCACTAAAGTCCTACTTGGGCAAACTTTGGTGAATATTTGGGACATAAACTATAACAGTTTTCTGTTTAAGTTTCAAGGATTTTAGAAACTCTATTCTAAGGAGAAATGCCAAATATGTGGTTCTTATAATACAAGATTGCAATGACTCAATTAGTAAATGACAACTTATGCCTATTTGTGTTGACAATGTCTACTGCTAGACACAAGTATTTTGTACCTTTAGGTTTAAAAAATTACCACATCTCAACCACAATTGAAGTTTCATAAATATCAAAGTCTCAAAATCATCGATTCCCTTCTAGGTATCTTCCCAAGAGAGTCAAAGTCATCTGTGAATATCCAATGTTTATAGTAACACAATTAATAATATTAAATCTTGGAAACAACCCATAGGCTCACCAACAGGTAAATGGATAAAAAACATATGATGTTTATGTATGATGGAGTAGTACTTGTCATATAATTACCCATTTGTAAGTAAGTGGATGCACATTGAAACCCTAATAGCAAGTGAAATAAATTAAATAAACAAGCTTAAATATTGTAGGATTTCTCTTATATTGGAAACTTAAAATATAAGTAAAAAAGAAAATAAAGATAATAAGAATTAAGAAGATCTTGTTCAAATGGGAAGAACAAGAGAAGGAAGGAGGGGAAGGGAAGGAATGAAGAAAGGATAGAAAAATTATTGAAAAAGAAAAATGGAAGTAGAGCTTTTGTAAATGGGAATTGGAGCATGAGTTGGTAAGAGCAGAGAAGAAAAAAAAATTCAGGTATGTTACATACACATACCAAGTCCCCACTACAAATATAACCATTATATACTGCAAAAGTACTAATATAAGAAATAAAACTTTAAAATCTTGTAGAATATTCTTTGATCAGAATGTAATACAAATGGAAATATAATAGTCACACTAAAATTTATTTTGGGTAATTAAATAAGGCAACAAATAGATTTTTAAAGTGTTAAAACATTCCAAGTTTTTATATGTTAATACATTTGAGAACTTTGATAAAATGATAAATTTCTGTGGAAAAATGAAATGCCAAAAATTATCACTGAAATAAAATGCATGATACATTCAATAGAATTAAAGTAATAAAATATTCATTGGAAAATTAACCAATAAATTCTACAAATTTTCTAGGGATAGCTATTTATTAAAATACAATAAAATAAAGAGTTATTATTGGAGAGTGTGCCCAATATGACTACTGATTCAAAATTGACTGAAAGGGATAGAAATCTCAGAAATGTAACCATAAATTTATTGTAGATGTGTTATATTGTCTTACTTTTCTCAGTCCTGATGCAAAATGCTCAGTGTCCAAAGTTAACAGAGGAAATGTTTATTTCAGATTACAATTTGTAGAGGTTCCAGTCCGGAGTTAGATGGCTCCAGGGCAGGATAGCATGGAGGAGGGGTGCACCGAGGAGAAACAGTTCATGGAAAGCAAGTGGGAAACAGCAATACAGCAAGTGACAGCAGCAAACATGCCTTCCCTCTTTCCATTTATGCTCTATTCATGTTTTAATGCTATTAATTAGTGCCACTGATATACAGGGTGGGGTACCCGTAATCCCAGCATCACATCCTTAAGCCACATTCACAACCCTAATCCAGCCACCTTCACAACTCCCCACCCGGGATCACATGAGGCTTTGGGGGTACATCTAGATACAAGCTTGTGTCTAGATATTGCCCCCAAATCTCATGCATTTATGGAGGGGATGATTTTCAGAGATGGCTGGATATGGAGTGCATGGTGCTGAGATCAAGGATGTGTGACTACTGAATCTGTCTACTGATTGGTTTGGCATAGTTCTGGCTAAGATTAATGATGTGAGTGCACACTAGCCCTAGGGCAGGTAGCCTGCATAAAATATAGGGGGCAGAAAGACAGCTAATATGCTCTTACCTGCCTGCTTGTCATGAGCTGGAGCTAGTTCTCCTCTGCTGTGCCCCTCTGCCGTGGCACCCCACCATGGAGCCAGCCAACTCTTGGATGAAACCTTTACAAACTGTGAGTTAAATAAACCTTTTCTCCTTTAACTTTGGGGGTCAGATATTTTGTCTCAGCAACAAGGAAAGTAACCAAGACAGTGTATGATGTAACTAAGATGCTGGTGCAGCGGAGAAAATGTGAAAGATAAAAACCATTTAGTGGAAAACAAAGAAGTTTTGGGTTTTTTTCTCATTTAGTATATAAATGTGAAATATAGAGTACTTACAGATCTTAAACTGTAATGCTAAAGAAATAAAATATAGGAGAGCATCACTGAAGTTTGGTTTGAAGGTAAGAAATAGGAGATTATCTCAGTTCCCTAAACCAAAGACTGTAAGGAAGACAGAGCATTTTTAGTTTTACATAAAAAATAAACATTTCATTATAGGATGAAGGTATAGGTGATGTTGGGAAACAGAGAAGAATGAAAAAAGGTATTTGCAACAACTAAAACCAGTTAAGGATTGTTGTCTTGAACACTGAACTTTTAATAATCATCAACAACACAAGTAAATACTAAAAACAAACTTAATATTTAGAAGCATATGAAAAATATTCAACTTAATCAATATTAACCTGCGTTATCTCTATAAATGTTTGAAGGTACATTTTAGACACCCATGGAGGCCTAAATTCCACTCAGTGTTGCTGTGGTTGCAGGGGTGCAGCATGGATGCAAGATGATGTGGGGGATCCAAGGAGCAGCTGGCAGAAGTTTCATCAAATACGTGTGCACCCTACTCCCCACCCACCTTATCCCCAGATTCTTACTCAAAGGAAACACATAAAAGAGCCTGAGTGAAACTGATTCTTTCCATCACTGTTTGTGGTAGTTGTTGGTTGTGTGAATTTCCTATGTTCATCTCTAAATGCATAAAATACGATGGCTATCTTCACCGATCTAAACCCTTAGTAACAGTATATAGGATGCAGTGTATAGGCATATAGAGAAAAGTGTGCAGATAACTTAAAGCTATAGCATTATGCACACATAAAGAGACAAGCTCCATATCATAAAACACATGTACATAACCTGGAAGTATATATTGAAAATCAGCACTATATTTTCATATATATATATATATATATATATATATATATATATATATATTTCCAAGGATACTCAGCAACCATATTTGATTTTGTGTTCGTGAGAATACAGAGCAGGATTGAGAGGCAGGATGTGTGAAAAGACAGTAAAAGAGAATGAAGACTACCATACACTGATGATAATTGTGTGCCATGAACTGATAGATACACTTAATTCAACTCTAGTTGAGGCAAAAGGAAAAGAAATGGTGCCCATCAACAAGGAGATGTTTAATCAGGCTCAGAATTTGTGTTTCTCTGCAGTTCATAACACTAGAATTATGAACCACGTAGCTAATACCATATTTCTATTTCCATTTGTATCATCTGTTTTTAGTTCCTCCTTGATGAAAATAGTTTAGTCTTTGCTGTTTGTTTCATTTGTAGTTGTTGGGCAAAAAACTTCAAGCACTTTAGTAAATATTTAGTATTCAATTGATGTCAAGTTTTCCTGACTTCTTATGTTCAGTTCTGTGCTCTGAATGGCAGATGCTGCTTTAAGAGATAGCAAAATAATGTTATCATTTATGACTTATAATTTATAATGATATATTATGTTATTATTTAATGACAATATGGTATTTATTTATTAATTTTGTTGGTACAATTTAGGCATACATAATGATCATATTCACCGTAGAGAATTTGAAATGGCACATGATATATTTTGATTCTTTTTTCCAAAATACTCCCTCTTCCCTTAAACCCCTTTTGTCTTCTGTATTTATTAAGTTTTGCTTCCCTTTTTTCCTTTTCTATAATTTGTTTTCTTTTCCCTTCCTCTCCCCTTTTAATTCCTCTTCTATTTCGAGTGATTTGTTTTCCTATTTCACAATATCTATTGTGCATTTGGTCCTTATTTACTATTTCAGTTTCTCACAGTAGGGAGACAATGCTACATTTCCACATATGTATCCAGTTTATTTCACAAGAGTGTGGTTTTAAGGTACATCAGAGTCTCAAGCTTATCCTTCATTATGGCTGAACAGCAAACAAACAAACAAACAAGCAAATGCCTCAGACCATTTTTTATCCTTTCCTTCATTGATTGGCTTCTAGAAACTGTGCTGCTATACACATGAGTGCACATATATTGCAATGGTATAATGTTTTTAATTCTTCTGGGAAGGTATCTGGAAGGGAGTAGCTGGATCAATAGTCTTTTTTAAGAATCTTCACACTGATTTCCACAGTGGTTGCATGATTCTAACCTCCTTCCAGTGGTGGAGAAGTGTTCCTTTTCCCCCACACTCCAGCCAGCATTTGTTACTAGTTGTTCTCTTTTACTTTTGCCTTAACTGTAGAGTCACATCTTCAAGAGTCCTTCCTATTCTCTTTTAGCAGATTTAGTGTTTCTGTCTTAATATTTCTTGAAATCAACCAGCAACAACTTCTGGAGATGCTACGAGGAGTGAGATACAATCTCAGTGTTGTTTTAATTTGCATCTTTTGAATGACAGTGATGTTGAACATTTTTCATGTATTTACTTGTCATTTGCATTTCTTCCTCTGTGAAGCATGCATCCATATCACATAAACATTTATAGACTGAATCTTTAAATCTGGGGGATGTCTAAGTTTTTCATTTCTTTATATGTTCTACATATGTCCTTGGTCTGATGGACACCTGGCTTAAACTTCTTCCCAACCTGGGGGATGTTTTTGCACTCTGTTGGAAATTTCTTTGGCTGTACAAAAAGCTTTGTAATAGGATGAGGCTCCAGTTGCTGATTCTTTCATTATTTCCCATGCTATCAAGGTTTTGCTCATGAAGTCTCTGCCTACAGCCATGTCTTCGAGTGTTCTGCCTATTCTCTCTTTCAGTAGATTTAGTGTTTCTGTCTTAATATTTACATCTTTGATCCATTTCAATTCTATTTTAGTGCACAGTGATAGACATGAGACTATACTTAGTCTTTGGCATGTGAAAAGTCTGTTTTCCCAACATCATTTATTAAAGAGGTTATTCTTCTAGTAAATATGTTTGGTGCCTTTATCAAATATAAAGTGGCTGAGTTTTTTTAGGAGTAGTTTCTGCATCTTTTAATCTGTTCCATTGACCCTCAGGTTTTTTTTTTTTTTTTGGCAGAACCATGCTGGTTTTATCATAGTAGCTTTGTAGTATAATTTCAAGTCAGAGAATGTGATGCTTTTGCCTTGACTTTGTTGCCCAGAATCATTTTTTTCATTCTATGTTTCTTCTGGTACAAATGAATTTTGGGAATAGTTTCTCTAGTTCTGTGAGGCTATGCTAATGGTATTTTGATTGGGATTGCATTAAATCTATGTAACAATTTTGGGAGTAAGGCCATTTTCACTATGTTCATTCTTTCTAAAAGAGCAAGGGATATGTTTTTCCTGTTTCTGATATCCTATTCATTTTCATTTTTCAAAATACTGTAATTTTAAATGTACAGATCTTTTACATCCTTTGTTAGATTGATTCCTCTATATTTCATTTTGGGGGATACATTCTTGTGAAAGGTATTGTTTAGCTAATTTCTCTCTCAGTGAGTTTATTGTTTGTGTACAGAAATACTATTAATTGTTGAGTGTTCATTTTGTATGTAGCTACACTAATGAATTTCATTATTAAATCTAGGAGAATTTTGGTAGTTTTTGTGGCTTTCTGTGTAAAGTATAATGTTATCTACAAATAATGATAACTTAATTTCTTCTTTTCCTTTTCTTACAAATTAATTTTTATCTTTTATCTAATTGCTCTGACTCATGTTTCCAGATTATATTGAATATGGGTGATAGTGGCAATCCTTATCTTTTTCCTTATCTTACAGTAAAAGGATTCAGTTTTTGACCCTTTAGTAAGTTGTTGACTGTTCATTTATAGTAGATGACTTTTATCAGATTGAGATAAAGACTATCTATCCCAATTACTTTTTATCACTAATGGATATTGGACTTTGTCAAACGCGTTTTCTGTATCTATTGATACAATCATGTGATTTTTGGTTTTGGCTCTGTTAACGTGGCATAAAACCTTTATTGATTTGCACATATAAAACAATCCCTGCATCTTTGAGGTTAATCAAGGTTGGTTATTATGTATAATCTTCTTGATGATTTGCTATATTCTGTGTGTCAGTATCTTAGGATTTTTGTAACTATTTTCATTAAGGAGAATGGCCTGTAATTTTCTTTTTTGGTTGGGTCCTTCTTTGATTTTGGTATCAAATACTTACTTCCAGGAATGATTTTGGAAGTATTGCTTCCTTTTCAATTTCATTAAAGAATTTCAGCATTAGTGGTATTAGATCTTCTCTAAATTGCTTCTAGAATTCAGCAAGACTTGAATTTTTTTTGTTGAATTAAAAATGAAAGATTTTAAGTCATGTTTTCAATTTCATTGGTTGATATTAGATTATTTAGAATTTTTATGTATTCTTAATTTAGTTTTGGTAATTCATATGTACTTAGGTTTCTGTCCATCTTTTCTGTTTTATCTTATTAGAGTACAGGTTCCTGAAGTCCATATTGATAATATTCTGGATTTCTGCAATATCCATTATGATTGAACCCCTTTCATGCCTAATGGCATGAACTTGTGTCTTTCCTTTCCTGTTTTTGATAAGGTTGACATAGATTTACCAATTTTATTTAATCTTTCAAAGAACCAATTCTTTGATTCATTGATTTTTTGTATTGTTTTCTTAGTCTCAATTGCATTAATTTCTGCTCTTATCTTTATAATTTCCTCCTTTATTCAAGCTTTCAGTCTGAATTGTTCTTCCTTTTTCTAAAAGCTTAAATTCCAACATTGAGCTGTTTTTTTTAAGCTCATTCTGTTTTCCTGATGTGAGAATTCATCACTACAAATTTCCCTCTTAGGATGGCTTTCATTGCATCTCATAAATTCTGTTAAGCTGTATCAGCATTATCATTTAATTGTACATACTATTTAATTTCTACTTTTATTACCTCTGAGACCAATTGGTTGTTCAGGAGGATGTTATTTATTTTCCATGTATTTATGGAGTTTCTGTGGTTTCTTTTGTCATTGATTTCCCTATTCATTGCACTGTGATCATGGATATACATGGAATAATTTCATTTGCTCTGCATTTACTGAATCATGTTCTATGGGTCTGTATGTGTTCTATTTTGGAGAACATTCCATGTGAAGCTAAGAAGAATGTGTATTTTCCTGTTGTGGAGTAGAATGTTCTGTAGAAATCTACTAAGTCCATTGGTTTGCAGGGCTGGTTATGTTCTGATATTTCTTTGATGACTTTTTTCTATAGTTGATCAATATTTGTGAGCAGAGTACTAAAGTCCCTCTTATAATTGTGTTAGTACTTATTTGGTTTTTAATGTCTTTTAATGCATGTTTTATGTAATTGAATGTACTTGCATTTGGTGCACATATATTTATGGTTATTTCTTTTTCTTGAAGTTTTCCCTTAACAAGTATGTAGTGACTTTCTTGGATTCTTTGGATCAATCTTGACATGAAGTTGAAATTCACATTGTCTACAAATAAGATAGCTACCCCTGCATTTTTCTAATTTCCTTTCAGTGAAATAATATTCTCCATCCTTTAATGAATTACTTCAATGACTTTCCATACTTTAATGAATTCCATTCTTCATGAATTACTTTTTGAGTTAAATGAGTTTCTTGTATGTAAAATATTGTTGGATCTTGTTTTTTGATTCATTCTACCAGTCTGTTTCTTTTGATTAGTGAATTGAGATCATTAACATTGATGATTATAACTGATATGTATCAGCTTATCCTTTTCATATGATTTTCCCACACTGTCTTTTCTCTTTGCTTAATTGCTTGCCCTACCTGGTGGCTTCTTTCTATTAGTATTTTTTTAATTGTGGTCTTTGTTTTCTTTTTCTAAAATGTCCTTCAGAGCATTTTATAGGAGATTTGCTGGTTATGAATTTCTTCAGTTGTTCTTATTTCTCCATTAATTTTGAAATATAGTTTTATAGGGTATGGCATTCTGAGTTGGAGAATGTTTTCTTTTAGGGCTTGAAATACCTTAATCCAAGTTCTCCTTGATTTGAGGGTTTGTTTTAGGAAGTCAGCTGTGCTTCTACTGGGCTTTGCTTTATAGGTGATTTGTTTTTCTTCTCTAATCACTTTTAATATTTTGCTTTTCTGCTGAATTTCTGGAATCTTGATTATTATATCCTTTGGTGCTGATTTATTTTGGTCATGGTTATTTGGAGTTTTATATTCTTTACTTAGTTGCATGTCAGATACTTTATCCATGTTGAGAAGTTTTTTGCCATTACTTCTGTGCAGAATTTTTTAATGGATTTTTTTGCAATCTCCAGATTTCTCATTCACTCTAATAAATCTTAGGATGTTCTTCTCTGCTTCATCTTTTAACTGTTGGATTGATTTTTCATGGTCTCTTACTACTTTTAAGGTATCTTTCTTTTCATGGTCATAAGCTACAATTATGTCTTCTAGATCTGATATTCTATGCTTGCCTTCATTCAATTGATTGCATATACTTTTAGTCTCCTGGATTTCTGTTTGTATTTGTTTTATAATTCCATTTTTTTCTATGTTGGGCATTAATGGTTTCCATAATTTCTCTAAGCTCCTTTATTTTATTAATCTATGTCTGCTCTAATGTCTTTCATTTTGATCATCATTTCTTTTTTTCCCCAAATGATTATTTTTCTATAGCATAATCCATTGTTTTTTTCACACTTCTGTTGCCATTATTTCAGAAATTTCCAATTTCTTCCACCTCTTGGACTTGTTCTGCATAGCCTAGGAATCTGCGGTTGCATTTTAATTCTGTATATTGTTATTTTCTATTTCCTATTTTTTATTTTATTTTGTTTTCTGTGTGGATGTTTGCAGATTTCTTACAGTAGCATTGTGGCTTCCCTAGGAAATGTCTATTCTTCAGGGCAGTCTTCTAGATGTAGGTAGTTCTTGGTCTTTCGTCTATCCCAAGAACCTATATTCCCAATTTATTAAGAATGAGAAGTTGTTTTCCATATGACTCAGCACCCATCCTTTGGTACTGGATAATGATGATGGTTATGGCCCCAGACAATCACAGTGTTGTCATTCAAGTGAGTATAACTTATTTTAACATGTGTAGCATCCCATAGGTGTTAGCAATAACAATAATATCAAGCACAATGTAGCTACTGACAAACTGCAGTAACTATTAATCCGATATCTTTAACCATAGGAGCAAATTCTACAGTTATTTAACAAAACCCATTATATGCCAGGAACTTGCATGCAATGATTTTCCCCTTAGTAAAATGATTTTTCCTGTGGGGAAAATTGTAAAGGGGAAAAGGGGCCAAGATAGAGAAATGAATGAGAACAGATGTAGTAGAATCAAAGCTACAAGGCAAAGGATAATCTCCCAAATTTTGGGAAACTGGACAACACAGGGGAGAATAATGTAAAAGAAAGCACAATAATATTGATGTGAACTACAAAGAGCAGAGACAATGTTCACTCACATGAAAATATAAAATCAAGAGAAATAGTTAAGGAAAGTAAGGTGATGAACCTAATAAGCCAAAAGTAAGTTAAGAAACCTAGACAGTGATAATGAAAGAAAAAGAAAAAGCCAACAAACCCCAGCCAGACAGAACAAGGGGTGCCAATCAAACAAAGAAAAACAAAAATAAGAAAATTTCTCTAGTGTCCACAGTTTTGTGAAAGTGTCCAAGTCAGATCCCAGACATGTGCTGTGCCATCTTGCCCAGAGTGCAGTAGAGTTCGTGTTGGGCTTGGGCATGATTTCGGTCTCTGAATATGTGGGCTGGGATTGGTTTTAAGCTGAAAATCTTCTGGATGTGTGTTTCTCTTTTGTGTGATTTTTCTCTAGTGTGATTTCCCAGTTGGTGTGAAATTCTTAGGTTTGGAAAGCCTGGGGTTCCTCTCAGCCCTGTGTAAAGTTGGCTCTTTTCCTTTTCCTCACCACTGACTGCTCTGTGGTCTTTGAGTAGGAGGTTTCCATTGCCTTGCAGGCTAAGGCTACTTGCCTGCTTATGGTGCTGGGCTGAGGCTGCACTGCTGGTGTTTGACCTGCAGGATGCCCCATCCATTTGTGTTTAGGACCAACCCTGCTTTTAGTGGCCCCTGGAACAGAGTCTAGCTGGTCTCAGTTCCTACATCTCAGCAGAATTGCCCCTAGTCTGCTTCCTACATGCTGGAAGTCTACTGTGACTGGATGACTCTCCCTCACTTGGGGACAATGGCAATGAAACTGCCCAGATCTTTCTGCTGCTAGAGTTCACCCCAACCCCTTAGAAGTAAATGGCAGCTCTGCCCACCCACTTCTGTTCCACATGTTCGCGGGTCAGTTTCCCTCCCTCATCAATCCCAGGCTCATATTCTCTCTGCTGCTCTGGACTTTTCCATGCTGCTTGGTCCCACCTGTGATGTGCACCATGCTGGGCTGCTTGATTTTATGGTTTTTAAAAATGTTTTTGTTTTTTTTTTATTCTTTCTAACATGTGTTTAATAAACCTGCTTTACTTAGGTTAAATGAAACTGATCACTAAAGAGGAAACATTGGGAATAATTTCAAAAAGTGTTCTTGAATTTCCAACCCAAAAGTGAAGCTCAGTGCTGTTTATAACATGAGAAAAAAAAACAACAAAACACTTTTTCTCAATTTTTTCTTTCTCATTTCTATGATTCAAACTACTTTAACCTACATTTCTCTTCTTGCAAGTAAGAAATAATTGATCTCAAAACTCTGAAAAAAAATTTTTTTTATGTCAGGAAGTGGTGATTTGTCCAACTTCATTTAAAGCCTACTTCTCAGAAGACTATATGCATTTCATTTATGTTACTTTCTTCATCATAATGTCATTATTTACTACCATTCTTTGCTTTGTGTTGAATTATAAATCTTGCTAAAAGTAGATTCTGGCTAATTTATTTAATGTTTCTTCTACACTGTCTTAACTAAATATGTGATTTATACATGACAGATCCTCAGTATAATTGAGAGTTAATGGAAGGTAGGAAATGAAATTTTCCTTTTCCTGAATTTTCTTCTTTCTTTTTAATACAGAGCTTTATAATAGTTTCTCTTCAGTGTGTACCTGTTCTTTTCATTCAAACTCCACCATAGCAGTACTAGAGTCAATTCTGGATGTTTCCTATGTCTTAGGGAACATTTAAATTCAGCAGTTAAGATACATAGGAATGTGCCCACAGTGTAGTTCTTTTTACTTTTTTGTGGTATGATAGCCATGGCTTCATAAGTTAATCCATTGCATTGTAGGACTGTCATACAGTTAAAAAACGTTTTTCTGGTAGATGAACTGCATTTACTTTCCCTATGAATCTAGACCTTGATTACAGTCCTCTTTCATGGAGCAATAGGAAAGCAATATGGCCTCTCTTCTATACAGCACTTCACACTTTAAGATGCTGTCCTATCCCTGAACCCTCATGTAGTGCGGCTTCCTGGCCTTGGCACTCTAGCGAGTTTTCCTAAGCATGGTATGGGTTAGCCAAAGCCCAGTCAGGACAGAGAGCAGTGTCCTAGCTCTAATCAGCCCAGTATAGTACACAGTTGGACTTTACCATCTTTATTTTGATGGCTCTAATCTTATCAAAATCATCTGATTTTTTTTCTTTTTCTAATTTCGGCAGGAGTGAGCTATTCTGTACTGCATCAATCTCAGGCTTCTTTACTGTGATTTCTCCACTTCCATTTGTCTTCCCAGGGTTTGTTCTCCAGCACTGAAGGCTTGTGCCACTGACTAAACAGGCAAGAATTCCAAGTTGTTTTTTTCCCCAAAGTTATTGCTACAAATGAGAAGTGGCAATGAAACTTGAAAGTTAATTTTGTTTCTTTACAAAAAGTACAGAATTTGGAATTTTTTCATGTTATAATAAATGGTGTGAAAGTGGTAATCACTCATTAGAAATCAGATTTGTAATTTTAAATTTGGATATTTTTCCCAGGCTAGTAATGTTTGAACTGCTCCTCTTTCATGATATTGGACAACAGGATCAGTCATGGGCCCCAATCCACTCTGTGATCACTGGGGAACAAACTGAGACTCCACATACAGTATGAAGTATTGCTAGCTCAGATAATCAGAAGTTAAGTGTATTCCATGCATTCTTGATGTCAAGTATTTTTAACTGATAATGGGTATTTTGAGTTGACACATCCCAGCCTCGTTGAGGAGCATCTGTTTTAATTTCTCTCCATGCTGGCTTTTCTGAATCATGCCTGGCTGAATACAGGGCCAGACTGATTTCTAGGGCACAGTCGACACAATTCCAAAAAATTATAGATTTAAGACTCGGGAAATGAACACTGCGGGTGTCAAGGAATCAAGAGGGATAAATTTAGAAGGAGGTGTCCTCAATATCGTCGCTTGCCTGGGAGATAGAAGAGTAGTAGTATATGGAAAATGTTTCAAATGTTTGCTTCCTGTTCTAGCTTCCTGATATTCCTGGATCAGGGGATGGGGAGGGCAGCTTGTCTGGGGGCCATTTATCACTACATTAGTTCTATGCACCTCTCTCTTCCTGAATCAAGAGAGGGAAAAGTGGGAAGCCTCACACAGATTCCTAAGCCTGAGCTTTCAGCATGTTGTGAAGAGTTCTACCAGAGTAATCACAGCCTTTATAGACATTAAGATGAAATGGGTTCCCTCCCACACTTTGTATTACACTGGGGTCAGTGCATAAATAATGTCTTTTCATATATAGTTTCCTTTTACAAAATTGTGGAAAGGAGGGATTGCAAAGTTTTTGCACCAAACCTCTATTTAGGACCATTAACATTTGCCTCGTATTCTTGAATCCTACTAGTCCCAGCTGTGGAACAATGAGACTCATTTAGCTGACTTGTGTAGGGAAAGACAAACTCTAGGTAGCTTTTTGGAAAACATTTTAGGTTGAATGAATGAGGAATAAAATCTCCAAGTATAGTAAGGCCCTTCTTTGTCCTTCTTCTCAGGACATAGGCTAGTGGTTTCAGTTCTGCCCAGATGCCTTTTGGCCCCACTCCCCTGTGCCTGGCTATCCTCTCCACAGTGCCGTGTTTTTGTTCCCCACTTTACGCTAACACTTGATGTCTTATGCGTTCTTTCAAGAAGCACATATGGCCTCTGATCTCTCCCTGTCTGGTCTCTCCCTGCTCTGCTCTGACCACACATTCCTCTGTCATGTGACTCTCTCTTCTTACTTTTTGTTTATGGTGAATTTTGTGTGGCAAGAAACCAGTGTCATAGCTATTCCTCAGGCCTGGGGCTGAACTGTTCAGCTGGGTGAAATACACATAAGGACTTAAGGAGCCCTGATACTCCCTGAAGCTACGATGCAAAAGAGGTGTCCCTGGAGAGTTTGAAATATTTTGCTTTTATTTCTATAACATTAGGCTGTAAGTTCTTTGATGAATCCCTCCTATATTCACTGAGTATGCGTTACTTTGAGTCTATTGTATGTGCAAGAGAGAAATAACTAGGTCCCAATGTAAAAAGAAACAAAAGACTAAGGCAGTCATGCTCACTGCCCTTGAGTCACTTCCAGTACAAGGGAAAAACCTAAAGAATAAACAAACACACAAAGCATGCTGACTAGGGCATGCATCAGATTATGCCTCAAAGTCCCTGAAAAGGAGAAACTGCATCTGGCCTAGGATGAGGAGACCCATCCTGGAGCAGATGATTTTAAATGGAGTCCTGAAAGGTTAGCAGACTCTCAAAGGAGCAGACTGGCAATGGGGAGTAAGGAGCAAAAACCATCCACACACTGCAAAAAATACCTAAGGGGAGAATACAGACAGACTTTGGAAACATCCAGCATTTGGTGTGGTGAGGAAGGAAGGTGTAAGGGGTGAGCGTGTGTGCAGGTGCATGAGTTTAGAGTTCATGAACTTGAGGGAGGGTCTCGTTTCGGATATTCTTCACATCTACTCTGTAGATACACAAATCAGAGGTGCTCTTGCTGTGCCTGTGTCCCTCTGTGCCATCATTTTCTAGTGAACAAATACATTAAGAATGAAGCAGATGTTCCAAGTGCCTCTTAGTAGCATAAATATGTATGAATAATGACTGTTAATAGGACCTCCCCAAAAAAGGATTACTGTTTAAGTGACTATGTGTGTACTTGCCTAATTATTTTAAATGGATGCATATTTTAAGATTAAGGTGACTTCTATGGAATACATGAACTATAGGAGAGTCTATAGCTATTCCTTTTTTATCACATGGTGTTGGTACCAAGCATACCCATTTTGCTCACAATATACTATGTTACACACAAGTTTTGCAAAAGAGTTTATTCAATACACAATCGAATATGATGAAGAAAGGAACAAGGTTTAAGATCACCTTGAGGATAGAGTATTGATAAGATTAGGAAAAAGGTGTCTGAGGATAAGGAATAAAGAAGGGTGATTGGAAGAGGGAAAAATGAGTTAGCAGTGGCCTTCACATGTGTAGATAAACTTCCTGGCTTTTCGTAGGGTGCATGTTCAGAAATGATGTTAGCCTGCTATGCGGGTAGACTTGCGGGCTTTTGATGTCAAGGATCACTCATCAGATTTTGGCATATCCTAAATGAAGTCTTGGTGATTGAATCTGGTTTGAACTAGACATAGCATCTTCCAAGTTCCTGAAAAGCAACTTAGGTAGCCATTATTACAATTCACACATCGGCAGTACTGTCTCTAGCAAAGCTAAGGGGAGCACACAGCTTACCTATGTGACCTCTAAAATCGGTGATAAAAGCAAGTAAACAAAAGCAAGTGAAGCTAGGAGGTTTGTGGAGGTTTCCCTTCAGTTCCAACGTTATTAATACTTGCCATTGGGCACTGATTCTTTAGAATATTTACATCTGTTGAGAACATTTTATTGCAGGTATTTTAGTGTCTGCTGAGAGCTCCAGAAAGGCATTCTTGTCAGGCAGGCCTGGTGTGAATCCCTGTCCTTGCATACAGCAGTGCTGGGTCTTGGAGGTAAAGGCCTCTGTGTGATACAGCAAGACTTGGGAATGAGCAACGTGGTTCGGAGAATAGGAATTGTGACAGTGAAGTGCAGAGAGTGAGAAGCACAATGAGAAATGAAGTACTAGGGTGTCTTGTTCTGTAGTGTTCAAGATATCACTGTGGTTGCATCAGGTAATCAAAACTGATCAAGACCATTGTAAAGGCTCCTACTCTGGCCAGGGATATAGCTCAGGGTCACAAGAATCTGTCAGGCAAGCATGAGGTTGTGAGTTCTATTCCCTGTACAAAAAAAAAAAAAAAGCAACAACGACATAAATTTTCTAATCTGTACTTACCATTAAGCTAAACAGAGACAGGTTTAGATATTATAAAAATATACATATAATTCCTAGAGGTGGATTTATAATATAGTTTGAACATAATTATATCAAGTATGTGCTAACCACAGTGGATCTGTATTATGCATTTTATCAACTTCTTACTGTTCATTCTCTGTATAATATCATAATGGATCTCAAGGTCAAATCATTTTAGTGGAAATGAAATTAACTCTTGGTAAATGATGGAACAAGTAGAATAATATGAAAAGTTGGAATACATTTTAATGACAAGTTGAGTATTTGGGGAAAAAAAAAACAGTAGGTTTGCAGTTTAGGATTTATGTAAGTCTAGACCAGTAAATAAACTTCACAAAATAGAAATGGAAATCAGTATGGAGATTACTCAGAAAACTAAAAATAGAAATTTCACTTGACCCGCTATTCTCCTTCTAGGTATATTCCCAAAAGAACTAAAGACATCATATTACAGTGATATATGCTTACCTAGAACAATTAATAATAGCTAAATTTTATAAACTGCCAATGTTACTATCAATCAACGGATGAATGGATTAAAAATATGATTTTTTTTACACAATGGAGTGTTGCTTTGATATAAAGAAGGAAAAGCTTGGGTCATTTGTACCTTAAGACTTTAATGCTAAGCATAATAAATCAAACTCATAGCTAAAATATTGCATAGTTTTCCTTGTACAAAAACTTAATATATAAACAAATTGTGACATAAAAATAGATATTAGGAAAAAAAGAGAGAAAAATTTATTGTAATTTTAGCATGGACCATGTATCTAAAAGTACAGGTTGACTGTCTAGTGTGTGTCATGTTTTGGGCCTATTAAACTGGTTGCTAATTTATATGTATGAATAACTTTTTAAGGACTTATAAGATAGGTATCTGATACTAGCAAAAAGTGAGTGGAGGGGAAATGGGAAAAACTAATTGAGCTGTATTATGTATGTGTACCAATTATCCACAATGAATGTTATAATGCACTAAAAAAAGATTAATATTGTCATTCATGCAATTTGAGAGGAAAATTGTACATATTGTTTCAGCCAGTGTAGTATTTTGGTTATCAAATTCACTGCTTTTTAACAGAGAAAACTGTGTACTCGTGAGAAGAATTTGAGCTAAAACTCAGTTCCTCTGATCCATAATCAAATTCTCTCTTTATGGATACATACAACATGGTCAATTCTCCTAGAAAACATCAGAAACTGTGTAATGTATACTTTCTACTTCACCACTAAGTAAGAGAAAATCATGACCAGACACCACAAAAGCTCGTTTGACCAGCTTGCAGCGATATCATAGATGCTTAGGAAAGGTGTGCCTTTTCTAAAATGTTTTTCATGGATGCCTGCAAGTAAACCACTGATAATCCAGTACTAAAATCACAGCTCTGACTTTTCCTCACTTTTCGATATTGTCTGCTGCCCTGAAGTAGGAATGCTGGTCATCCCATCAACTTTGAGTGAAAGTTCCTTGGGGTAGTATTTGCATGTAACGTAGACATGCCCTTTAGTATGCTTTAAATAATCACTAGATTATTTATCATACCTAAGGCAAAGTGCATGCTAAGAAAATGGTGCCAGAAAAAATTGTTTAGGGAGTAACAGCAAGCCAAAGAAAACCCTTGTTGCTACAGCATTGTCACCACAGCCATGATATAACTGTGTAATGTACAAATGAGTTCTGAGGTGAACAATTCTGACTCCAGGAGCACCGCCGAGACAAAAGCTGCATGCCACTGAGGGGGGCTGCAGCAGGGACGTCTCCCCACCACTTCATTTCCCTACCTTCAGATAGTTGTTTCAGCGTGCAACAAACTCGAGTCTTATGTTCTGAAACTTTCTGGAATTTAAAAAGAGATAAGTTTCAATGCACAGTTTGATTTTTTTGGAGAATTTTCCAGGCAAGGTGTTTTCAGGATCTTCAAAACAGAGCAATGGAATTTCATTGAGGTGACATGTTTGCTAGCAAATGCTTGCATATGCACCATAATTTGGATTTGGACTTGATTTTATAGTATTCTGTGAGCTAGGCTATGTAGCGGTGCTACTTCTTCCTGTTTTCCAGTTCTTGGGTAGCACAAGTATGATCCTCAAAGCAAGCTGCAGTCATGCATGGCCTCCATGTGGGGAACTGGATAGATCAGGAAGGACATGGGTGAGCCACAGACTAAAAATACAAAGCAGGAGTCTGAGGAAGGGTGGGCAAGACATCAGCACTAGGGAAGTCTCCTGAGTCTATTAAAGCACTCGTTCTCCCATGGGACACATTTTGGGGTTGTCCCTTATTGTGCCTGCTGTGGGAGTAGGCACGCTGGAAAGTGAAAAGGCACTGAGACAGGATTTTGGGGATGGTTCTGTGTCAGTCCTAACAGACAATGGACATGTTCAAGGGAACTCTGTTTCCTCTAAGCCCCAACATCCTGACACGTAAGGTAAAGAGTTAGGCCAGATGTCCTTCGTTGGAGGGGGCACAGTAGGTGCTTAGGAGCAAAGCTGGCATCGCAAGCCCACTCTGTGTAACGACTCCACACACCCATCATTTTACTAATTAAAATGAAGATAACGATGCATACCTCTAAGACACTCGGTAGTAAGTAAAAGAGAAAGATGCGGTGCTCACAAATGGTCAACCACATCAGATGCTCTCAGCAGTGCCAACTTATTTGACCATTATCTTCCTTTAGATTCAAATGTCCCAAATGAAGAAAATGAAGGAAAGAAGTAAATGAAGAAATGATGAAGGTAGTTGCGACACACAGTGATTGGGGAGAAAGGGGTGATACTGTTCTTCATTATTGGATCTGAAGTGATGGAGAGAGATGATGGTGAAGTCTCCTACTCTTGAGATGGGATGGTTAACATCTGATTGCAGGAATAATGCAACTAACCTAACGAACTGGAGCTACTTGGCTATAGGATTCCCACACACAGAAAGAGCAGAAGGTCAGACAGCTCTGTGATTGCTAGTGAAGACTCTTGATCCAGATGGAGGCAGCTCTGAGAGGGATCAGAATTTGAGACTCAGGAATAATCCAGGCTGGATGAGCACAGAAACTCTCTATTTAGTAGCACTGGCTGTAAACACCAAGGGGAAGAGAAATCTGTTTCTGTTTTTATATAAATATACCTGTGTGTGTGAGTGTGTGTGTGTTTGCCTGTGTTTACACTAAGATACACGGAAACACATATATACACATGTTGCCTAGTTAGTAAACCTAAGCATTCTGATTAAAGACATCTTCTAGTATCCATAATTCTGTCTTCTTAAATCATTAACTCATGAGATATTGTATAAAAAGTGGATAGCTTTAGTTATCTATTTGACCTTTTATTTTTAAAATGAATGATCAGTGCTTAAAAACTTAATACAATTTTTTTTTTAAATTTAGAAAAGATTCTCAAAAAACAAAATGGAGTTCCAGTCTAAGGGAAGAAGATTTGACAACACGGGTGAATATGTAGAGGCAGATCATGGGAAGGTAGGTATCCATGCACAGCTCTGTCTGCGGAGAGGGGTGGGGAGGGTATTGTCTTCTACCCCAGCATGGCTCTTTAGGGGGTTTGGCACGTGGACCTGGATGGCTACATAATGCCCTGTAAAGATGCAAGCTCTCTCTGTCAGGATGTTGTCATTTCTGCTCCTTTCTAAACATCTTCTTCCCCACTTTACTCCCAGCAGTTTATCAACCAGAAGGGAGGGAAAGGAAGACAGATGGACTATGCCCTCCTGCACTGCCCCTTGTTTTAACATAGGTGTTTCCGATGGATGTGTCCTATTTTTCACTTGCACCCTTACCCATCCTTACCTTGTTGAATAGCTACTGGATCATCAAAATTCCCTGTTTAGGGGGATCTAAAACCCACTCAAGGACTCACTTTCAGACTTCAACCGCATTTGTCCCCAGTACATTTTACAAATATTCTTAACACATGAAGGTTAGAGTGGGGATTCATCCTTGTTGTGATAAAGCTGTGATAAAGCTTTCTTCCACATGGTATGTTATTACTTTTATAGATTTTAATAAGCTTCATAGGGTGAGAAATGACTTCTTTCAATTCTTGTTAACTAGAAGTCTCTTGCCTGTGAAGATTTTGAGCTCAGGTTTAACATTAAGAGTGCCTTTTAAAATACAATATACCAACCGATGTTTAAGATTTTTCTGAGTGTGGTACTTATTTCAGTGCTTCTTATAGCAAAAGATAACAATAAACAGGAAAACCTATCTCAGGAGCTTAGGTGAAAACGTTTTTAGCATTTAATGATTGACTATTAAGTAGTAAAACGTACTAAAAGTCTGTATTTTAAAAAAATCCAAAGAAATACACATAAAAAGAGATGGGAACAAAAAATGTTCATGCCGTGGCCAAGGTCTCATACTTTATTCTGTGCTGTTTCAGGGATGTCAAAGTACTGCTTAGGTGCTGCGTGATGCCCTTTACCATGAATCACTGCCCACAATCCCCAGGTGTGGGCTGCTGTTTATTCTCTTCGCCTTTCCCCAGGTCCTCCATCCCTCTTCTTTGGAGATATATTTGACATGGCATGGTAGGCCTGGAGCACTTGAAATGAGACATTAAAACCTTTTCAGTTAAATAGTGATAAGAGATTATTTTCCCTGGAGTCCTTAAAAATAGATGAATCCAATGACTATAATTCTAAGTTTTCAAATGTTAGTACTTTTGACAAGCTGCAGCTCTGTTTCTGTATTTATGTAGGAGCCTCATACTTCCCCCCCACCCCGAAAAGAGCAGCAGGAGGCTGGAATTTTCAGTTTATCAAAGTAAATTGCATTCGTTTTCCAAAGGCAAATTGCAGACCAAAGGCATTTGTAGATGAATAGAAAACTACATGAATGGAAACACTCTGCTGTGCCTGACTGCTCCTAACTTCAACCCAAATTACCTTTGAAACATTATTTGGAAATTGAAAAAAATTTCAAAAGGCACCATTAATGGGTGTGTTGGAAATAGATCCCAGTTTCCTCAAGTCCAAATTGAACTTTGTGCTTCAACAAGTCAACCTTGAATTAGTCCTTAAGTTTCCAAAGTATGTTCAAGGCAGAATTCGTGATCTTTGTAGACCAACACATGCAAGCATTTATACGGTACTTTCTCATTATAAGGTTCACGTCAGCTGCTAAGGACCATTAGAAGGTCTGGAGATTATATGCCCCCTGTCCTGGAGACAACATGGTTCATTATAAGAGTATCGTGTCTATCCAGACAAACTCTTTTACATAAAATGAAAAGGTGCATAAAAAATGTCATGGGTTACAGCACAGGGAGGAAGAGATAATCTCAAAGACTTCTTAATGGCTTTCTGCTTCCCTAGGTCTGCTTATGGCCAGCAAATCCATGGAAGATTTTGAACTTGAATTTAAGTCTCAATCATTTATCCAGAAAATGCTGAAAGTGTGTAATAACTGTAACTACTGCCTGTAACTATATGTACAGGGTTCCCTCAGGAATCATTGCTAATCAGTTCTGGGAGATGTAAAGGCCATCAAATAAGTTGTTTTGACTGGAAAGGCTAGCCAGTCAGGAGTCAATCAACACCTGCAGGTTCTAGTTTGTGCATGGGGTACCAAACAAACTGAAAATGCCTTAACAAAGGTTTTGTGTCACATGAATTAAGTACCAAATTTAACAAATTTCAGAGCAGTTGAATACCAAGTATGACTGTAATTCATGAAAAGCATCCCTTACTCTGGTGAAGGTTATTTAGCCTTTTTTCCAAATCCATTCCTCAAGTTTCTCTCACCTGTGTCTTTGGGTGATCACAGAGAAGGGTATCAACCAGACTGTCTTTCCTTTGGATTTGTCTCTGCTAGGCAGATGGGAAGCTCCACAGAGAACAGAGAATGGGCAACTCATTCAGAGTATGAGTTGCTCCCACCTCACCTCTAATTAAATTCAGACCTGGTAATGTCAGCAGCCCTGGCGCCACGGCAGCCACACTCCTAACTGTAACCCAACCTCCAGTAACAACACATTTCCTTCCTTTATTCCATTAGGTCACTAGTGCTAATATATATCTACTTAGTACATGTATGTAGGTCTCTGAGTCTTCCTATACCATGGGAAACAGTGCCCTCATGAGAAGCTCCTTTGGGGAATCCCATCTGAGTCTGCTGTGTGCTTTAAACTAGTATCCGGTCTGATGTACTTCTAATTTTTAAAAAATGTCTTTCACTTTCTGTTCTTCTTTACAAATACAGTGCTCCTCCCTGTAGTTAGAGACATGCAAGTTCTCTGTGACAAAAATGCATGTTTCCTGAATACTTAGACTTAACACCTGTTACCGAAACAGTTTCCAGGGTGAGCAAGTCCCTTCAGCTGTCCAGCGAGTCCACCTCGGAGTGGGAGTTGTCGTATCCGGAGGATAATTCTTTACTTTGGCTGGGGAATATGCTTCACACTGACTAATTAATATGGATCTAGTACATTCTGAGAACTCCAAAAGTTTATTTATTTATTTTTTTACAGATGCATAACTTTAAAATGTTCATTTCATACAGTTTCTTTCTACTTCCCAAATCTAATATTTTGGAATTGTTTTATGCTATTCTTGAAATGGCACGCTTTCTCCAAGATGAATGCAAAGCTTGTGTCAAAGTACTCCTCCCTGACTCCCTCGGTTTTACTTCTACTCTTTGATATATTTAATCTTTTTTGTTTGCTTGTTTGTTTTCAGATGAATTAAGCTGCAGATTTATTATTTTTCCTTGAAAGACCTTCCTTTGCTACTTAAACTGTATTCTGTTAAATATGTCAAAGAAAAATTTTAAGAAAACCGGTAAATTATCAATTAAAATTATTTATGAGAACGAGTTTTTCTTTTATTTCAATTATTTTTAAGGTTATCAGTGTTAGAGTAATTTATAGTTGCTTACATTTAGAATCTAATTAATTTACATGTCATGAATTTATTATTCACTTATTCAACAAATATTACTCATAGTTCCAATAGATAAAGAATTTTGGGGTAGAATTAAAAACAAAATGTAATTTTACACTAAAAAAACAAAATGCTTATCGGGAGGGTGAATTGGCTTCTGGTTTCTCCTCCTGGGACCCACACTTCTTGTTTGCCCTCCTTTCCTACCTCTGCCTCCATCTCTTGATCTCCCAATTTGAGGGAGATCTCAAATTTATCTCCGTACTTCCTATTATTTATATTGTATTTTTCTCTTTATGCTTTGAGTTCTCATATGGGAGAAATTATGCAATATTTAAGATTGTCTAATTTATTTCACTTAGTATTGTGGTCTCTAAGGGTATCAATTTTCTTACAAATTTCTCAGGTTTGTGTTTCCTTATGGCAGAGTAGTAGTACTCTATTGTGTTTAAATACTGTTTGTACCTTATTTGTTTATCTGTTTCTGAATGAACAAATTCCAATATTTAACTATTATGAACTGTGCTGCTATAAACAATGGATATATATGTCAAACTGTAATATGATGTCTTCAACTCTTTTGAGAAGATATCTAGAAAGGGAAGATCTTGGTCAAATGGAATTTCTATTGTTGGTATTTTAAAAGAATCACCGTGTTGATTTCCATAATGATTTTACTAGTTTACATTCCCACCAATAAATTATTAGTTCCTACAGAAATGATTCCTCCTATAATTTTATGAACATTATAAATGATAGATGTTTAATTAAATTTTCCTAAAAATCTCTTGTTATAGGACTCACTCAGATTTAGCTTGTACCCACCCTGTTATGAATCTGTGACAGCAGACACAAGGACACCCCTTATCTCCCCTTTCCCTCCTCTGAACTTCTGTCTCTGTGCACACTTGGGCCTTCAAATTTGTGGCCAGCCTGCTGCTTGGGGGTGACCATCTCGGCAGGGCCAGTGATACCTGACCAGCCTTTAAAATGCCCTGTGCAACTTCTTGTTTCTTTCATGAACACGGTGAGAGATTTGCTTGTATCCATCCCATGGGAGTTCCTCTGGGATACTGCGCACATGGGAACCCTGAGAAATCTCCATTTTGAAGTATTTCTCTCTGCCTGTTGAGAAACTTGGTTAGCAGTTCCATTGTAGGGGATGGAAGAAGGACAGACACAATTTTTCAACAGCTGACCTGATTTCACCGAAGTGTGCTATATTATTTGCTGGATCACATATCTTCCTCTTTACCCCTATGTGTTTGTTCAGAAGCGAATAAGTTCTAAATGTGAGAACTGATAAACATTATGCCCATTTTAGATACTGGAGCAAAAGGGGAACACTTTTGTAAGACACTTTCCCGATCGACTGTCATTTTCATTTTCACTATTCAAAATGTTTTTCTCTCTGTGCTTACCCATCGTCCAGTGTCTGTCCTTTTAGTATGTTTCAAAGTCATGCCCCTGCTTTCCTAATCCAGCAGTGGCTGTTCCCCAACCTCATCCCATCTTGCTTCAGCAAGTTTGCCAAGTGATTTCAGATCACGCCCTGAGTCAAAACCTGACCAGGTAAAGAATTAATCTCCTGAGCCAGTGAATAAGGAAAGACAAAAATATAATAACAAACTCTGCTACTATTTCTATTATTCTCAAGGAGAAATGAGTATTTGACTCATAGAATTTAATTATTATTTGGAAGACTTGCTTCATTTAAACTTCTTTATTTAAAGTAAATACCTCAATGCTCACATTCTTGCCTGGGACATTTTTAGCAGTAAGTGTTGGTTGTCAATGACAACAATCATACTTAATTGTTCATTCTGACACGCTCCAGCACTCTATTAAGCACAGATTACTCTAGATTGAATAAATGAATAGCAAAGATGCTGCCCAGAGCTCTGAACACAGCAGTGGAAATAATGAATTACATCACCCTCTTATGAGAATGCAGAAAGGGGCAGTACAGGTCAAGAGCTTGTTAGAGTTTCAGGTTGTCCATTTCTGCCTGAATTTTCAAGAGCCAAACTTACTATGGGCCATGTCTTGAGAGAGAGGAGATAAAGGTCAAATTTTTTGATTTGATGT
Source organism: Hydrochoerus hydrochaeris (assembly GCA_004027455.1). Classification (NCBI taxonomy): domain Eukaryota; kingdom Metazoa; phylum Chordata; class Mammalia; order Rodentia; family Hydrochaeridae; genus Hydrochoerus; species Hydrochoerus hydrochaeris. The sequence continues at coordinate 364,961 of PVLA01000170.1, read as the reverse complement.
TATTCATCTATTTTACTGTATTTCAAAGTTGTGATTCATAAAGTAATGATTATCTTATTCTTCATGTGAGTTTTTAAAGATTCACAGCTGTCTTACTTGAGTTTTGGCTCAATTTTACTTTCATTTTAATGTTACTAGTATTTTGTCAAGGAATGCAACTAAACAGTAGCCTTTCATCAGTTATCAGGGGACAATTGTGACATAAAGGGTATTTGCACAATAAATATCTTAGGAAAAAATGATGATGGCCTTTTCATTTACATATAGGTTAATACATATGTTTTCCTTAAATTTTGAATTATTTGAAAATTCTGGAAAGAACTCTTCCAATCATTGTAAGTCCTTGACAGGTCACAGAATAATTGTGCTTTTCCTTTAAATGATAATTATAAAGTTTGTGGAAGATTTAATTAGAATTGTAGCTGCACCTAGATCACCTTGATTCTGTAGCAAGAACTTTGTCCCTGACAGTGGGATGCAAATGTCGTGTTCTGTGACTGAATGGAGCACTAATTAGAAAATCATCATGCAGAATCATTGTTATTTTTTAATAAGTAGGGGTTAGCGTTAAGCATGTATTATGACTTAGAAAATTCATTGTTTTATGAAAAAGGTGGCATAAGTGTTTTCTCCTTAAGTAACAAACACAGGTTGAAAAATAACTTAATCTTAAAGAATTTTCTATTCACTGGCAGTATCCTCCCACCATTTATCCAACAATTACTTTCTTAAGAATTTTGTAGATTTATTGTTTATAATTATTTTGATTAATATCCTTTTATATTTCTGTGATCAGTAAAAGCGGGGATGGATGTTTTAAAACTGTAATATTTAATATTTCCACATTGTCTTTCAGAATGTTCTTAAAAGTGTACATTTTCCAATTATTCAGGTTACCTTAATGGTGCTCACAATGAATATGTTTTCAATGTTTAATAAAAGTATAGGAAATATGATAGCTGATTATTTACCTTTTATATAAATGAAGTTGCTTATTGGACGTTTGCAATTCTTTTATAAATCTGTCTTAATTAAATTTCCATGCCATTTATGTTGTGAATATTTTTAGTTGGTTATTATTATCTTTCTTTTTTGCAATATTAATGACTGAACCAAGGGCCTCTAACCAGCCAGTCTAGAATTCTACCACTGAGCAACCCAGTCCTACCTTTCTTCTTTTCATTTTCATATATTTGATACAATGTTGTTACAGAAAATAAAAAATAAATATCTCCACCACTAGAGTAGCAGTGCATACCAAAAAAATGGTTTTGTTGTAGTTCTAAGGACTGCACTCTGGGAGGGAGCAAAGTAGACCTTTCTCCTCTTAATGTAGCACATGAGGTTTGTGGGGACAGCTAGTCTGATAGTGACTTTGTTTTATGTAGATTCTTGAAGGTGTCAGAAGTTTGATCACAGACTAAGTGGGTGGTATTCTACGGTGCTACTTATTATTTTAATTGTCATGTAATGCAAGAGGGGTTTCTCAAATGTAAACAGTGACAGTTGCTCCACTTCCATCTTGCTTTGAGTTTTAGCAATGTTCTCACACCCTCCAAAGGCTACCTTTATGAACCCTATAACTGCATGAGTGAGAATTGCTGAAGGTTAGACAAATGTGCTGAAACATCAGCTCAAGAGTTTTAAAGAGCATGCTCATAGAGAATCAGAGCAAGCTCATCCTACTAACACCAGATGCCCAAGAGGACAACTGCACTTTTAATAATATGTATAGTTGGTTTTTCATGTTTATATCAATGTTTATTGAATATCTATTCTGTAACAAACATGGTATCCAGAAATATGTATTAAAGATTATATACCTATTTCCTATCTATCTATCTATCTATCTATCCATCCATCTATCTCTCCATCCATCTGTCTACCTCTCCATGATGATAATCTTAACTGTGTGTCAGGTGGATTGGTTTTGGGACCTTCCCAGATGACCGATGGAGCACACTTCTGGAGATGCCTGAGTGTTTCATGCAAGTTGACTTTGGAAACCTCCAGAGTTCTGCTTTCTGGAAACCATAAACTAAACAGCTATGCTCCCCTACATCCCTTTTGCCCTAATATTTGTTCCTTGGAGCTTGCTGACCATGCACTGGATTCCCTGAAAGTGTGAGCTGCATTAGCCTCTCCTCTTTAAAATTGTGGGTGTAGGTATTGTGTCACAGCAACGAAAAAACTGACTAATACATTATCTCTCTGTATCACCTATTTTCATATAGACATAGATGTAAAGGTATTATTTTTATGCCCAGAAAATCCAGTGTTATGTGAGAATCTCAACTATGTGTGAAAATGAGAAGAGTAAATCTAAATCTAATTCAGGTGGATGGTTCCGGGAAGCCCCCTGAATCAGGCTCTTTACACTGAAACTCAAATGGCAGAGTGTTGTGTGGATAAATAATGATAGGGAAGGACTTTAAAAGTTAAAGAGAAAGAATTAAGATTTAACATGGTTATTTAAACATTGTACTATGAAAAGATTGGCTAGCTTTCAAGAAATTACCCTAAATCAATTAGGGCTCATTAAGGATGATAATGAAAAGAAAGAATTCCTGGGGATATTAATTTAAACTTAAATATTTGGGATTGTTGGAATTAGACCCATGTGGCGGCCAAGGAAGTTCCAGTTCACATGCAGTAAGGGAATTTCCAGCTCGCTGGGTGGTGGCCCGGGAGAGTTTGGGACATCACTCCCAGTGGTTTGGTGCTGCCCATCCCCTAGGACACTGGACTAGCCTCAAGAGGTTTTGTGGGCTTGAGTGGATCACACTCAGCGACCTTTATTCAACCAGTGGACCAGGCTGGCACTGAGAGAGGAGGTAGGCCAACGCAGCAACGAGTGGAGTTGCATCTTGCTGGCGCTGGTCTGGGACAGTTTGGGACATCATTCAGGTGCTTAAGTGCCAGCCCAGCTCCCTAGGACACTGGACTAACCTTGAGAGGCTTCACGGGCTTCAGTGGCCCAGTGACCTTCATTCAACCAGGGGAGCCAAGGCCCATGAGTCCCAGAGCCGAGGGCACAGGAGGTGATTTCCAATATGCTCAGGGAAAGTTTTGGAACATCACTCAAAACACAGAAAGATAGGAAAATTACAAAACAAAAGACTAAAATGCAATCTCAAACCTCCAGCCCATCCCAAGAAAGCCTGGGAGCCACATATAAAGAAGAAAATACTAGTCATACACCTGAAACACCTGAAATGATATCAAGTAAAATAAAGAAGCAAGTACAGGAATTTATGAAGGAACTCAAATTAGAAATAATCTCCCAGGTAAAAGAAATGATAAAAGTAGTAAAATAAATAGTGAATGCATCTAAAGAAGACACAGCTAAAAAATTAGAGGAACAAAACAAACAGATAGAATCTTGAATGAACAGTAAAAGAGGTAAATAGAATACATGAAGCAGATTCCAACAGATATACATGAAATCAAAAATTCTATTGAAAGTTGCAAAAACCACCTTAACGAAAGTGAAGATAGAATTTCAGACCTCAAAGATAAAATTGCAGCTAGTGAACAGGAAAGGAAAGATCTTTTAAAAATAACAAGGAATCAGGAAATAACAATTCAACAGTTTTCAAGATGATGCAAACAAAACAACATAAGATTAATAGGGATAAAAGAAAAAGAAGGGGACAACACAAATGATATCAAGAGGCAATTTACAGAAGTAATAGCTGAAAATTTCCCAAACATGAGAATGGAAACTGACATTCAGATTAGTGAAGCATATAGAACTCCAAATAGCCATAACCAAAATAAAACTACACCCAGATTTATAATAATCACCATCCCAGAAAACCAACATAAGAACAGAATATTAAAAGCTGTTAGAGAGAAAAGACAGATCACCTATAAAGGAAAACCTATCAGAATCACAGCAGACTTCTCAACACAAACAATGAAACCAAGAAAAGCATGGAGTAAAATATTTCAGATCCTAAAAAAAATGACTTCCAACCCAGACTGCTGTACCCTGCAAAACTGTCCTTTAAAATGGATGGAGAAATAAAATATTTCCATGACAAAGAACAGCTGAAGAACTTCATGGTCACCAAACCAACCCTGCAAAGAATACTCAAAGACATTCTAGATACACATAGGAAAAAACCACTAAGCAAGACAGACAATTAAACAGGAGGGAAAGATAAAGATACAACAGCAGAAAGATAACATGTCAACAATAAACCAATATATGACCATTATAACCATTAATGTAAATGGCTTCAATTCACCAATTAAAAGAAACAGACTGGGAGAATGGATCAAGAAACAATGTCCAACCATATGCTATCTACAAGAAACCCATCTAACCAAAAGGAAATTAATAGACTGAAAGTCCAAGGATGGAAAACAATACTTGATGCAACAGGAACTAAAAAAAAAAAAAAAGCAGGGGTAGCTATTCTGTTTTCAGACCATGTGAACTTCAAACCAAGAATGGTCTGAAGAGATAAAGAAGGTCACTACATACTAGTGAGGGAAAAACTTCAAGAGAAAGAGATAACAATCTTAAATATATATGCACCAAATTCCAGAGCACCCAGTTATACAAAGCAAGTATTAACAGAAATGAAAAATCAAATAAGCAATAACACAGTTATAACAGAAGACCTTAACACATCATTGACACAAAGGGACAGATCAACTAGACAGAAAATCAACAAAGAAATAACAGAACTGAATCATACCTGTGAACAAATGGACTTGATAGATGTATACAGAGTGTTCCATCCAACATCAGAATATACATTCTTCTCAGCAGTACATGGGACATTCTCTAAAATAGACCATATACTAGCTGACAGAACATATTTAAGTAAATGCAAAAGAATTGAAATTATACCATGCATGTTATCAGATCATAATGTCAAGAAACTAGAAATTAATGATAAAAAAACTGCAAAACCCCCACAAACACATGGAAATTGAATAATAACTCTTGAGCAATCAATTGGTCACAGGGGAAATTAAAGAAGAAGTTAAACAATATCTATGAGCAAATGAAAACACAAATACAACTTACCAGAATCTGTGGGATGCAATGAAAGCAGTACTCAGAGGAAAATTTATTGCACTGAGTGCCCATATTAGGAAAACAGAATGAACACAAATAAACAACCTGATACTACACCTTCAACATTTAGAAAAAGAATAGCAAGCCCAGCCAAAATCCAAAAGAAGGGAGGAAATTATAAGGATCAGAGAAGAAATTAATGCAATAGAGACTAAGAAAACAATACAAAGAATCAATGAATTGAAGAGTTGGTTCTTTGAAAGAATACATAAAATTGATAAGCCCCTAGCCAACCTAATTAAACAAAGGAAAGAAAAGACTCAAATTCATGCAATGTGGAGTGAAAAAGGTGAAATGACAAATGACTGTGTGGAAATACAGAAGATCATCAATACTTATTTTGAAAACCTCTACTCTCATAGGTTCGATAACACAGAAAAAAAATGGACAGATTCCTAGAAACATATGAACCACCAAAGCTGGATTAAGAAGATGTAAAACTGCTGAATAACCCAATTTCTACTAATGAAATTATAAATGTAATTAAATCCTTACCAACAAAGAAGAGGCCAGGCCCAGACGGATTCACTGTGGAATTCTATAAGAAATACAAAGAAGTCTTAATGCCGACACTCCTCAAACTGTTCAATGAAATCAAAAGGGAAGCAATTCTCCCTAAGTCATTCCTGGAAGAAAATATTACTCTAATACCAATACCTGAGAAAGACCCAACCAAAAAAGTGAACCACAGGCCAATCTCCCTAATGAACATAGATGCAAAAATTCTCAATAAAATATTGGCAAACTGGATGTAGCAAATCATCAAGAAGATTATACACCATGACTAAGTGGGATTCATCCCAGGCATGCAGGGATGGTTCAACATATGTAAATCAATAAATGTAATCCACCATAATCACATGATCATTTCTACAGATGCAGAAAAAGCTTTTGATAAGATCCAACACCCATTCATGATAAAAACCTTACAGAGAATTAGAATAGATGGTCTCTACCTCAATATGATAAAGGGCATCTATGACAAACCAACAGCCAGCATCATATTAAATGGCCAAAACCAGAAAGCCTTTTCCTTAAAATCAGGCACAAGACAAGGATGTCCTTATCATCACTCCTATTCAACATAGTACTGGAAATGCTAGCCAGAGCAATTAGGTAAGAGAGAGAAATAAAAGGAGTAAAGATAGGAAAAGAGGAAGTTAACCTATCATTATTTGCAGATGACATGATACTCTACATTGAAAACCCCCAAAACTCTATTGAAAGACTCCTAGATATAGTAAATAAATTCAGCAATGTAGCTGGATACAAAGTCAATACTCAAAAATCAATAGCATTCCTATACACTAACAACAAAATCACTGAGAGAGAAATAAGAGAAGCCACACCCTTCACACTAGCATCCCCAAAAATTAAATACTTAGGAATTAATCTAATGAAAGAAGTAGAAGAGCTATACAGAAAAAATTATAATCCCCTGAAAAAAGAAATCGAAGAGGACCTCAGAAAATGGAAAGACATCCCTTGTTCATGGATAGGAAGAATAAATATTATAAAAATGACCATTGTCCCAAAATTGTTATACAGATTCAAAGCAATCCCAATGAAAATGCCACTAACACATACTTCATAAATCTAGAGAAATCACTCCTAAAATTTATCTGGAACCAGAAGAGACTTAGAATAGCAAAGGCAATTCTAAGCAAAACCAAGGCAGGAGGCATCACAATCCCTGACTTGAAGTTATACTACAAAGCTACTGTAATAAACTCAGTATGGTACTGGAATAAAAACAGATCTGAAGATCAATGCAATAAAATAGAAGATACAACCACATCTACAAACACACTCAACGACCTTATCTTTGATAAAGTGGCCAAATATGTTCACTGGAAGAATGATAGACTCTTTAATAAATGGTGCTGGAAAGACTGGCTATCCATATGCCCAAAACTAAAACTAGACCTATGCCTATCACCATGTACTAAACTAAAACTTAAATGAATCAAAGATCTAAATATTAAAACAGAAACACTAAATCTGTTGGAAGACAAAGTAGGTAAAAATGTTGAAGACATAGGGGTAGGTAGAAAATTCATGAACAAGAACCAAACTGCAAGGGAAATACTTCCCAGAATCAATAACTGGGATCATGTCTTATTAAAGAGTTTCTACATGTTGAAAGAAATCTCCAGAGTAGTGAAAAGAAAACCCACAAACTGGGAAATAAAATCTTAGTGAACTGTCCCTCAGACAAAGGACTTCTGTCTAGAACTTATAAAGAATTTTAAAAAATTAGACCCCCAAAATTCAAAGTCCCAATCCAAAAATGGGCATCCAAGATAAACACACAGTTCTCAGATGAAGAAATATGAATGGCAAATAAATTCATGAAAAATGTTCATCATCATTGGTCATTAGAGAAATGCAAATTAAAACCACACTGAGATTCCATCTCTATCCAGAAAGAATGGCCAGGATCAACAAAACTACCAACAACAAACTCTAGACAGGCTGTGGGGAAAAAGAAACTCTTCTGCACTGTTGGTGGGAGTGTAGACTGGTGCAACCACTGTGGAAGTCAGTCTGGAGATTCCTCAAAAAGCTGGGATTGGAAGTCCCATTTGACCCAGCTATTCTACTCCTAGTCATATTCCCAGAAGAACTGAAAACATTATACCACAGTGATACATGTACACCCATGTTTATAGAGGCACAATTTGTAATAGCCAGATCTTGGAAACAAACTAAGTGCCCATCAACTGAGGAATGGATTAAAAAATGGTGCTACTTTTATACAATGGAGTACTACTCAGCTATAAAAAATGATCACACTGAGATATTTATAAATAAATGAATGCAAGTTGAGACCATACTCATAAGTGAAATAAATCAAACTCACATGTATAAATACCATATATTCTCCCTAGTGTAAGAAATGGTAAGAGTACATAAGATTCTATGGTAATCATGGTTCCCCATTATATTGATTTGAAGTCTTGTAATGTTTTCATTCATTGGTTGGAATGGTTTTATTATGTTTTGTTTGACCTTATTATATATGATGGTATGAACAGCTACTTTGAAGAAAACAAGACATTATGGCAGCCATTGCTGATTTAATATCATCTTGCTCTGAAGTCCTACCATGCTTTTGTCCTTCTATTACCATTGGTTCTATCATGTTGTGTCTTATTGGATTTTAATATGTGTAATAATATAAACAAATTTTTTATGGAAAATGAGATATTATAGTAGCCATTGCTCATCTTCTGTTATTTGGTTCAGAATGCCTTGTAATAGTTTCATTCTCTTGAATGCTTTTATTCTATTTTGTTATATTTGGTATTATTGTGTGTGAAGCAATGCTCAACTATGTCAAAGAAAGAGATAGTATGGTAGCTACTGTTGATATCCAATTGTCTTGTTGTGAAGTGCTGTGTTGCTTTCATTGTTCTGATCTGTGTTGTTCTGTCCTCTTTTGTTTTATTTTCTGTAAAATAAAAATTTTTTTTAAAAACTTAAATATTTGGGAACTATCTCAAATCTACTGCAAAGAAAGTTAATGTAAATCAAGTATGTTTTAAGTGATAGAAATGTTAAAAATTTCAGATAAAAAGAGGGGCTAGAGGGACTAACACAGTTGAGTCTAACTCCAAGTTAAATTAAATAAAGTGATAATTAACACTCTTGAGTACGAAAGCCAAGGTTTACACTAGTGTACAGAACTGTATACCTAAGACTATTTAAAGATTTTTTTGGAAAAGTAATCTAGTTAAACTCGTGGTGACTCTAAAACTTTGTGAAAATAAGAATTGTTTTTACTAGCAATTTGAAGAAAAAAAACCATTGAATTACAGAGAAAGCGTCAAACTGAATTGAGTTAATGACTATGTAGAAATACCAAATTTTATTTAATTACTCTATTTCTTTTTCTAAATTAGTGAGAAACTAAGAAAACAGCAATATTAATCTCTGAAACATCTTGGTTAATCTCTCTGTCTCTTTCTGATGCATGCACACACATGGAGAGATTCTGAACACTGAGTAATACCAAGATTAATAAACATAATAAATATACTGTCTAGATATTAAATACTTGAATATTTTTTAATACTAGTTCCAAAATTTTTAAGGAATGTTAGTGTCACAGTTGAAGTTTCTTTTAAAATTACTATTTCATTCTTATTTGCCTCACTTCTTCTTTTCATAAAGTATTTTACTGATTACCGAACATGCAGATCTAGCTCATTCTCTCTAATCGTGCGAACATACCAAATTTTGCTTACATATTCACCTATTGAGGAACACTGAATTTATTTACAATTATCTATTATTCTTAATGTTCCAATAAATGTCAGTATATTTATTTCTTGTGCACAAATATCAAAATCGTTTGCTAGAGTTCATGTCTAGAGTTTGGAATTCTGAGTTTCAGTTTATGCCAACATCACTGAATCTTGATATTTTCTTCTTTAAATTTTTCATTCTTTGTCTTACTTATACCTAATCATGCCCATTAAAATAGTGAAAAGCTTTGCTGATGTACTTGACTGTCTTTGCTTGATAGTTTGAAATAAATCTTTCCAAGAAGCAAATGGAATATAAAGATTTAATTTCATTTTAGAGGTGAAAAAAGGTGATGGTAAGATAAATGAAATGTGTTTCTTAGATCTCAGAAAGAAAATGAAATATCATGTATTGGAAATCAAAAGCCTGAGTTGTTGTTGGACTCACAAGTAACAGTAAGGAATAAACTTAGAAGCAAGTTGGGGGAATATCGTGCATGTATATGTATATGCTTATGTCTAAAGTGCATATGTGTATATGATGTAGCCTGTCACATGAGTGGGTCAGCCTCCAACTGCTTTTGCATAGAGAATCAAAGCATTTGTAACCATTATTTGTAGGATATAATTGATGGAGGGAAAGAACAGTTATGAAGTACAACAGGATGCATGGTGGAGGTACACCATGTTGAAAAACCTAAGGTTAAAAATAAGGACAGTGTTACTGCAAAGAAAGGCAAGAGAATAATATTAAGCACTTTCAGGTTTACCCAGTATGTCTCCAAAGTGTAAGGCACTGAATGTGCTTGTAATCTGTACTGTCCACTGTTGGACGGTGCTAAGGTTTCAAAGATAGCAAAACAGAGCTCACACCCTAGGAGGTCACCACTATGGAAATGATAGACAGTTGACCCTGAGCATTGTGATCTATTCTACACTTGAAAAATTAAGGAACAGCAGTCTGTCTTGAAAAATGTTGAATGACAGGACACAAATTTACAATAATTAGAGACTGCACGAGGGCTTCCCTCAGTAGCTTAAGCAGAACACTTCTCTAAACATCTTTAAACACCATTTCCCTTCTCCAGTGCAGCTGATCGTGTGTTCTTAAGACACCTGCCTCTCATGCTAGCCCTTTCCTTCTCCATGCTGCCCCTCCTGTCTCTAATAGGCACAGCATCCCTCCTCTACCTCAACTCCCTCAGCTTCCACAGGGCAGCTCTCCGTGACTGCTTTCTGTTTTTCTTACGTGAGTCTTTCTTCATTCTGGTGTAAGTTTTTTCCACATAGGCATAACTGACAGTTTAAAGTGGACATTTCTTGATTTATGGAGCTGTCTTTTGCATTGGAGGATGCTACAAAGCAAAGACTCCAGACATTGCCAGATGTGCCCTAGGGAACTCAGAGTTAAGAACTCCACTCTTCTGGGCACATTTCCTCGCTTATTACTCACAAAGACTATTGAAAAAGTATATAACCTGACTAGAGAGTCCAGGAAGGGCTATCTAGGGGTTGTCAGAAATGCCAACACACGTGAGTGGAAAAGACTTTCCCAGGTTGGGATGCACCATGGATTTAAGTCTGCTGATCAATGAGAATGAAATTTCAGGGAAAATGCTACATAGCTGTAAATTCGAGCAGGGAAGAAGTGAATAATATTGCCAAGGTTGGTGGATGAAAGGTGGAAGGTGTTCTGTGCTATTATGAGTAGTTAAACCTTCTCAGGTCAAGAGAAGCCCATTGATCATTTTAAGTACACAAATAATTGTGTCTTGGAGAAGTTATTCTGATAGCTATGTGGAAACTGAACTAGAGGCAACAAAATGGAGAAAATCAGGAAACTGTGACACATCTTAAACTGCATTTTTGTAATGTTTGGGATGGTATGGTTATTAAGTGATCATCCCAGTGTCATTCTCTTTCTATATCATAATTTGGGGGTTAGAGTTGTAATGTATATTTCTAAGTTGCTAAGAGAATGATTTTAATGGGTAGTACTGGAGATCAAACCTAGACACATGCTACCACTGAACAATATTCCCAGCTGGTTTTATTTTTTAAGTCAAAGCCCTGCTAAATTAGATGTCTTTGAACTTTTGATCTTCTTGCTTCAGCCTCCTGAGTGGCTGCACACACTGGTAGTAAGTTTTAGATGTTATCATTGAAAATAAAATTTTAAGTATCTGAAGTGACAAATGTGTTATTAATCATTCCATAATATAGAATATATCAAAACAACATCTTATATCTCGTAACAATATAAATACTATCAATTAAAAATTTTAAAACTTCTAAAAATTCTACAAGATCTTAACAAATAACTGAGTTTCATTCTGGAATGGTAATATTTTCATGAGACTGAGAAGAAAGGAAAACATGTTCATGAGTTCTTCAAAACAATTTTCATGTTATTTTTATGACAACCTAATTATTTGTTTTCCCAATCTCCAAAGTCTGAAGTACATCAAGTTTTAGCATTTGGGCTGTGCTCTATCTTTGCATCCTTTGGACATCTTATCTGTTCTCAGGCTCACTAATATAGTCTATATATTGATGACTTTAATTCACACTTCCAGCATGGATTCCCTCACATACCACTAAGCTTAAAACTACTCAGTAGGCCCACTCAGATATCTAGCAGGCACTTCTTACAATCTATCAGCAGATTCTTCAAGCACAAATTTGGCATATATTTTATATGCACTTCTATCTAAACACACACATGCAGAATGGAAGATCATTGAGCTTCAGACATTAATCCTTCTTGTTTTTTTCCCCCTAGAATTGGTTGCAAAATGATTTCTCATTTTTGTAATCAATCTTGACTCAGTTAACACTGCCTATTGTGCTTTACAGTTAAACATTAGTTATGGAACTTGCCCTCTGGCTTACTATTATGAGAATCAATGTTTCTTTTGGCATTTTGAACCTCAGAGCTGCTTATTATTAAATTGTGGCACCGCTATTTCTTCCCAAATGTGTTAGCCTTAACCTAATCTCTAAATCCTTGTAGGCATTTGTCCACAGGCATGTTATTAATTGAGAGTACTTACTCATATAGTTGAAAGAAACAGAAAATCTAGAGACAAACTATATAATGTTTATAGTCTACGTTTTATTACAAATTCTTCTATATCAAATTAAGTATAAAAATTATTAAATATCCCCTTCTACTCCATGATCTCACTACTGTGTAAAGATATGTCATGATATAGTGTTTCTCATCTCTCAGTCTAACATACCTTTTCAGTTATTATTTGATCATATAAATATTCAGGTACATATTTTCATATACATATTTCACCTGTATGAAAAGATTAGGTATCACTTGTGTGTTTTCATTTGTGTGTGTGTGTGTGTGTGTGTGTGTGTGCATGTATGTGTGTATGAAGTGGAAACTAACTCATAACCTCTATAATTTGTGCATGATTGCAAGACAATGTGATATTCTCTAGTGAAATCTAAATTAAGAAAAGTTTACCACGGAATACTCAATCACTTCAAGTGGCCAAAGCCATGTTGTTGCCAAGCCTTGGAAATTAACTTGAAGCAAGGACTGAATACCAAGCAATTTCTTTGGATTTATCTTCAATTTGCCTATGGTTGAAATTCATTTTTTCTCTGATGTACCCTCCTGTCTTCTTCTCACTCATTGTTTTAAGATAGGGTAGAGATTGTTCTTCAGTAATTCTTGGTCTTGTGTTCTGTTTTCCCTATGATTAAGAGTTGCAACTTTCTCTCCATCACAATGTCTAGTTCCTAGGAATAACACCTGTTACAGACTGAATGTTTCTGTTGTTCCAAAATCCATATACTATAGTCCTAATCCAAGTGTGGTAACATCTGGAAATGACAACTCTGAGAGGTAATTTGTTCATGGTGAAGATGAGATTAGAGTTCTTATAGGCAGAGATCAAGACATCATTTTCTCCTTGCTCTTTGCCATGTGAGAGTCTGTAAGAAGTTGACTCTGTAAACCAGGAGGACAGACTCACCAGAACCTGACTTTGTTCTGCTGAAGACCTTGGACTTCCATACTCTGGGAGAAATAAATTTGTTTAAGCCACTCATCAATGGCATAGCATCCTGAATTGTCAGCAATAACCGTCCACCTTAAGCTTACAAATATTACTGAGGAGCTAAAATGATGGTTTACTGATGATGTTCTGCTTCTTAGACAGTTCAGAAGAGTGAGCATTTTTGTGAAATTATTGTAAGAAATTCCCAAGTGATCTGATATATTGTATCTAAACATTTAAATCAGACGATATTATTTTCTTATGGTGTAACATGAATCAAGCAGACCAATAAAAAGCCACATCTTTGATTTGTCTTAGATTCAGAGAATGAAAAGAAATAGAAATAAAGAAAAATGGGAAGAAAAGAGATCCAACTATTCTACTGTGTTTGTTAGGAAAAACAAGCAGATAAACTTTATTTGATTTAGGAGAACTTCCTTGATTTAATTTGGTTAATGTCCAGATATTATTATTCAATACATAAATTCTGTAGAAATTATCTCATTTTTACAAATAACCTCACCCATATCTATGAATGAAACCATTGCTTCAACCCTGAAACAACTTCTGTCTTACTTGCATTATTTCATCCACTTCTCAGTGCCCTTCGTCACCCTGCTAAACTTGGATTTCTTGATACACACTCCATACAAGGTAAAAGTTATAAGGATAAAAATATTCATTTTATTTTTAGGAAATTTAATAACTTTCTAAAAAGAGAAGCAGACTTTAAAGTACAATACATATTGTGAAATGGGAAGAAACTGTTCTCAATAAAAGAGAAACTGGGATGGGGAAAGGGAGAAAAGAAGGAAGGGAAAAGTAAATATATATATTATATGCATATTATATATAATATATATTATATATATAAAACATAGTTACACTTATTTAACATATATATATATATATATATAAAAGTTACACTTTTAATTTCCCTTAATTCATTGAAAAGACAAGTTTGTGCTAATATTGTTTGAACAATTAAATGCCTATTTTATACTCTAAGCAACTAATTTAAAGATAATAATGAGCAATATATTAACCATTGCTACTCTCCTATTGTTTTGAAATTTTTTTTCTCTTTAAAACAAAATTATGGAGAGGCAGACTTTCAAAATAGATAATACAGATTTATATATGTAAAAATAGAGGTATCTAAAAGGTAAGGTGAGATTCAAAGAGAGGAATGATTAATTATTTTGGAAAAATTCAAATGCCAGTTTGCAGGTTTACTCAGATGTAGGGAGCTGGCTGAGCAGGCACAAAGTCCTACATTCAATCCAGCACTACACAAAACAAAATAAAACAGAAACAAGAACCCTAAAAATAAGTATTAAAAAACAGAAAGAATTTACCTGTGTGCTAGGGTCCTCCTTTTCTCATGCTCTAAGGAGCAATATGGTTGGTGACCCAGGGCGTCTCTTCCACTGGTTGGGTTTTGACATTATAATAAGACTAAATTCAAGGGAGCAGATAAAAGCCACCATTTTCTCCATTTGGCAGAGTGCTCTGCAGAGTTTCGCACACTATGTCATCTTAATAATAATAAAATACTAATTGATATTTCATTTTTGTAAATTTTAATGTTTTCTGAAAACTAGATAATAGCCATCATTCGCTTGTAGCAATGCAAGGAAAAAAAAATTCTTTGCTGCCTGGAAGGAAATGAATATTAACAACAAAAGTGTTTTTCCTCTCATGTACTAGAAAAGGATGGGAAGGTCAGAGAATAAAAACACTTGCAAAGTGGAAGCCTGTCATTCAAATGAACAGCTTCATTTTTGGTTCCAGTGAAGCCGTGTGCTGCCTTTTCATTCTCTGTATGGATAGCTGGACTTGGACTAATGCAGCCTTTGTTCTGCTGAGGTCCACTTAATCACTCAAAAAGGAGAGTTTTAGACAAATAGTGATATAGTTTGTCTTAGAACAGTTTCAGCATTCTTTATGTTCTGTGTCAGCTGATCATGGTAGGTAGCAAAACATCACAAAATTGAGTAACTAAAAAGCCAGAAAGTTATTTATTCGTAATTCTAGGGCCTCGAAACACAAGATTAGGGTGTTTGAAGGTGTTTAGTTTCTGGTAAGGGCTCTTTTTCCTGTGGGTGGTTGGCTTCTCACAGTGTCCTTCCGTGCTGGAGGGAGAGGGACAGGAACCGGGAGCAGACTTTTCTGGTCTCTCCGCTATAGGGATCCTAAGGCTATTGTGTCACAGACCTGTTCGTAGATTTCATTTAGATTTAGTCGCTCCCCTAGAGGCTCCATCTCCAGGAACAACCACCCTGGACTTAGGGCTTTGTCATATGATTTGGGGGAGATAAGTCTGTAGTAATCTGCTACAACCTGAGACCCTTATACTCCTAAGGAAGCAATGAAAAGGATTCATTTACTCATTTGCAAGTGAAAAAAAAAATAAAGCCAAACTAGATGATCAGGGAGCATCAGGGTTGTTTGAAACCAAAGGAGCCACAGAAGTTAGACCTGTGTTCAGAATTCATTTTTTGGCATCTCCTCTCTGTATTTCTATCAGTTCCAGGTGCTGCTTAGAGTTCAGTGAGGAACTCCTGTGGAATCAAAGGGTAAGAAAGCTGACATACATTGATTTTGGTGGAAAGGTGAAACATCTAGTTAGACTGGCTTTTTAGGAAAGATTTTTCAGACCTATCTAAGGATCTAGGGGGTAGCCGGGAGTTAGGAAAGGAAAATTAAGAAGTCAAATGCAATGATAATTAGATTTCTGGGCTTTCACCAGTGTTGATCTTAAGTGGCCACCAGTGGATCCAGTGGGAACCTTGTATAGACACATTCTTGATAATGTTTGTTATGGGCTACTTTTAGACAATGTGTTATTTTTAACATCATTTTATGTCCTACTGGTAGGACTATATTCACTATTTGTTAACACTGATCTTATAGTTGTTACTTTCTTATATTTATGAAGTAAAAAAAAATTGATTGTTTATAGGCATAACGAAAAGACACATTTATGATTTTTAATTTTTAAATAATAAGAAAATTACTTAGGTACAAGACGGTGTTTGGTGAAAATCTTTCACTTACTTTATAAAATCCACATTTATCTTCAAAGATTAAATAATAGCAATGACAAATTTATTCTCTGGATTTCTAAGGATTCAAATCAATTTTCCCCTATTTTTTTAAAGACTCCATGGCATTTTGATATGATTGAGGAAAGTGCACCCTTTTCACAGTCAGGGCCCACTGAGCTTCCCCAGGTCACAGAGAAGTGTGATTTTCTCGCTGCCCACCTCACCTGGCTCGGAAGGAGGATGATGCTCAGGTTTTGTGTGCCTGCAGCCCCACAATTTCCTCCACTCCACACAATCAGGCACCGTGCTCAGTGACTGGGCTCTTCACCAGCAAAAGTTCGCAAAACCTTTCTTCTCTGAAGAAGAGGAAAAAAAGGTGACTTGCCCTTCTTTCCCCTTAAAACACTCAGCTGCTCCCCAGTACCCTGAAAGCCCACCTAGAAGGTTCTGTGGTGCCAGCTCTCTCCCTTACCCAGGCTCTGCTGCATTACCTCCCCACTCACACTCCATCCCATACATAACCTCAGCAAATGCGAGGCTGATCCTTCACTCTCCACTGCCTTCTTTGTCATCACTGAGTGAAATATACATAACATCAAGTATAAATTAACCATGTCCAGTGCAGTGGTGTTAGCAGTGCACACAGGTATGCAATAATTGCTAGATCTTTAGAACATTTTTTCTTGTATAACTGAAACTATTCCTACTGATCAATGAATTCTACTTTCTCTCCTTTTCAAATCCCTAACAACCACCATTCTAATTTCTGTTTCTATAAGAATGACCCTGCATGCCATGCATGTGTAATATTATGCAATATTTATCTATTTTTAGCAAGCTTACTTCAGTTAGCCTAATGTCTTTAAAATTAATTCATACAGTATAGTATTACAGAATTTCATTAATTTTCAAAGACTGAATACTATCTCATTGAGTGTGTATAACATATGCCAAATTTTGTTTATCCAATCATTTGTCCCTAGATATTTAGGTTGCTTTTATCTCTTGCATATTGTGAATGATATTAACATGAACATAAGGTCAAATATCTCTAAGATTATCATATAATAATTCTTTTTTTTATTTTTGAGGCATATTTGTCATAGTGACCAGCTACACTGTTTTCCATTCTCATAACAATAAAAAAATTTAATTTCTTCATATTATTGCCAACACTGTTCATCTTTTGTTTTTTCATAAAAAAACTACCATGAAAAGATTTTTTTTTTTTTCAGTAAGGGAAGTACCAGGAATCAAACTTACAACTTGACGCTTGCTAGTAGGAGCTTGTGTCACTGAGAAAAGTCTCCAGCCCTGAAAATTTAGTTACATCTCATTATGGGATTCTTCACTTCTCCTTGGTTATTAATGACTTTGAACATCTTTTCACACACCAGGTAACTGTTTCGTGTCTTTTCTGGGAAACAAATATTTAAATATTTTGTTCACTTTAAATATGATCACTTATATTTTAATGCTGAGTTGGATGATTCATATATATATATATATATATATATATATATATATATAAAATTTTTTTGCTTAGCCCAAGATCAGATGCATTGTTGCAAATATCTTTCCAATTCTTTATGTTGCCTTTTGTGTCTATTGTTTTTTCTTTTGCTCAACCAAAGTTTCTTAGTTTAATATGTTCCACTAATTAATTTTTGCTTTTTTAACTTAGTTTTGACGTCATATCCATTAATTACTGAAACTAATATCATAAGGTCTTTCCCCATAGATTTTCTACTTTATTTTTCAGCTTCAAGTCTTATATTTATGTCTTTAATTCATCTTGATTTTGTGTGAATAGTGAATACAAGTTAAATTACACTCTTTCATGAATGGGTATTTGTTTTTCAAAAATATTTATTGAAGTTGTTATTTTTCCTGATTTTGTGCTTTTGGAACCCTCTCAATGATCAGTTATGCAGACTTATTTCTGTGACACTCATAATGCTAATAACAAACCATAATGCTAATACAAACCATTTTGACCACCATAGCTTTGTAAAATATTTTGGAATTAGGAAAATTTGTGATGTATTCACTTAGTAGTTATCCTTAAGAGTGATTTGTCTTTTAGTAGTCTTTTGTGGTTACATGCAATTTTAGAGTTGCTTTTCTTTATCTGTAAAAAGCACTGTTTAGATTTGAACAGAGACAGCATTTGATCTGTAGATTATTTTGGTCGGTAGTGATATTTTAGCAATATTAAGTTTTCCAGTCAATGGACATAAGATATCTCTCTCTGTGTCTTATTAGTTACTTTCATTGCTGTTTTGTAGCTTTTTGTCTTGAACTTTTTTGCTTTCTTATCAAAGTTTATTTCTAGGTATTTGATATACTTTGATGCTACTGTACAAGTTATGTTTTCCTAATTTCTTTTTTGTAAAGTTTATGTTTGCTATATGGAAATGTAGCTAATTTTTATGTTGATTTTGTATCATATAACTTTGCTGAATTCATTTGTTTGTTCTAATGATTTCGTATTTGTTTTGTCCTGGAAATTATTTATTTATTTATTTATTTATTTGTTCAATCACTCATTGGTATTACAGATTTACTTTAGGATCTTCGCACTGAGCTACATCCCCTTCTCTTCTTAAATTTTTATTTTGAGTGAGTCTCACACTAAGCCACTAAATTGCCCAGGACAGGATTGAATTTGGTATATGCTGCCTGCCTAAGACTCCCAGAGAGCTGGAATTGTTGGTATGCACTACCGCATTTAGTTCCTGGAGCCATTAGAATAATCTGCACAGTGGAAGTAAAGAGGATCAAGGTATATGTGCCACTTATGGATCAATAAGTATATGTGCCACTTCTGCCTCAAGTGGATTTATGTTGTATTGCAAACATATACTATTAAATAAATATACAATTAAAAAAAAGATCATATATATGCAAACCAGAGACATTTTACTTCTTCTTTACCTACTTGGATACATTCAATTCTTGCTTAATTGTGCTGGCTGGTCTTCCTGTACTGTGTTGAACAGCAGTCCCAAGGATTTAGCAATAGAGGAAAGTTTTTTAGTTTTCTGCCACTGAGTGTGAGGTGGACTCTGACTTTCCAAGTATGGTCTTTATTATGCTGGATGCCTGGCTTCTGTTTCCAATCTGCTGAAGTGTGTATCACAAAGGGTGATTGCCAAATGCTTTTGTGAGTTTTTGAGAAGATCACGTCCTTTTTCTCTTTTATTGTGTTAGGGGCTCGTCCTGTCAACTGATGCTCCCATGTTGAACTACTCCAGCTTCCCTGCATTAAGGATGGTCGTTCATGCTATGTGAGCCCAGGAGTCTGCTATTGGATTTGGTTTTCTAGTATTTTGTTGAGCTATGATTTTTTTGTTGGCTGCTTTTTAATATTACGAATCACTCTTGAAATTGTCCCTTTGTTTCTTGGCCTCTGGTAAGGATTTTATGAAATTTAGTTTTAATTCTGCATCTTGTAAATCATACAAGTTTGTTTCATTAAGGTTGATTTCTGGAGATTTAAATCCTTCTTTGTAACATTTTCCTTGATTTTTCATTTGTTTTGACTCTCTACTGTTAAGTCAAGACTGGAGAAATATAGATTGGTTATTTGAGCATTCATAAAGAAATGGGAGATGAACACATGTGCTAATTCCTTTCCTTTCTGGGAAGAAAATGAAAGCTCAGAATTTTTTTTTTTTAATCCACCTGCTTTGAGTTCAGACAGAAGAAAGATTAATGCTATCCACAGTCTAAATTACTATCTCCATTTGCCCCCAGGTAGGAAGAACAATGCTTAGAGATTAACAGGACAGAATTCTGTCTTCTTGAAGCCTTCTTAGAAAGCTGGAGCCCTGGATGTACAAAGGAAGCCTCATTTCCTTTGGGTAAAAACAGAATCCAGGAAGTCTCTTCCCCTCATGTGACACTGCACCAGGGGAAAGTCTCCAATGAAAATGTGTCTGAAATCTCTCCACAGTTTGGTGAGTCTGAAGAATGCTCTTTTGAGGTGCGAGGGTCCCCTAATTAGTTTGTGATTACTTGCAAAGTGAATTTGTCTGCATATTACTGCTGAGCTAGTATGTTTGATGGGAGAAGAAAGTTCTAAAGCCTCCTAATATACCATCTTATCGACATTATCTTTTCCTTTTCCTTTCATGTATTTTCAATAGCTATTTAATATTGATAACAACTTTGAGAACAACACAATGCATGTCAGTTAATAATCTACTTCTTAAATCTCTGATATAATATTGGTGTTGCAAATGTTACCACCTTGCATATTTATTAATATAGTTTTATATTTATTGTTAGTTTTTATGCTTCTAAATCTTATACTACAATTAAATGTAGTATCGCCATTACAGGATACATTTCTTCATTCTGAGTTGGTTCAGTCACCATTAGCAGGGAACTTCACATTTTACAAACTTTGGTGTTGTCGTATTAACCGAAGGACTCCCTTTAGGAATTTTTGTGAGGTAGATCTAGTGGCAGTGGACTTCCTTTTGCTTCTCTGGATATGTCCTTATTTTGCCCTCATTTTACAAGGAGCAACTTATCCGATACAGTATTATAGACAATGTTGTCTTCATTCATTACTTTCAGCATCTTGAGTTTAGATGATCATTTCTCCATCTAATTTGGAAGTAATTTTTCTAATCTGTTCTCTCTCTCATCTAGAATTTCTATATTGGAATACTGGTCACTTAACTGTGTTCTATTTGTTCTTTAGAACTTCTTCAATTTTTATCTTTTCTTCACAGTCAATAACTTCAAATAACTTATCTTTGAGTATGTTGATTCTTTCCTCTGCCAAATACGACCAACTGAAACCCTGTAAGGAAGTTTGAAAAATAATTATTACATTCTTTTGCTCCACAATTTCTGGTTCCTACTAACTTATTTTCTGTTTTTTGTTGATATTCTGTATGGTCATGAGTTATTTTGCTGCTTCCTTGTGTACCTTAAAGATTCTTGAACAACTTTAGGATGATCATATTGTTGTCTTTTTGTTAATTTATTTTTTATTAGTATATGTTTCTGATACATACTGAATATATTCATGGTGTGGAGTTTATACAAGTACATACTACATCTTAGTCCTTTATAAATCATTTTCTACTCTCATTCCTTTTCCCTCAAGTACTAGATGCCTTATCATCTGAAAAATGTCTACTTTCTGTTTTTTATTGTCTACCTCATATTTTGCTCATTAAATTGTTTATTTTGGATTATTGATGTAAAAGATAGGATATGATATATCACCTTCTGTCTCTGATTTATTTTGGTTAGAATTATGGTACCAAGATTGATCCATTTTCCAACAAGTGACTTAAATTTATTCATATTTATTTTTGAGTAATACTCAATTTCATGTATCTTTCACATTTTAGTCTTTATCCATCAGTTGATGAGTACACAGGACATTTGGGAAATGTAGCTATTGTGAGTTATGCTTCTGTAAACATACATTTATTGCCACAGTATAACGTATTTAACCCTTTTGGGAAGGCACCCAGAAGTATAACTAAGTAGAATAAAATGCCCTTTTATTCATGGATAAAGTGGCATTTTTAATATTTTTTATTTTAAAGAGAAAAAAATATAAAAATCAAGAAGCAAACAAATAATTAAAAACAACAAAAGCAAAATAACAACACCACAGTGGCAATACAGGATTTCAAAGCAAGATGATAGGAATTTAACAATAATTGTTATATTACATATTGTTATTCTAAAGTAACTTCTCAGGATACCAGACAAGCATGAAAGATTGATCAAATAATAAAATTTACCCTTGAGCAGTTTCTTTCCCTTTTATTATATCTAGTGTAACTTTTGGATCCTATTTACTCTTTTAGTTTTTTATATTGGCAAGATAATATGATATTTACATATGCATGTCTGATTTATTTCACTTATGAGTATGGTTTTTAATTGCATTCATTTATGTATAAAAGTCTCAAGTTTATCATTCTTTATGGCTGAGTAGTATTCCATTGCATAAAAATGTCACATCTTTTTTATCCATTCCTTGATTGAAGGGCAAATTGTTTCTAAATTGTTTCCAAGGCTTAGCTATTACAAATTGTGCTGCTATAGACATGGGTGCCCATATATTGCTGTAGTGTGATGTTTTCAATTTTTTTGAATATTCAGAAGGGAAATAGCTTAGTGGAATGGAACCTCTAATCCTAAATTTTGAGGAACCTCTATACTGATTTTCATAGTAGTTGTACCAGTCTACATTCTCATTAGCAATGGAGAAGCGTTCCTTTTTCTCCACAGCCCCACCAGCATTTGTTATTAGTTAATTTCTTGAGGTTAGACATTCTTTGTTGAGTGAGATGATATCTCAGTGTTGTTTTAATTTGTATTTTTTGAATGATCGATCAATGATGTTGAATTCATATGAAACTACAAGAGAACTAGAATAGCAAAGGCAGTCCTGAGAAACAATGGCAAGGCAGGAGGTATGACAATCTCAGACTTGAAATTATGCTAAAAAGCTGCTATAATAAATCAGCGTGGTACTGACAGACCTGATGATCAGTAGAACAAAACAGAAGATACAGACACAACTCTAAACACACTCAGTCACATTGTCTTTGACAAAGGTGCCAACCATGTTCACTGGAAGAAAGATAGTTTCTTTAATAAGTGGTGTTGGAAAAACTGGTTTTCTATATACCAAAGACTTAAACTAGACCTATGCATATCATCAAGCCCTCAACTAAAGTCAAAATGGATCAAAGATATAACTATTAAGACAGAAAAACTAAACCTACTGGAAGACAAAACAGGTAAAAATCTCAAGGACATAGGAATAGGCTGAGAGTTCATGAACAAAGATCCAATCTGCATAGGAAGTACATCAAAGAATCAACAACTGAGATCTAATCTTATTAATTTTTTTGCACATTGAAATAAATCACCAACAGAGTAAAACGAGAACCCACAGATTTGGAAAAGTCTTTTGTCAATTGTCCCTTAGACAAAGGACTTTTATCTAGAACATATAAAGAATTGGAAAAAAAATTAGGCCTCCCAATTTTAAAGGCCCAGTCTAAGAATGGGCATCTGAGCTGAATATCCAATTCTCAGATGAAGAAATATGAATGGAAAATAAATATATGAAGAAGTGTTTAAGTAAAATAAAATTTCTGTTTTTATTTTTTGAATAATCTCCATATTACTTCCATAGTGATTTTATTAAATTACATTTCCACCCATAATTTTGAAGAGTTCCTTTCTTCCCCACAGTCTTGCCAGCATTCATTGCTTTTTGATTTCATGATGATAGCTATTCTTTCAGAAGTAAGGTAAAACTTCAGTGATGCTTTGATTTGCATTTCTCTAGTGGCCAAAGATGCTGTACACTCATTCATGTACTTACTGGCCAGTTGTAACTTATTCTGAGATGTACTATATGTTTTTATGAGAATTGGCCCACTTTCCAATTGGATTTTCTTTTAATTTTTGAGTCTTTAATTTTTGTGTACTCTATGCATCCTAGATATTAGCAATAAATTTTTCCATTCTGCTGGTTGTCTTTTCACTCTGTTGTTTACTTTGTTGTAGGATTATGTATTTAATATGACCCAGCTTGCTGTGTTTGGGTATTACTCCTGCAATTTGGATTATGTTCACAAAGTCCTTGTCAATGTCTTCAAGAATTTTACCTATTTTATCTTCTAGCAAATTTAGTTCTTCTGTTCTAATATCTATATTTTTTGTCCATTTTTATTTCATTTAGTACATAGAGAAATATATGGGTCCAGATTCAGTCTCCTGAATTGCAGATAATCAGTTTTCCCTGCACATTTTCTCTGGCTATTTTCTTGGCCCCTTAGTCAAAGATTAGATAGACAAATGCTCCTTGAATATTTTTTTACACCCTCTGTTCTGTTCCACTGAGCCAAGTGTCTCTTTTTGTGCCAGTACCATGCTGTTCAATCACTGTTGCTTTATAACATAACTTGAAATCTGGGATTATGATCCCATCTGCTTTGGTTTTTTGCCCAGATTTGCCTAGGCCTCCTCTGTTACCATATAAATTTTTGGATTACTTTTTTCTTTTGTGAAAAATGATTTTTGTATTTTTATTATTGCATTAAATGTATATACCAGATTTGACAATGTATGTCATTTTGAAAACATTTGTTCTTTTTTTCCATTTTGTAAAGTTCTCTTTGATCTTTTCAGAATACTAGAGTTTTAATAATAGAGGTTTTTCCCTCCCTCTGTTAGGTTTATTCCTTATTTATTTATTTGGTACTGGAAATCGAACTCAGGACCTTGTGCTTGCCAGGTAGATGCTGTGCCACTAAGCTGTAACCCTGATTGAACCTATGTTTATTCCTAAATATTTAATTTTTTCAAAATCATTGTTTAATGGATTTGGTTTTCTAATTTCTTTTTCAGGGGATTCATTGTTGGTATCCAGGAACACTAATTATTTTTGTGTATTTATTTAATATCCTACAGCTCTGCTTAATTTGTTTGTTTTATGATGACTTTGGTGATTTTTTTTTGAGATATTCTGTTTAAAGGAACACATCATCTGTGAAAAAGGATAGTATGAATTCTACTTTTCCTTTCCTGTACAAATCTCTTTTATTTTCTTTCTTATATATTTCTTTTTTGTTAAAGTTTCACTAGCATACTGAATGAATGGTGAGATTCAACACCTTTGTCTTATTCCTGAGTTTAGAAGAAAAGTTTTCACTTTATCTTCATTTAGTTTGATGTTGGCTGTCACAAATGGCTTTTTATCAGGTTTTTTTTTTGCCCTTTTTAAAAATTTTATTTTTAATTTTTTAAAATTTTATTTAAAGAGAAAAAAAGCAAAACAGAAAAAAGTGTAGAAACAATACAGAATTTCAGAAAAAAAGTAAGAAATCACTAGGTGATAAATTACATTATTGCCTTCTTAGACATAGTTGTTCAAGTTACAAAATTATAGCATATAAAGTGGACATTCAAACAGTGAGGCTGCAAACTTCTGTTCAATGACCCAATAAAAACTTAGCAACATGGTTATCAATCCTACACAGTTAAACATAAATACAGTTATATCCTTTAGAGCACTTTCTTTTCCTTCTTTTGGTTTTTAAGTCCATTATCTGATAGTTATATCCTGTTTCAGGTTGCTCAGTACCTTACTGACCTGTTTTGTTGTTGTTATTTACTTTTTAATCACCTTATACTATTCTGTTGCTTTGAGTTTCTTCTCATTCATGCCCCATAGATCAGCTTTGGTGGAGTTGGGAGTTTTTTGGAGGTATTTTGTTACTTTGTTATTTACTTTTTTTTTGAAGGTAGCAAAATACAGCAGAACAAGACAGAACAAACCCATGCCAGGCAGTGCAGTGAAACTGGCACACAACCTCACAGCAGGTCACCAGAACAACAGCGATAGGTACAATAGTACATCACGTTCTGTGCACATTAGCTGTTCTTTCAGTCAGGTGGAGCAAAATGGAAGGAAATATCGAAATTATAAAAACAGAATATTGAATAGAGCAATACTATTAACCAGAACTGAGCAAAACAGTGATAAAAATATTTGTCTTCAAAGAGATAACCCCCTTTACTTGCCACACTGCATACGTTCATCCTCCCAAGAGATACTCAGACTTCTGGCTCCCACTTGCTAATGGGGGTGGGGGGTTATGGATCTATGTCTGAATCTTACCTTGCGCACTGACAGGCCCCAAGCTGTTTACAAGGGCAGTGAGCTGGCTGCCTGTTCTCCCAACGCCCTAGAGCCCAGGAAACACCAATAGTTCTTGCCCGGGAGTGGCGGCGGCTTGTGAGGCCTTTTTATTTTTTTCTTTATTGGAGATGCAGACAAGGTGTCACTGTGCAGTTCGGGCTGACCTTGAGCTCACTTTGTAGCCCAGATTGGTCTCACACCTGCAAGATCCTCCTACTTCAGCCTCCCAAGTGCTGAGATTACCGGCATGTGCCACCACACTCAACTGGCTTTTATTGATTTGAGATACAGTCTTTATATACCAATTTTCATCACTGGTTTTATCATAAATGGATATTTAATTCTGTCAAAGGCTTTCCTAGTTTATACTGATCAGGTGACTTTTGTCCTTGATTCTTTGTGAAAAATAATTTTTCATTTATTGATTTATTTGTACTGAACCATCTTTGCATGTCTGGAATGATTTGGAAATTATTTTAATCATTTGTTGCATTTTATTTGCCAATATTTCATTGAGAGTTTCTGTATCTATGTACATTAAGATTAGCCTCTTTTTTTCGTTTTCAGTTAAATTCTTTTGTTGTGTCAGTATCAAGGTGATGCCTACTT
This sequence comes from Hydrochoerus hydrochaeris, assembly GCA_004027455.1. NCBI lineage: Eukaryota > Metazoa > Chordata > Mammalia > Rodentia > Hydrochaeridae > Hydrochoerus > Hydrochoerus hydrochaeris. The sequence continues at coordinate 338,238 of PVLA01000170.1, read as the reverse complement.
CCAGGAATGTGTTTCAAAGTAGTTCTCTTTAATTTCATTGGAAATTGGTGTTAGACCTTCCTTGAAGTTTTGGAAGAATTCCTGTGATGAATCCATTAGATTTTGAGCTGCTTTATTTTCGGTAGAGGTTTTATTACTGCCTCTATTTCAATCCCTATTATTGGTCTATTCAGAGTGTTTCATATTATCTTGGTTGAGTCATGGTAATTCATATGTGTTTAGGAAGTTCTCCGTTTCTTCCAAGTCCTCCAATTTATTGGTATATAAACTTTTGAAGTAAAATAATCTCAATCTTTTATAATGTTTATTGCAATTTCTGCTTTTTTAAATTTCAAATTGTATTAATGTATGTTTTTCTTTCCTTTTCTGATAAATTCATCTCAGGGTTTATAAGTCTTATTTATCTTTTCAGCAAATGATCTCTTTTATTCATTGATTTTTTAATATATTTATTCATATTTCAGTAATTTCTGCTAGAATATTTATAATTTATTTTTTTCTATTAGTTTTAGATTTCAATTGTTTTTGTTTTTGTTAAGAAATTTACACATATTATTAGGTTATTTTAAGTTACTCATTTCTTTTAATGTTTACATTCACAGATATAAGCTCTGAGAACTGCTATTGCTAGGTCCTATAGATTTTGGGATGTGGTACTTTATATTATTATTTGATTCTAGGAATGTTTTTATATTATACCTGGTTTATTTTCTGATCTATTGATTCATTACTAATATAATACTTAGTCTCTATATGCTCATGCTGTTTCTTTGGTATGTTTTGCTATTGATTTCTAGCTTTATTGCACCATGATCCAATAGTATGCAGGATATTATTTCAATTGCTTTTAATATTTACTAAAGTAAGGTTTGTGAACTGAAATATGATCTATTCTGAAGAAAATTCAATGTGCTACTTAGAAAAATATGTATTATGTATATATTAAACACTGTGTAGATACTATTTCAGTCAACTTGTTCAAAGGTATAGCTTATCTGTGCTATTTCTTTTGTTATTATGTTGTCTAATTAGTTTCTCATATTTTGACAATGGCTGATGAAGTCCACTGATTTGATTGTGTTGATGTTTATTTGATCTTTAATATCTAGCAGATTTTCTTTCATGAAGTTGGGTGCACACCCTTTTTGCATAGACTTTTATAATTATTATGTTTTCCTGATGAATTGTTCCCTTTTCCAGCATATAGTAGTCACTTTTTTCTATTCTGACCTGTTTTGACTTGAAGTCTGCTGTTTCTGAATATATCTTTCCCTACTTATGCTTGGGATCTGGTTGTATTGATTGTAATTTTGTGTCCTTATCTCTGTGAGCTTCCTTTTGAATAAGGTGTGTCTCATGTAGGCAGCAGGGTTGCATTTTATTTTGTGATCTGCATTTTTTGACTGGGGATTTAAGACCATTGATATTGACAGTTATCACTGCAATATGTTTACTGAATCCTGTCATGCGTTATTTTTCCAGAGTTAATTCTTTTTTTGTTCCTTGTAGTTTAACTGCTCCATTTGTTTGTTGTGTTCACTCCCTAGGCCTTTTGGCATTGTTTCCTTTACTGTCTGACTAGGATATATCATCAAGTGTGTTTACAATGCTAGTTTTGTGATCATAAATTTTTTCAAGTACAATTTGTAATAAAAATTCCTTATTTCTCCATCACTTTTAAAAGATATCTTTTCAGATATCTTTAAAAGCTTGGCTTCAAACTCTCCTGGACTGGTTGTTTTGAGAAATTTGCTACAAATCTAATAAGCTTACCTTTAGAAATTATTTGATGCTTTTGTTTAAGTTTTTAAAAGTCTACCCTTGTGTTGGTTATCTAGAATTATAACTATGACATGTCTTGAAAGCACCTTTTCTGATGGCTATGTGGGGCTTTACATGCCCTATTTAACTGTATCTTAAATTCTTGAACTATAGTTGACTATTTTTCTGCTATGATTTCTGTAAATAGAAACTTATAGTATGTTTTTCATCTTCTGTCTTTTTAAAACTTCTATTATTTCTTTTTAAAGTTTTATTTCTTTACTACATGTGCATAGTACACCATGAGTGTTTCCATTTCTAATGGGAAGTTGGTACATGTAGGTAGCATATCTTAATTCCTTTTTTATTCCCTTTCCCTTCTTTTCCTCCTCCACATACTCATGTGATGATCCTGTTATTTTTTTCTTTGTAGGTTCATGTTTTCAGTACATGATGTTTATATTCCTTATCTGGAGTCAGTACATGTACATATCACATTGCAATTCATTTTTTCATCCCTTATCCTTCTTCTCCTGCTCCCTTTGCCTTGAGAAAGACCTATATCCCCAAGTCCAAGGAAAATGTACCATTTAACGTCTGTAATTAAAAATTAAGTCTTCTTTGAGGCATTTAGTAGCTGATAAATTCAGATTTCCTAATCTCTTGTTGTATATTAGGTATCTCTGTATATGACTTGCTCTGTCAACTGTATCTATTATTCTGACAATCTCCTTTCTCATTGGTCTTTTTTGCTGCCCATAATTTTTTTCAATAGAATTATTTAATACCATGAATTTATTTTTGGTACCTTTTCATGGACTCTAACTCTTTGTTAAACTGATCAATCATATTTTGTATCCTTTTGATTAGTTTTCTACCTCATAATTTATATCTTCTTTATGGTTGTTGATCATTTTATCAATTGAGCTCATTATCTGCTTAGTTACATCTCTGATTTTGCTGATCATTTTACTGGTCTATTTTTGTGTGTTTGTTTTTTCTTTTGTCCTTCATGCATTTTAACCATTTGGTTTGGAAGTTCCTGCCCATTCATGCCTATTGGGTCAGTTTTGGAGGAGTTAATAATTTGAGAAATACTTTGTTACCTAGTTTCCTCATGCTTTTTATTTTTTTATTTTTTCTGAGGTTTGAGAATCAGAGAGGAATGACTGTTGGTAGTGTGGTGATTTCTTTAGTTAACCTGTGTTTTCAGTGATTGTGAAAACTTGTGATTTTGGTTTTGGTTTTCGTGATAACTAATAGTGGTATCATTTGACTATGAAAATGATAGTCAAATGATACCACTATTGATACCAGTCACACTTCTGGGTGTGTCAGGATGACTGCTTAACTGAAGAGGAATGATTAGTCTGCCTGTGAGTGACATCAACCAATAGGACTGTGCTCTGGATGGAATGTGGGGGGGAAGAAGCAAGCCATGGTTTTTGCTTCTTTGGAAGAGTTTCACTTCTTGGCATTATATTTTGATTTGTAGGCCAGATTCTTCAGCCTTCCAACACAAAACCTAAACAGAACTTCCAGGTGACTCTTGTTGTGAGTTCCAGATTTTCAAATTTTGACTGGATCATGTACTCTCCAGTAAACACATGGGCTTTGTTCAGCAAGCAAGTCATTGTAATTCTATTTATTTATTTATTTATTTATTTATTTATTTTTTGTACCAGGAATTGAACTTATGGCCTAGTGCTTGCCAGGCAGGCATTGTGTAGCTGACCTATATTCCTTTTCCTGTAAGTTTTTATTCAATATACATAATTTCAGTTAAGTTGAACATAATTTTTTTTGCTTTAGTGAACCCTAACTGATACAGTTATGTTATCATATCTATCTACCACTCCATCTACTCAGATTAATAGGATCAGACCCAGTTACTCTGTTGAAATGAAAGCATTTGTAATAGTTATATTAACAGAGCCAACCACATATCAATCGTGTACATTAAAACTTCTTTTAACAATTTCACCCCTTTATCAATGACCCATAAGATCTATAATATACTGCTATTAACTCCTATTAAGGCTATCACAGGATAGGTGGGGGAGGGAAAGAAAGAAAAAAGAAAAAGGGATAGACTGGAACAAAGAAAAAGAGAAAAAAATAACAAATGAAAGAAAGAGAGGATGTTGAACTCTATGGATGACTTTTATGACTGGAGGAGAGAGCTGGTAGTGAGGAGCATAAATTTGTGGAAGATGGAAAAGGAATGGAGAGAAAGACGAAAGACGAAAGCTCAACTGAAGTTACAAAGGAGTTTTGAGACGGCAAGAACCTGCTATTACGCTGATGGGCAGCTTGGGTTTGGCTCTCCCGGACAGTTTTGGTGAGGGTTACCCTGACCTGCACCTGAAAGGTATTATTTAGGTTAAAGCACTAGTAACTCTTACTCTCTTTTGCATCTATACAGAAACAACATATAAATATATGTACATATATATTTATTAAATTAGGAAACAAAAAAAAGATAAAGTGATAAGAAAAGAAGGCAACAACAACAAAAAAAACCTTAAATTTTGCACACACACAGTATTAGAGCATCCTCACAGTCCTATTTACATTGCAGTCTAAATTCTGCCAGTGAGTTCTTTCCCCCACTTTCACAGTAGGGAAGCCTTCATCTGTAAGGGGTTCTGGACAGATTTCTGGCTCAGGCTCTTGGGTTCTTTCTTACAAATTCTGACCTCTTCAGAGCATTGTGACAACAAGTGCTTCTCCTCACTGTTTTCAGTTTGCAGTTTGAGGTACTGGTTCTCCCAGCTGCCCTTTTCTCTACCCACCTGCCTCCACACACTCCAATTTGTTCACTTGACTGCCTGTGAGTGAGGAGGCTTGGTGGTCTGGATGGTTACAGGTCCATCGACACTCAGGAGGGCATGCTGGAGCCCTCTGCATTTTTAAAAAATTTATTTTGAAAAGAATAAAACCCAATGAGAAAAAACAAAAAACAAAAAAACAAAATGGGATCATTCAAAACAAAAGGATGGACATAGTAAATGATTTAAAACCACAATACAAGGTGATCTACAATGGTTACCATGATGTCTCATTATTTTCAACATAATTGTCCCATATCATCAGGTACAATGAAATTGAGCATAGCAGTATGGAAGAAAATCAATAAAAACAAAACACTGGAGACATTATAGGACTTCAAAAGTGGGTAGTAGTCAAACCAGAACGGGTATCATAGTGAATCTTACTGTCTTCAGAGTAGTTGCTTATACTCTCAGACCTGATATTATCAAACATAACAAATTTGAATAAACTCAGTCAACACAAGACAGCAATCGAACAAAACAAATTCAAATAAAATCAGTCAAAACAAGGCAGTAAAGGCAATAGAGTGTTTCAGATTAAGTTAATAGGAAATTAAAAAGGTTACTGTAGAATACCCTGCTATCTTTGGAATAGCTGTCTATTCTCAAATCTAGTACAAGTAGACAAACTGGAACAGAATATAACTAAACTAAACAGAACTATGAAACCAGTATGGGTTTCAAATCATGACACAAGATTAACAATGTCCTCTGCTTCCCTTTTTAGACAATTCCTCCCCTTTCACTTTCACAGGCTGCATTGTACATTTTGGATCCCACTAACTCCTTTAGCTTTTAGATTAGGGAGGCAACCCGCTATTTACCCAAGTGGTTCTGAATGTTTATACCCCTGAGCTTGGTCTCAAGTTGTATTCCTTTACCTACAAGAGCCTCAAGGTTTTCCTTCCTTATAATTGAGTAGTTCTCCATTGTATAAAAGTGTTATGTCTTTCCAACCAATCTGTAACTGATGGGCAAGCTACCCCCACTTTTTGCTGGTTCCCTGTCACATAGAGCATTATTTTCTCTTCTTTGACTTTCCATCCATAAACCCTCTTTCAGGTTAAATACATTTCTTATATAGAACATCTTGATGGACCTATCTCCTGACCCACTCTGCCTGTGTTTCTTTTTATTAGTGTATCGAGGCCTTCCATGTTAGTGGTTATGGCCAACCTTCTCTGCCTCATCTATGCCATGCTATTTTTCTGCCATTGATTGTCTGCTTTTCCCCTTCATTCCACTGTCTGCCCCATTCATTGAACCCCCTCTGTTTCTGTTCTTGAAACCATGATCTTTTTTTCTCTCTCTCTAGAATGTCCTTCAGTATTTTTTTTGTAGGATTGGATTGGTGGTCACAAACTCCCCCAGTTCCTCTTTGTCATGGAAGCATCTTGTTTCTCCATTAATTTTGAGAGATAGTTTTGCAGGGTACATCAGTCTGGGCTGGAGGTTATTTTCTTTCAGGACTTGGAATCCTTCACTCCAGCCTCTTCTTGATTTGAAGTCTGTCATGAATCTGATGGGTTTTCCTTTATAGGTGATCTGTTTCTTTTCTCTGACAGCTTTTAATATTCTGTTTTTGTGATGAATTTCTGGGATCTTGATTATTACATGTCTGGGTGTAGATCTATTTTGGTCATAGCCGGCTGGAGTTCTGTATGCCTCAAATATCTATCACTTCCTTTTCCTATGCTTGGGAAGTTTTCTTTAATTATTTCTGTAAATAACTTTTATATTTCATTTGTGCTTATCCCTGCTTCTTCACTCACATTTTTTTATTTTTAACTCATAGATCCTCTTGTCATCTACTAGCCTTTGTATTGTTATTTCCTGGTTCCTTGTTATTTTTAAGAGATCTTTCCTTTTGCAATCACATGTTGCAAATCTGTCTTCAAGGTTTGACATCTTACTTATGTGTCACTCAGAACTCACAACTTCAAGGTTGTCTTTAGTTTATTTCAAGCAATTTTGCCAGCTTTCAATGGAATTTTTAACTTCCTGATGATCTCTTTGAATCTGTTTCATGTATTCTAGACTTTTTAAATATTCTTTCTTGAAGGTTTCTCTCCTTTTTCTATGTTCTTCCATTCTTCCATCTGTGTCTTCTTGAGAGGTATTTAGCATTTCTTTTATTATTTTTCTTATATCTTCCTTTACTTGTATGAGCATTTCTATTTTGATTTCCTTTATGATGTCACAAAGATAATTCTTTACGTCACATGCTGCTTTTTCATGAACGGCAGGTGTGCAACCCCCCCCCTCCATCTCTTCTGTGTTTACCTCTCCTGGGCCAGTGCTGATTGGGTTGGAGGCTGGAGACTTCCTTTTGCTTCCTCCTCTTGTCATGTTTCTGGTTTCCAGAGAAGTGAATAATGGGGGTCCCTGGCACTTCCTGTATTGGCTCGAAATACTCTGAAGCATGCTGACCAGGGATTGCTGCCCTCCCCAGTCTGCTGATGACTCTTGAAGTACAAACAGGGGCAGGGCAGGCTGGCCTCTCCCTTCTGAGCTGGTCAACCACTGGTGTGTGTCTTCACCACATTAGTGTGTGTCATGTGGACCAGGCCAGTTAGGGATAGCTCCAGGGAGACCTCATCCTTGGCAATTGGATCACCCACAGGTGCAGGATTCAGTCCAAGCAATTCTTACCAATCTGCTCTGTGCTAGGAGTAGTTAACTGAAGCCACTGTAGTTCTGGTTCTGGGTTTATCCTGCTTGACTCCAAAATTTCACCCAGCCTATTGCCCACTTCCATGGGAGGACCAAGTTCCTCTCGCTCACCATGAGCAGATCTCTGAGCTAGTATTGTTCTCCATTCTGCCACTCCCCTCCATGACCACCACATCCTCCTGCTGAGACCCTTGGGCTCACCAACCCCCAACTTCACCGCAACTGTGCATTTTCAGATACCAGCTGCATTTTATTCACAATGGGACCGGCTCTGGTGAGAGTGCATCTGGCTACAGCCTTCTGTCCACATTTTTTTTCTTTTTTTCCCTTTAGTTTCTTCCTGGGTCAAGAGGATCCATCTTCTTCCATCTAGTCTTCTCCAGGATGTTTTATTCCAGCATCTGAGTTTCTCTCAGAGAGGCTCTTTACTTTGCTGCATCTGTCATCTTCCCAGCTTCCCCTCTGCATTGTGTTAACATCAGTTCTCCTGCAGTTAAGTTGAACAGGGGAGGAGTCAGCGTGGTTGACTTGGAATTTAGTTTTCTGCTGATTTCCACACTGGCTCTGTCTGTTTCTACTCACTTTCCTTCATATCAACCCCTGCAGCTGCTTTTGTGGTCACCTTCAAAAGGCTTCTTATAAATGCTCCATGGGGTGCCCACTGGCTAACCCGTCCTTCTACTATGTTTCTCCTACAGTGCTTCCTTCTTCAGCCTGAATGGTATAGTTCTATGGCTCATGAACTTGGTGTATTCAGTAGCCCCCTGCTGGGAATGCTGGAGGCTTCCTTGTGGTCTCCTGACCCTGATGTGTGGGCAGTGAGCAAGATGTCTCACAAGCACATGACTGCCAGTATTTAGAGGAAGAATGGCTGAATACCTGTCCCTGTGCCAGTCTGATTACTGATCTCTCTAGAGTCTCACTGCAGTCAGTCACTGCCTCATGTGTAACCACTGGAACTGTAGTTTTTTCTGTGCTCAAATCTAGGTCTCTAGTCAGGATTTCACACTTACTTTCTACTTTTCTGAGGTCCCAAAAGTGATTTTTTCAGATACTGCTCACTGGCTTTCAGTTTCTCTAGCTCCCTAGAGAGTGAATATCTTTTTTCTGTTTCTTTGTTTTTTGCAGAGTATGTTTTTGGACCTTCCCTCATGCACTGCTGTCTCAGGAAAAGAGGTTGCAGGACTGGAAGTTGCTTAAGGAAGTGGTGATGTGTATTCCTTGCTTTTTTCTCAAGAACATCTTACTTATGTGTCACTCAGAACTGGCAATTATTGTGGACTCTGCTGTCACCACTGAGCCACTTCCAGGCTTTCAATACTACCTTAAACATGGATCCACTTGGCCTCCTCTGTCCATTTGGATTTAAGTTATTTGCCAGAAATTCATGAATCTCTTGTTTTTAAACATTATAGAGATCTTTGTTTTTAAAGATCTTGTTTTTAAAGATTTATAGAGATATATTTTATTCTTCTAACAGAGCCATGTTTTCCTGATCCATCATGTTCTTTACTGTTTTTGGGAGTGGGCCTGGAGTGGTAATTTTTAATGACATCTGCCTCCTCAGGGAGATAAAGACTGACATAATAAAGGGGAAAAAGCTTCCCCAGTCATCTCAGCTACTGATTCTATGGGTCTCTCAAACCTATTCTTGAAGTGGATCTTTTTTGAATTTGTGTGTATCATTTCCCAATTAAGAATGATTATAGGTTTCTTATTTGAGAACTGTAATCTACTGCTGCTTTTGGTATCACTCTGTGATATTGCTGGTTCTCTGGTAGCGCAACAAGAAACTGAGCTGTCCTAGTTCTCAGTGGCCAAGAAGCATCAAAAGCACAATGATTTTTCATAGCATCCTGGATGAAGTGTGGCAGCCTTTGGATGTGACACTTGAAAAGCCAGAACATGAATGTGTGATCCACATTTCTCTTTCATTCTTGAGGATCACGCTAAACTAGGGCTCTTTCTCCCGATTGCACTAATCAATGCACACTTAAAGGGCTTTTGTGGGTGAACTCAACAATATTTCTTACTCATTTCAGTGCACTGGTATGGGCTTTGAGGTAATATGACTACTTAAGTCATTTATGCAGTTGTCATAGAATCTCTAGATCATATAGTTATTGAGTTAGAATTTCTGCAATTCAAAGGATGGTGGGACTTGTATGCTGCTAATGTTCTTTAAAACTTTTATCTTTAAAAACACTGTTTATTGCCATAAAAATAGCACATTCTCATTGGAGAGACTTTTAATACATAAGAAATGTATAGAGGAAAAATTCATAACTACTCTTTGTTTTAGTATTTTTCCTTTCAATACATTTCTATGAATTTTATAAGGTTGCAATCACCCTGACTAAACAAAACTCTATTTAACATTATATCCAATGCATTTTCCATGAAATGGTAAACTATTCATAGAGTTATTTAAAATTTTATTATGTTCAACTCTATGAATATTTCATAATTTATTTGATCATTTCCTAATGTGGAGTGATTTTAATATTTCCTTTTTGCCAGTGTCAATGAAAAAGCAATGAACATCTTTGATTATATTTCTTCAACTGAACTGAGAAGTGATTAAATCTCATAACTGAAGCATGCAGCTTAACTAAAATCTACCAGTTAGAAGTTTTATGCTTTGTACAGATTTTTTTAATGTCCTCTAACTGGTTCTTTATTCATCAAATCAGGTTACAGATACATATTTCAAAGGGATGTTGCAAAAAATAAGTGAGTTTATGTGCATAAGTGAATGAGAACATACCTTTACATTGTGGAAACTTAGTAAAGTTAACTACTATTTTGAATATTCAGTTTCCTCTAGCGGTAGAATTGTTGAACATTTTTAAGACTATATTTTGTTAGGTTTGGTTTTCTTTATTTATATATTATTGAATCATACTCAAAGTTAAGTGGTACATTTCATAAATATTAGTACTATAGAAAAATATTTAAAAGTTTTAATATTCTCGGTATGCTGTGCTCTAAAGGCAAAAATTCAAAGCATTACTTAATTTTCATTTTATGTGAATCAGCTATAGTCACTTATCAAGTTTTGAATTGTGTCAGAGCAGTATGTATTTATTCTTCTTAATCACACTCACTCAAATAAAAGCATTTATGCTAAGTCTCTACTAGGGGAATTTTTAGGACCAAACAACTTGATGTACGAGGTGCATGAATTGCTTCCACATAAAATATGTAAGGATCACACCTAAGTTTGATGCTGAGTAAATTAAATTTTACCACTAAAAAATAGAATTAATAATGAACTTTATAAGTACATGTTTATAATATTTCAAAGCATAAGCATAGAGAGTCAGGATAAAAGTAGTGAGAGAGGAGAGATAGCTTTGTTTATAACTTATTTTTGTAATAAATGTAAATTTACATCACATTATGATTATGATAACCTAATATTTATCATAAGTAACCATTACTAATTTGTAAAAACAAACCTTTTGCAATTCTTCATTTCTCTATGCCACTGAAGAATTTTAGGATACATAAATAAGTTTAAATTGCAAAGACATAGTTACTGTGGATATTTTAAATAGCAGATTCATTTTCAAACATAAGATTTTACACAACATGTTTAAGCAAAAGTACTGCAGAAAGAATGGAAAAATTAGTGTAACATCATGAACAACCCCTTTAGAAGCACTGGATGAGTATGTCATTTAGAACCGAGAGCTGCCTGCCCAACTTGTAGCCCAACATTTTTGGTCCTATTTATAATTATTATAATAAAATATATAATGGAAATATTGATACTTATAGATGTTACCAGTTTTATATTTTATATACATGGTCCAAGTAAATTGAAGAAAAAGCCAGGGTGTATGTTAGATATGACTAATAAAAGGTTATCTTGGAAATGCTGAACACAGCAGCTGCCAAAGTTATGCTGCAAAGGGACCCAGTGAAGAATCAAGGCAAAGTTGTTTTCCTCACATGGTCATTTGTTCTGCTAGTATGTTGACAAGCAGCTGATGGTGGTTTCAAGAATCTCTGAGGTTGACATTCTGGAAGAAAACTTGAACACACTACTGGAAGAGAATAAAGACAAACTAGTACCTTGTAGCAACTCTGCACTTGAGAATAATCTTTCACCTGTCTGCCCAATCTCTTGCCAATTTTTCAGCAAGTTCAAACCCAGAACCCCATGGGGAAAAAAAATTTGCAGGTGGTAACATTATAACAAAGGTAATGGAAAGCAATTCAGTGCACAGTGTATTGCAGTAGTTCTCCATCTTTTTGGCACCAACAGCCAGATTCATGGGAGAGAATTTTTCCCTGGCCTGGGAGATAGGAGCAGGGTTTCAGGATGATTCAAATGCATTTCACTTGTTCTACACTTAATTCCCATTATTATTATACTGTAATTTATAGTGAAATAATTGTACAACTCACCATAATATAGAATCAATGAGAACCTTGAGCTTGTTTACCTGCAAATAGGTGGTCTCCGTCTAAAGGTGATGAGAGACGGTGAAACCTGAAAATGTTGCTCATGTCCCATCTCCTCTGTCATCTTGACTTGAGCTGCTACAGATGCAGCTTAGTTGTTTTTTGTTTTTATATAAGGATAAAAATAATTGATTTATTATAGTCTTCATGAAGTCGAATCTCTTCACTAATGTGCGCATACATTTGTGACTATGTCACAGGCTACTGCTTCAGCTCCACCTCAGATCATCAGCTGTTTGTTTCTCATAAGAAGCACACGAGCTAGAAAGCTCCCATATGCAGGGAGTGTTCAGGGTCCTAGAAAAATCTAAGGCCACCACTGCTCTGACAGGAAGTGAAGCCCAAGTGGTGATACAGGGAAGGGGGAGCAACTGCAAATACAGATGCTGCTTTGCTTCCTTGCCTGCTGCTGGTCTCCACTGCACTACCCCCTGGTGCCTAAGAGGTCATGGGTGACTACTTAGGACTGAGGACTCTCACATAAGGAAAGTTTGGGGCAAAGTGGAACTGTACAATGTAAAAAAAATTCACAGATATTACACATTATCTTAAAAGTTGGTTCTGTCAAAAGTGGAAGAGATGAAGCAGCATAAATGCATTTCTTTCGATTACTTTTCAACAACAACAACAAATTTATTTTCTTTCTCTGTTTCCTCTTGTCCTAACTTTGGGGCAGCTCAGTGAACCTCCTTTCTTTCAGCATATATTCAATACTGTATATGAGGAGTGGTGTTATGGATTAAAAACTGGTGGCCAATTTAACACCAGCTGAATTAAATCAGCACAGTGCTAAGTGGAGATAGACCACCTGAGGAAAGTTGCCAGAATAAAACTAAATGCAGAGAGAAAGAGTAGAACATTGTTGGTTCTCCTTTAAGTGTTATTGTTTGGCCTGGTTGGTTCTCCTGGAGGAGTTTGTGATGCTAGCTTCCCTAGCATAAATCTGGCCATTATCATCAGAAGAGCTTGGGATCTTGTCACTGAAAATGGCTTCAGTTCACTTTGGGGTTGCTTGGATCCTTACTCTAAGCATCACTTCTTCGCTCTGGAGGGGAAGATGTGTGCTGTTTAATCTCCAGAAGAAGTTTATCATGCTGACTTTCTGATATGTACTTGACTGTTCTTATCATCAGAGGAGCTTGGGACCTCATTGTCACTGAGGATGGCTGAGGTGCATTTCATACAAGACCTGGTCCTTATTTTGAGCATTGCTTCTTGGCTCCATGCAGAACTCTCAGCCTACTGGCACATGGCACAGGTCCTTCATCCTGTTGGCATAGGCTACTTGGCTTCCACCACTAATTTGGGGCCTTCCCAGCACAAATCTGTAAAACAGACTTGCATGAATCATTTTTGTGAGCTCTAGATCTCTAGCTGGACTTGTGGGAGGCACAGTCATGGGCTTTAGGTTTTCAGCTGGACTCATGCAGGACATTGCTTTGGGACCACACCCTTGGCTGGATTTTCTAGGTCTTTAGTATTATGGGCAGATTTCTTGCACTTTCTAGTATTTAACTCTGGGTGACCATCATAAAATAATGCTATGAATTCTGTGTCGTGTATGTAATTATTATCCTTGCAACCATAGACTACTTAACAAGTGGTATTGCAAGTGTCATGTCATTGGGGCAGCTCACTGAAGTTCTTATTCTTTCAGCATATATATTCATGCTGTATATCAGAAGTGGTTTTGCAAATGTCACGTAATTACTGACATTAATCTTAAGCAATTTCCTTAGCCCATATCTTCTGACTTAGTTGGAGAAATGTAACTTGAGTGGCAGGCAATATTCATAAAAGCTCAGGGGGATTACAGACTTGTAGATTTCTGTGAACAGAGGCATTAAACTTACCACCTAAATTCCCAAAAAGAAGCTGGAGTGAGAATGTTTTGGAAACTAACACATTCAATTATGGCAGCATAAATGAGCAGACTGACAAAGCGAGATGCAGTCTCGGGCAAGGTAATGCTCAGGAGATGTAAGAAAACCTTAACTTTCCAGATTCCTAAGTTGGGAGGATGCTTCAAATGAAACACTGCCTGATACAGAGTCAATCTTTAGAAACTTGGAGAAGGGAATTTTTTCTTAAATGGTCAAAGTTAATTACAAATATACATAACATTTTGACTAATTTAGGGGATTAAAAAAAGAACTAGGGAGATAGACATATATAAATATGTGAAATAAAGCATTAAAAAACTAGAGAGGTATGAAAAAATAATACATAAACAAAGTCAAAAGATCAACTGAGACAGAAATTATTTTAAAAGTATAAAAAGTTCTGGAGCTAAAAACACAAGGCCTATATTGAAAATTTTATTAAAGGGATTAACAACAGACATCAGCTAAAAAAAGTAGCAAAACTGAAGAAAACTGTTGAATAAAAAGAAGCAAATTAAAAAAAGAAATGAAAAGAAGTAAACAAAGACTCATGAGACACTAGTAAATGGGCAATTACATTTGTTATAGGAGTTTCAGAAAAACAGACACAGGAAAAGTACTTATCTAAATGCTAATAACTTCAAATCTTTAAACTTTGAGATTTGATATGATCTAAAAATGCAAGAATGAGCAGGAAAAGAAAAATGAGGAAGTAACAGCTTCTCCCGAGCAAAATACTGAGAGTCTGGAAAAACAGCCTGGAGAGGAACCAAAGTGAGTGAAGGACACATGGGAATCACCAGGCAACTGACAGAGGGAGACAAAAAAAAGTATTCATTGCTATAAAAGAAAAGCTCAACACTGTAGACCAAAGACCACTTGGTGCAGCAAGCCTGGTTATGTAGCCAATCCAGCAAGAAGGCAGCAATTACTACTTTTCTGCTCACTGGGAGGCAGAATCCTGACCTGGACCTAGCGTATCTTATGCAGTCAGAGAAACAGTGTTAACACAAGACACCGTTTCCTTAGCTGTCTTCAGAGTCAGTAGTGAGTGAGGTAGAGCAATGCCCTAGCATACAATTGGATGGAAGAGTAGCAGCAGAAAAGACGCATAATGTAACGCCAGACCCCAAGCTCATCAAGGGAAAAATCCAGGTTACAGTGAGAGAAATCAAAAGTCACTAACCTAAATTTTCTTAAATGATAGAACCAGAAGTTAAAAATCAAAAAACAAAACTAAACAAACCAATAATGAACAAAAAACAGATGTATGAAACTGTAGAGGAAATTAGATGAAAAATAATCTCTCAGGTTAAAAAAAGTGAGATGATGATCACAATGAAGCAATTGCTCAACAAAACTAGAATAGACATAGATTTAAAAAAAAAAAAAAGATAAAGCACCCTCCTACAAAGGCGTGTCCTTTGCTCCCTGTCTTTGGACACTTAAGAACTGGATGCAAAGAAATGAGGATCTGGAGACCTCTTGGGCCGGCTTGCTCCCCGCAGGCCCAAGATCAACTGTCCCACACAAAAGAATAAACACTGAAACTAGCCCTTTCACGCCTTTGCCTTGACTGACTGCATCGCCAGCGCAATATCTTGCTTTCAATAATTGATATAGTAGCAAGATATAAGTAATCATTAGGAAAAATGCTATTGAAATCCATGAAATACTGCATCAAATCCACACAAGTGGCTACAATTAGCAAACAAGCAAACAAAAGTGATAGTAGAGAAAATGATACAGTGCTGACTGGAATGTGAAATGGGACAGCCACTGTAGAAAGCAGAAATAAATTCTTTAAAATTTTTTTTTAAATACTAGCAATTCCATCTCTGGTTGTGTATCCAAAAGAACTGATAGAAATGTTTGAAATGAGTATTTGTACAGTCCTATTTATAACAGCATTATTTACAATAGCCAGATGTAGAACCAAGTGGTTTTTGATGGATTAATGAATAAACAATGTTTATTTTGTATAAATACAAATTTTATATAAATACAAGTGATCTATTCTTTGACCTTATAAAGAGAAAGGAGATTCTGATATATGATACACAATTAAAAAATATGGTGAATGTCTAAGTTTTTAAGATAGTATTACAGTAAAATGTACATTGTCATTAATTGCCCCCCTCAAAATATTCCCCTTAACTCCAGTCACATTGATCCACTATTCCTTCCACTTTCTAAAGCAGTTTTGGGATTTCTCTTTACAGTATCCTTTGTTGCACTGGTATGGCTGCCTTAATGCCCTAAACAAATTCAAAATCCTTAACTTTCATGGTTATTTTGATTTTGGAATCTTTCAGACCCAGTGAAAAAGGTGGATGGTGATACTTCTCAGTATATCTACGAGCTTGCCTTCCTTTTGAATAGCGTTTGGCAGCAGGATTCACTGATTTTATTTTATTATACCTTGTAGTAAAGATAGTCATGAAAGAGGAATCACTAAACTATTTCAGAAAGTGGCAGGATAACCTAGGAAATGTCTCTAACGGGGAGTCATTGACAATATATCTTCATATAATAAGTTTTTTTCAATTTAAACATTCATCCTATTTTCAACCATCCCTAGATGCCTCAATGTAAATGAACTTTCCAGAAATTGTGGTAAAGCAGAAATAATTTCTGAGCACATTCATATTTGATACTTAGAAATTAGAAAGCAAGATAATAGAGAGGAACATGGGATTAACATTTATTAGACACATAATTTCAGTATTTCAAAGTAAAATATTTGAAGGTTAAAAAAATGCGAATTTTTTAATGTCACAGAAAGCTTAAAAATGGCAAAAATGTAAATATATTCTACACATACTTTATCATACTTAAGAATGATGAATTTAGAAAATACTACTCATTGTATTAGTTCATTGAAAAAAGTTAGCACCTGTATTGTCTGATCAATTTTGCATGCCTGTTTTGCAATCTGTGCAACAATTTTAAAGAAAAACATATGAAATATAATACCCATTGTTAGTTTCCTATCTTTTTTTGAAATTCTGTATCACTATTTTTATTGTTTTTCTTTTATTCTCTTTTAAATAAAAAAATTATGACATATGGACAAGGTTTTAACCTGTTTGAAAGGATGGAATGAAAGTATAAATGAATGATACTATTTATAAAAAAGGAAGATATGAATTGAAATACAGAGAAATTAACCATAGACTATTATGTAAAATAAATTACCACCACATTTCAAAATACAACTGAAATAGATACCAGACAAATAATTAACATTTATTTTAAAATTTATGAAAACTAGAACCAGGATAACAAGGAATTGAATATACAGTTCATGCTTACTAATGTATAAAACAGAAACCTGGATAAGTTTGCTAATAAATTGAAACCTTAAAGCCAAGAAAGTAATTAGACTGACAGAAATCCTTTTAACAAAAAAATAAGTTCTTATAACAAGGAATATTATGTAATATTTACATCTAAATATCACCCAAAGACTCATGTGGTCATAGTCAGGTTTTATGAAAAATGGTTAGGTCATGCAAGTGCTTTATTCATTAATAAATTAATCCAAAATGAGCTTACAGCTATTTGTGCTTGTAGGAGGTAACCTGAGTATAAGACGCAGGTCCCTGGGTCTATGGTATGGAAAGGATGTCTCTTTTCCAAACTTTCCCCTTCACCCTATGCCTCCTGCTATGAACCGCTCCCCCTGCTATGCTTCCTGCAGTTGGAACTAGCCAACTGGCTAAATTGAAAGCCAAAATAAATCTTTCTACTTTTAAATTGCTGAGTATTGTTTCTCAGCAATAATAGAATGATTAAGACAGATTTTAGTACCAGAGAATAAGTACCGTGCTGTGACACTACCTGTAATTCTGAAGCCAGTGGTACTGGTTTGGGGAAGAGTTTGGAAAAGACCAAAGATACCAGCTAGCGAAGTCTTAGAACACTACATTCCAAACTTGATGGGAGATTCTGATCAGAGCTCAGCAGACCAGAATGGTGACACTTATGCAGCCAGAAAAGAACAGGCTCAGGAAGTGTAGGTTGAGGAAGTTTCAGTTGAGCGCAAGATCTTCATTAGCTCTGGACTTCAGACCATTTCATGCTCTGACAGAATATTTATCTTATTTTGCTTATGTCCTGAGAGTTTGAGAATAAAGGTAGTGGGTTAAGTAGGGAGAGGAACGTTCAAAGCAGCTCAATATTCAAGTTAAGATATCAGTAGCATTGGGGTTTTAGACAACTCTACATTAAGAATCAAGTAGAAGAGCACAGTTGAGTTGTTTTTAAAGTTTTGAGTTACATGAGAAAGGAAACCCCTGTAAAGTAAGGGTCTTTAAGCTGAAGAAGAGAGAGATTCAATTTAAAAGTAGGTGTAAAAAGAAGACATGGAAAAACGGTACAGAAAACAATGCTATTTGAAGATGACATGTGCTTATTCAAATAAACTAACAAGAAGTTAATGTTATAGAACTTAATAAGCAATTTCAGTAATATCATCCAAATAAAAGGATAAAAGTACAAAAGCAATAGATTTTAAAAACAAAAAAGAAATCAGTTTTATTTTATATGAGAAAGCATCATTTGCAATAGAAACAGATATTAAAATTTGAACTAGAGTCACAAATGGAGGAGCCTTAGTGATACCTGACATGCCCTTAAGTCATTTTTCTGTCATCCTGCTCTAAGTACTTGGCTTCTTTTAAATCTTTTCAGGAGCCAAACTCTCCTCTTCTTCAACTTAAAGAGTCACAAATTTAGAGATGGATTGAAAGATCAAGAGAAACACAGAAAAAGGAAAACATTTCTCTTAAACAGCCTAATTTTCAAAAATGGCCAACCAGTGAGTAACAAAATAAAAAGTCTCCCAGGAAAACCAACTCATATGCCAGAATAAACACCCTGGAGAGACTCAGATAGAGGGAGATGGATCCTTTTGACACAGAAAGAAATTAAAATGTAAAAAAGCTCATCAAATACATTGGGACTACAACTGGAACAGCTAAAAATTACAGGACACAGCATTTTCATGATGACCCACCAAGTTGGAGCTGGCCTGAATTTGCACCAGCTTGAATCTGCGCCAGCCAGCAGAGCCACCCAAACTCGTTCCCACCACTACTCACAAGAAGCACAGCAGCGCTGAAATCTGGGGTTGGTGAGCCCAGCGGAGAGCAGAGCCGGTGAAGGGCCTTTCATTAATCCATGGTCAGTGCTGGGAATGAAACCCCCACACACAGGAAAGGTGCAACCAAATGGGCGACATGTTGGAATCAGGCAAGAGAAGTCTGAACTGGGAGTGACAGTGACTTCAGTTGGTTGCTCCCTCCCAGGAACAGATTAGTGGGATTTGCTTGGACTTGGCCACACCCCTGGCCAGGACCCAATGAGCCATCCCAAATCAATCCTCTGTGCCTAGCACACACTAACCAGTTAAAGGCTCCTGAAGTTTGGCTGGCCCACTGGGGAGGGGCAGGTATATGCAGCCGCTGCTTATACCTCAGTGACAAGAGCAGGCAGGACAGGGTAGAGGTCTCTCCAGCCTTCTTAGGAGGAAATGTGGCCAACAGGGAAGGGACTGGGACCTGCACTGTAACCTGTGTGGAGGAAGCCAGGGCCATGACTGGAGAGAGAGACAGGAGGAGGCCCCCAGCCCAGAACCCTGAGAACACTGATCCAGAAGAAGGAAAAACAAGGGAGACTGAGGGTGGCAAACACGCAATATCAGACATGGCTTCAATGGACATTAAGAGATATCTTTGGGACCTTGTAGACGAGCTCAAAACTGAAATATTAAATCAGGCAAAGAAAAATATGAGTAGAGTAATAAAAGAAATGCTCTCAGGAAGCATCTCTCAGGAAGATACAGACAGAAGAAGGGAGGAACACAAAAAAAGCAGAGAAACATTCAAGAAAGAATATAAAGAAAATATAGACTACATGAAGCAGATGCAAAGAGAGTATCAGGAAATTGAAACCATTGAAAGCTGGCAAAATGCCTTAAAAACTAAGGACAGACCATCAAAACTTGAAGACAAGTTTGAAATGTGTGATCATGAAAAGAAAGATCTCTTAAAAATAACAAGGAAATAGGCAGTAACAATACAAAGGCTAGAAGATGACAAGAGAATCTACAATTTAAGAATAAGAAATGTGAATGAAGAAGCAGGAATACATACAGGCAAGTTACAAAGGCTATTCATGGAAATAATTAAGGAAAACTTTCCAAGCATGGGAAAAGAAAATGACATTCAGTTATGTGAGGCTTACTGAACTCCAGCCACCTACAACCAAAACAAAGCTACACCCAGACATATAATAATAAAGATACCAGAAATTCAATGTAAAAATAGAATATTAAAAGCCGTCAGAAAAAAGAAACAGATTACCTATAAAGGTAAGCCCATCAGGATTATGGCTGACTTCTTGACACTGACCATCAGATCAAGAAGAGCTTGGAGCAAAGTATTCCAAGCCCTGAAAGAAAATAACCTCCAGCCCAGATTGATGTATCCTGCAAAACTGTCACTAGAAATTAATGGAGAAACAAGATGCTTCCATGACAAAGAGGAACTGGGGGAGTTTGTGAGCAACAATCCAACCCTACAGAGAATACTGAAGGACATTCTAGAGAGAGAGAAAAAAAATACCAGGATTTTAGGAACAGTGGCAGAAAGGCCTCAATGAGTGGGACAGGCAGTACAATGAAGGATAAAACAAGACAAACAGGCAGAAAAATAGCATAGCAGAAATGAGGCAGAGAAGGATAACTAGAAACTCTAACATAGATGTCCTTGATACACTATGTTGTTAGTAGTGCACCAGTATTTAAAACTCACATTACTCCCACTACTCTGCTTCAATGTATTATATTCTGTTCCAGTCATTCTACCTCTACTAGATTTGAGGGCAGAGACAGTAATCCTGAAACTAATAGGATATAGTATGGTAATCATCCTTAATTTCCTATTAATTTAATCGAAAGCTCTGTAAAACCTACACTGTTTTACCATGATTGATCGTAATCGAATCTGGTTTGTTGGATCGTGGTTTTGCATTGATAGATTTTATTCAAAGCTATTATGATTGATAGTATCAAGTCTGAGAGTATAGGCAACTGCACTTAAGATGACAAGATCCACTAGAATATCCACTATGGTTTGATTATTACCTGCCTTTGAAGTTGTATACTGTCTACAATGTTTTATTTTTACTACTATTATTATTTACTGTTATACTCAATTATACTGCTATATTCAATTATGCCTGATATAGACATTCTACTGAAGATAATAAGAAGCAACTCAGTAATCACTGTAGATCACCTTGTACTGTGGTTTTATATGACTTTTTGGTTTCATTTTTTATAGGACTTTGTTTTGTTTTGTCTTGCTATGTTTTGTTTTTCCCTATAATACAGAAAGGATAAAAATACATGTAGAGACTCATGCATACATAGCTATTTACACTCTCACTGTTTGAATACCTACTGTGTGTGCTTTAATTTTGTAACTTGAACAACTATTTCTAAGAGGACAATATGTAATTTATTAACTCGTGATTTCTTATTGTTTATCTTTTTTTTGAAATTCTGTATTATCTCTACCCTTTCATGCTTTGTTTCTCTTTAAATAAAAAAATTTAAAAAGTAAAAGGAGGAACAGAAAGTGCTCTGAAGGATATAACTGCATTTATGTTTAAGTATTGATAACCATGTTGCTGTTGTTATTGGATCATTGAACTTCTTTGCACCCTCACTGTTTGAATGCCCACTCTATATGCTTTAATTTTGTAACTTGAACAACTATGTCTAAGAAGATAATTTGTAATTTATCAACTAGTGATTTCTTACTCTTTTTTTCCCCATATTTTCTCTACCCCCTTTTCTGTTTTGCTTTTTTCCTCTTTAAATAAAAATTTTTTAAAAATGCTACTTGGAATGAAAAACAAAAGTGCCTAATTTTCATTAAAAGCACAAAGTATCTCTAGTGTGACTTTCTCTCTGAAGCACAACACAAAAATATGAGACAGAAAAGCAGTTTTTAAAGATTTCTGGGACATATGATATTTTCATAAGAATTTTAGCATTGAGACTGATTAGACATATCAAGACTCATCTTTTCCTGCCATGCATCTTCCCTAACCACAATCATTTTCTGTCAGTTGCACCCTCCTCCCCCAGGGGACTGAGACAACTTGCCTAGGTATCTTTCTGGGTTACCTAGCAGCCCCTGCCCTACAGGAGGCTCTGACACATGTTCTATTTCACTGTAACCATTGGTGACCCTCCTCTGCTCTGTACTTTAGGCACTACTGCTGCCTCTTTGAAGGAGGATGGCAGACTAAGATGTCTAAGATGAGGCAGAGAGGAATTTGGGCCCACTATTAACATTCTCAACATTTCCAAACCCCTAAATATTGGTTCAGTCCAATCATTTTCCCCTGAGGCACAACTGCTGTCAATGAAAGAGCTTCCATCACCCTACTGTGACAGTTAACTGATTATGTCAATATGAGTAAGAAATACCTAACTAAATTGGATCAGCATTATCTGTAGATAGGAAGGACCCATCCTAGGGAGGATTATGTCCAGAATGGTACAAAAGGGAAATGAAGAAGGATGAGTTGCATCAGATTCTTTGAGGGAGCTCCAGTCTTCACAGTAGACACTGTCTCTGGGCTTCCAGCATGTACTCCTCAAAATTCCGGTGCACAGCCTCAGCCTTCCATCACGGACCCTTCAGCTTCATGATACTGACTGGAAGGAGACACTATACTGATCTCCAAGCCCTCAGTTGGATCCTTCAGATCTGAGGTGCACAGATAGATATTTTTCACTCTTCCACATCTAACTCTGTGAGTAGATAGTGTAAAAATTTTTTTGAAAATTCTTGTATATTCTTTAAATATGTTTCTCTAGCAAGAACTGACTGATATACTGACTGATCCCAGAGGTCCTGAATTACTTTCGGGTAGTATAGACAGACAGGCTGTCACAAACGGAAGAGCAATTAAATAGCAGTGGATCTTAGGCCTGAGGAGCTCCAGAGACCAGCAGCCAACAAAGGTGAGCAAAAGAGATCAACAACATGTCAACTAGAAACATGTCAACTGTTAGTATCCGGCATTATGTACTGGTCATATGACAATGTAACTGCTGGCAAAGCTGCACTTTGCCAATTCTTGATTTCACCTTAATTGAGCCAAAGAACTGTTGACCAATTGGCAACAATATGACCCTTACAGATGACCAAAATAATCTTAATAACACTTTGGGAAATATCAGCAATCATAGACTAACTTATGCATTCTCCCAGCTTTTAAATATGACTTAAAAGATATTCCAGTTGACTGAGAATCCAATTCAAATTTTTTCTCAATGACTCGAGTAAATTTGTAGGTAATTATGTTTCTTTTAGAATTGTTAATTTTCTATTGAAATGTTTGTGCTTTCATTGATCAATACAAATCTAAGAGTAGTGTACAAATAAGTCAAACTTAAATAAATAACCCACAAATAAATCAAAGTTAGCACATACTGAGCATGGATTATTCTGAGTATAAATGTAAAATTCCACTGAAAATCCCAAGTATAAATTATTCCTCCAAACTTAACACAGAGATGATATTAAGATTATCACATTATTGATAGAAATGCATACCACAAAATACATACTTTCTTTCAAGTCATATGACTGATTGCATTTGATTTATACATGATTAAATGGAGGACTGTTTTAATATTGTTAATTAAGCAGTTTCACATTATGAATTTATTTACTATCTTCAGTGAAAATGTCAAGACAGACAAACAAAGAAGAAAGGGAGGAACATAAAGTGGGAAACAGAGAATTAAATCCAGAATGATTTTCCAAGTCTCAGGAAATATGGCTGGAAATGCACCACACACAAAATAACAGAACCCTGAGCCTACATTTCCTATAATTACAAAGCTCATATTTGCACTATCAAAATGGAGCAAGTATGTAAAAAAAAAAAAAAACTAAAAAACTGGTTGCTACATTCAATTACTCATAACCACTTCTTAACTCTTACTCCTTCCTCTTCCAATTACCTTAATATTGTTATACAAATTAAGAGGAAACCAGATAATCAAAACATTTTTGAAAGATATGCAAGTGTTCTATAGGGGAATCACCACACGGATGATGGTGAAAAGCTCGGGAATTCACAGGAATAAAAGTAAAAATTGAAGGAAAATACATCCAAACTAGGAAAGTTACTTCAAAAGATGAAATAATTTTAAAGTTTGCTTTATATCTGAAGTTATTACATGCATCTTAAGGTAGTTTTAAAACAGACATTTCCAGAATAAGCTGATGATGCAGTGGTAGAATAAGAAAATACAATGGGAGAAATGAACAGTGTAGAAAAAATTAACCAAAAAGTACAAATGAAATTATAAAAATTAGAATTTATTCAAATAAAAAAATTTCTTGTGGATTAAGTAACAGAGAAAAGTTAGCAACTTTGAAGAGAGATTTGAGGATATTACTGTGAATCACCCAGAGAAATATACAGAGATGGTCAGTATGTATGAAGATTTAAGGTACTGAGTGAATATATGAAAAAGATCTTTTATGCAAAATGCAGGGCTTCCATAGGACAGGCTATTATAACAAATGGGGAAACAATATTTCAAAACAAAATGCCTTAATACTGTTTTAAAGCTTCAGTCTCACAGAAGCAATATTCTGGGATCTAAGCAGAAATATGAAGATAGTTCCATACCTAGGTTCTCAAATGCCAACAGTGAACTTCAAATGTAGTGAATGACTCCTAAAGGCTGTATGAGACAAAATGCAACACACAAAAGAAAAAAGAAAGAGAGTGTATTTTATAAGCAACAAACATAGCACAAGTATCAAAATAATGTCCTCAAATTTGTTTGGTAAAAATTTAGTCAACCAATTATTCCGTATTACTGCACTGCCTTAAGTAGTAGGCATGCAGTACTTTCAGAGATTCAACTGATACACATCATATTGTCCTCTCCTTCTTAAAACAAATCTGAGTGAAGAGATTTCTGCCAGAAATAAATAGAATTATCAAGAAAAGCATGGACTTTAAGGAAAAAAAGATTGTGCAAACAATTATCAAGTTAACTTGTGTATTACACAGCAGTAATACTACTTCCAATAATTGTAGTGATTATGAGACTAATTTGCAGAAGAACAGACCAAAAAGAACTGAGATACTAAAAATAAAATTTTAAAAAAATGAATAAGAATGTTAATTAAGCATTATAAGTTCATCAGAGGACTTGCAAAGAGAATAATTTATTTTTAATTTTGATAATTTCATAGGTAGTTCCATGAAATTAAATAACAAATATTGAAAATATATAGCAGATTTTGATTTTTGAAAAAGATAGCACAAACTATAATAAATTAAATTCATTTGGTACAATAAATTATGTGAAAGAAGTTATGATAAGCTAATTATGTAAAATAATAAAAGAGAAGTAAAATGTTACATATTATGAAAAGTACCAAAAATATATCAATGAAAGCAAAATATAAATGGTTTGACTCATGTAAACATCTCTGTTTGTAAAAATAATTGTGCATATTTCCAATAATCTTACGTGATTTATTAGGTAGCAAATGGCAGAGCCATTTTGTTTTAAGCAATATTTATTTATTTATCAGCCACCATGTACCCACATGGATGATGTATTAGCAAAAAGGGATTCAGTAGCATGTAAGTTCAATACCCTGAAATAAAATTGCTAAAAATCAGTTATCTTTTCTGAAGACTTTTGGTAGGCACTTACCATACTTAAAATCATGCTTGTAACTTTATTGAGCTAGTTGTTATTCTCATTTTACACATGTTATAACTGAAGCTGAAAGTAGTTACAAAAATATGTCGGGTTGCTGGAATAGAAACTAAGTTCAAAAACCCTATGAAAATTAACAGCGTGTGCTGTTTTCCCTTGTAATTCATTGTTTTTCCATGATGCTTTGTATTTGTAAGTGATTTATGAGAATATATCTTTTCATACTCACAATGATTCTAAGAACATGAAGAAATAGGCTTCCCTATCATGCGTGTGAAAAGTATAAGGAAGAACAGCAAGGACTTACCAAGTTCACAATTGGTGTGTGTTAAAATTGTACTCCAAGTCACACCCCCAGGGATTTGCCACAGCTGTGATTATGGTGCACCGGGTAAGGATGGTGCCTACAACCGCAGTCCTGCCTTCCTGGTCTTTGCAGCTTGCACGACTCCTTTCAACTGTGAGAAACAGGCTGTGTCATTGCTGTCAAAACACAATGCCAAAGCAACACTGTTTTGGCTTTCCATGACGTGGCCATCTGCTCACTGCCACCCCTACCCCATGAATACCCTGAGTTCCAAGAAACGGTGTCTAAATACCTTTGCTCAGAACACAACTGGTTTCCATGATAAAGAATCAAGAACTTTTGCTCAGAACACAACTGGTTTCCATGATAAAGAATCAAGAACTTTCCTTTCCAAACCTCATGTTCCCTCTCTAACTCTCCTTCCCTCAGCATCCGAATCAAGGACTTTCTTTGTTCCAGAGCATAGGACTCTTAACTATCTCAGCAGCACATGTACACTTCGCCCCCTATGCCATTCAAGTTAGTCAGCCTTTGAATTCAGCCAATGAATTTAAAGGCCAGCAGCTTCTCCCAAATTAGTGATAAAATGAGCATCCCGTCTTTGTCCTGTGCACCTGTTGCCTTACGCTTTCACCCACCTGCAGAAGCAAAATGCCTTGCAGGGATTCTCTGATGTCTAAGTACTTTACTGTCTGCAGTGACATACTGAATTGGGAGGCTTACCTGAAACATGAAGTAGTGCCGGGCTTAGCTACCTGTGGAGCGTATTTTGAAGGAAACGAATGAACCAACCAGGCGCCAACAGTTCATGAGGCTTAATGATTTTTAGTTGAATTTTTTCAATTCATCTCATCAATTAAAGAAAAAATACTGAAGTTAAATTTAACAGGTCAGTGGGCACATAATGAAACCTGACTACTAAAGCCTAGTAGTGGTGAGAGTGAGAGTGAGCTTGCTAGTGATGGTGATAATCATGTAGTCATGATAGTGACAGTGACAAGCATATAAAGCAAGGGCTTCTCAAGTGAGGTGGGACCAGCAGATCCATAATGTGGGCCCCAAAGAAACTCAGATCGATTTCTTTGAATTCATTCAGTAGATGATTCAAGACAAACAGAAAGAGCCCCCCTTTGCCCCAGGGTTCCAGAGAATGTGGAGAAAGGGAGCATGAGTTCTTCTAACATCAGGGCCCCCCTGGAAAATAAAAACCCACTGTTTCAAAGGGTGAGGTCCTGTGTAAACGTTGATATACTGTGAGAAACAGGAGCGCAGAGGAAACTTATCCCCTTTTGGAAGTTTAGGTAAAAATAATAACCTATTCTTTTAAGAAAAAGGGCCTGTGGGAAGCTGGAGAGCAGGGGAAACTTGTTAGCCCTCATGTCAGAAGCTAAAAGTGACATCTGCATTGTATTACAGTTTCATTTTCATGCGTCTACTAAAATAGTTCACTCACTGAAAGCCTGAAAGCCTGCATGTAAAGACCCGAATGTGAGCAGCTCCTCAGCAAACTCCCCTGGAGCTCTATCAGGCAGTGAGAAGTTATCTTTTTTTTCTTCCTAATAAACTACACTTGATTCGCTCCCCACTGGTCTTCTGTCACCCTCAGGTAGAAAATTGTTTCCACCATCACTGAGCTGGGGTCTTAACTACCACAAGAGACTGACATACATAAGGGTTTCAAAGAATAATTGTAAAACAAGGTGAGGACATACGAAAAGACTGGTAGGTTTTGGATGAATCATGAATACTGTGGTATGTGTGAAGAATGATGCAGGGTTGACATCGTGCAGCATACACTACATCAAGTAGGGTGGCAGGAGTTGAAGAAATCTGAGATGATTTTCAGGTAAAGAATCTTCTATGCCACACCAAGGAGACTGAAGTTTATCATGTAGTTATGAGGAAATATTATTATGTTCAATGAGTCATCTCATTAAAAATTGCACGTGTGCATGCACACGCACAGACACACAAGCACACACAATTGTTAGTTTTATAGCTAATTTCTAAGGTGTATTTGATGTAATGAGCAAAGAGCACATTTCCAAGTAGACTCTTACATACATACCCATTGACTAATGGAAATTCTCCTGTGAATATCTAAAAGGTCAGTTTGGGTTTTCTATCAGACAACCATCAAATTTTACTATGAGAGCCCTTCTTATGCTAACATTTGATTTTGATTAGCATTTTATTTTATTCATAAATTATCTTTTGCTGTATATATAACAAAATTTATCATTTTAAAATGATGGTAGGTGCATTCACATTGCTGTGCTACCATCACGACCACTGATCTCCAGAGCATTTTTTATCATCTTAAAATGAAAGTCTGTTCTCCATTATAATTCCCTAAGGCCCTCTTCCAGCACCCTGGGGATCACTATGTCATCTTTTGTCTCTGTGAAGTTGAGTGCTTCAGTATCTTCACCTAAGTGAAATCATACAATATTTTTTTCTTTTTCTGGCTTATTTCACATATAAGATTTTCAGGTTCCTCCATATTATTAAATGTCAGAATTTTATTTTAAGGATTAATACAATTCACTCTAATTCTTACTTTTTCTTTTGGATGATCAGATGTGCTGTTGCCTATTTACTCTGGCTACTTAGCGATGTTGTTTTGTCTCAACTTTCCTTTATTCTACAACTTCCCTTTCCTGCTAGTAGTAATTCAGTCCAATGAGATTTCTAAGAAAAGTTTTCCTAGTTACAACTTTCTTTAATCAATGTATTTGTGAAAATATTATTGTTCTGCCTATAATTTTAATAAATTCAATAATTTATCTGAAATAAATGATCATCATTTAATTCCTTAGTAGGTACAAATCTTATTCTAGGTTGATTCACAAAGCTTTTCTTTTCCCACTTATTTATTTGTGCAATTTTTTAAATTAAATTTGCATTTATCTTTTGATTTCAAATCTTTGATCAGATGATGGTAAGAATTAGTATTTTCTTTGGGTCTGTGTTGAATTTTAATACCTTTTTTTGTTCCAGTACTTTTTGTCAGTATTTCTTTGGTTCCTTTTTTATTTTATTCTTTCTTTTCTCTTTGTCTAAAGTTATCATTAAATGAATTTTGTACTGTTTGGTCATCTGTAGTTCCATTCTTCATATCTTTGACCTACAAAAGCTACATGGAGTCTCTAGAGAGAGAAGACCCACTCTCCGTTTCTCCACACATGAACTAAGTTCTGTCAAATCTGCTACCCAGTTTATTTGATATTTTATTGTGATTTAATTATTTTTCATAATTTAAATTTTAATATCTAAATTTTATTTGTTTTGTATAATGATAAATCTGTTTTACTGTTTATTGGTGAACATTTTCTCTGCAATAATATTTTTTAAGATAACATTTGTATTTAAAAAAATTTTTTTAGATATAGTTTTAATCATAGGAAATTCTAGTTCAGGCTGTGGGAATAGATTTTATCACATGACTTCCTTGTCCTAAATTTTCGAAGGAATCCAGTTCTCCTTTTACTGAACCTTTCACTTTTGAGAACTACCAAACTTCCTTCTTAGTTTGCAATATTTCTGTCCTGATCCTTTGACAGGACCTCTCTCAGCAAATAGCATCTTTTATTAACTGCATAAATTCTTTGTGTGTATGTCCATGCCAAAATTGTTAAGGTTTAAATATTTTGATTATCACAATAAACTGTGCTATATGTGGGGGCATATGTCTGAAGTCCTAGCACTGCAGTAGGCTGAAGCAAGTAGACTGCAAGTTCCAGTCAGCCTAGGCAATTAAGTGATTTAGGGAGACCGTGTCTTATTATAGTAGCAAAGTGAATAATTCCTGGGTTTGATCTCGATAACACACACACACACACACACAATAGTAATAGGCTTTTTGTTTATTCACAACTACGGTGACACAAAGTTTGAGAAATTACAGAGTTCATTTTCAGCTTTAATTCCAAGAACACAGAGGGACTGATTTACCCAAGACATCTCCTTATGAGAGAGTCTCAGTAAGAACAGCTCCAATCTGCATCTTCTGTGGGTTTTAATTAATAGAACTAGGACACAGGGACAAAGAACAAAAGAAGGACACCTGTGCAGGAATTCATCTGAAAAACAGGGAAAAGACAAGGTGGCCTGCAGAGATTCATATTTCCCTAACTTGAGAAAGTAATTGGGAAGGAAGAGAGGAGTGACTGGAACAACCATATCTAAGTTTGACTCCACCATACCTATTTTGGGTCCTGCTTGGCTGTTGACTCTCTGACTTTTAATCTTTAACAATGCATTCCAGGAAACCTGGGCCATTGCCTTAGGGGATTTTTTCATCTCACTAATTGTTTCATTCACTCCTTTAGCCATAGTGTCCCTACTATCCCCCTCTTTGTGTTTTACAATCTAAATTGATCAAATGGGACTAAAGTATAGGTCAGAAGGATATAGGGGTTGGTATGAGACGGTTACAATGGCGTCCACAAGTAAGATCCACTGGAAAAACATACAGAGTGCTCCTAGAACCGTAGGAAACAGGACAAAAAGATTATTCTAATAGCTATATGAATTCAGATGTGACAGTTGAGATAAGAGACATGGTTCCTGTGGTTGATCCAGTAAATAATATCATTGAGATGATCTAAAGTATTATTATGAGCTTTTAGTTAAAATTTATATAACTGGGCCTTTAGTCAATCTTGAAGAGTGGAAATCTCTCCACTGAGATCAGCATGAATAGTACCATGGATCATAGCATGGAATTTTCCCCAAGATTCAGAATGATTATGAAGAATTGGAGGGATGCATATGGAATACTAACTACGAACAGAGTTGAATCTATTATGTGCCCAAAGAACTAGTTGATGTTCACTAAACCACCTTACTATGGCTTCAAGTGTATCCAGTTTGCAAAATATTCTTATAAATACTTGTTTGAGTTAAAAACTCAGAGATAATATTTTGCAAATAGCCATTTATTGTCTGGGCAATTTGGATGGAATGAGTTAGGGAAATGTCTACTATGGCTGCTGTGGTTGCTAAGGTCATCACTGCTATAAAGGCAGCAATTGAAATGCCACTAAGCCATTTTTATCAGAAATGTTTAAGTGCTAAGGTAATTCATTAAAGAGCAGAGTCTCCTATTCAAACCTGTGTAAGACTGGTTAGAGAGTCAGGCTTCAGCCCTTTGTGTAAGTATGATAATATGAGAATAGTTAATTGAGAGAAATATTATTATTATTAGTGACACATGGAGAGACCAATGTGGAGTTTACAGGCAAGGTAATATTGAAAGCCACAAAAGGTCAGCATCAAGAAGTGGATGAATTGTAAACAATAAAAATAGGTTCTACTTAGCAAGAACCAGAACATATGAATGAGAAGTACAGATTATGACATGATCAGAGGTTTCATTAGCAATGTATGTGGACTTGTCTATGTATTGGTAGCTGCCAGTTCTGATAATGTGAGGAAAGAAAGGAAGAGCTAAACACCACCATGTTTCTTAAGAGGATATAAGTACGTGTTAGAAGAAAGACATAATAAAGTTCCAGTGAGTCAGGGGTTACTTAAGAAAGGATTGCTGCTGCAATTAAAAGGTGAACTACAGTTCCAGGTTGAATTGGACTATAACACTGTGAGATGATGGGGCTTCAGACTTTCCAAGGTCAGATTATCAGACAAGGGTTATTGAAAGTTTGGTGGATCTAACTGATGTCCAACTTGGATTTAAACTGTCCCCTATAGACACCCAAGAATGAGAGAGAACAAAGGCATGACATTGATGGAGGTGCCTGTCTGAGTGAGTGATTTCCCTACTTCCAGAAGAATCAATGAAAACTTTATAACAGGCCCCTAGAGTACATTTAGGCCCAAAGATAAAATAATTCATATACCACTGAGACCAATAAAGAATGCACTGGTTACTGGAGGTCACATTAGCAGAGATTCATGGAGCAAATTCTTTGGTCAAAATGTACCATTTATGGAGTAAAGGCCAGCAGAGTAGCCATAATCCCTACCATAATCCTTAAAGGGCCAGAAGGGGACACTCAGTCTCTGCTAGTTCAAGAGGTATTGTTAGAAGTAGGGGATGCTTAGAGTCCCCCAGTCAACTATATAAAAAACAGAAGGCATAAGTATATGTACCCAACACACAATGCCACTTACTTTTGGTGTACAGTTAAACAGAAGCAAAATAAAAAGGAATTATTTTACCTTTGCCATCTTAGAGTTGTAGGAGACTTATGCCTTCATTGCCAGGAAGAGTAGATTGGATGTGGTTTCTTTGTTTATCTTTGCAGCATTTGTTTAACTGCTCCGCACGTAGGTTCTGAAGATTGCACTGTAGAGAGCGTTGGGTCTGGCCCTTTGCACTAGTTGTTTATCTCTAGTGGAGGTTATAGAGCCATTGCCTGCAGCTCCGGAATGGGGTTCCTTCTCACTTGGTGCCACATAATATGGAAGGACAGCTTTTGCAGGAAGCAAGAGGGACTTTAGGTGAAAAAATAAATGAATACCCACTCCCTGAAGTGAGTAATTCCACAGGATCAGCCACTATGGTCCAGAAAACAGAGGCCAATAAAGGAACAATGTTCTCTGTCTCAGCATTTTGTTTCATAATTCTTTTAGGACTTGGTGGTTATAATATCCACCACAGCTTTAAAGCCATCTGAATAACAATTTAAAAAATCCAAAGAATGCTTTGTATAACTTTCTATGGGAAAAATCTCTCTACTGTAATCCTCTTTTTTTGTTTGTTTTAATAACTGGGTTTTGAGAAGCCCACTGCTCCATTCAACAGTGGCTTGCCCTTTGAGGTATATTGTTCACATGTTTACCATACCAAAATTGAAAAAATGCCAGAAAATATTGGAAATATAGATAGTACATTATCAGTTTTAAAGTGCTGATATAAACTTCCCGCTGGCAAAGTAAATTTTTGCCCTCGAGGGTGACTAGTAGTTCAAGAACAAAAGGGCTGTATGATGTGCCTTTGACACTCCGAGTTGATGAAAGGTAATAGGATATTATAACCACCAAGTCCTAAAAGAATTATGAAACAAAATGCTGTCTGCCAAGAGGAGCCTTATATGTATTCAGAGTACTTATGCACAGCTATATGGCTATATTTAAGGTTGCCAAAAGATTCACAGTCACATCCATTTAACAAATTGTATTGACTCTTAGACTACAAGCATTGACTTCTGCCTGATTAGATCCTATGAATCATGGCTGACATTAAAAGTTAAATATGTGTAAAATATTAACAGATAACATTCATAAAGTTTCACAAAGAAAAACTTGAAATCAAGGAAAACATAGTATTTTTGTACAGCAATCATAATGACATCATTATATTAAATTATATGAGGAAAACTTTACATAAATTTCTCATTGTTTAATAGAATTGCATTTAAGAAGAATGTACTTTTCCATAGGGGTACTTTACATGACATTGCCAGGACGGTAAAATGTTTGATTTTCTTTAAGTGTTAAAACACATACACAATAGACACATAACAATAACATAAAAATAAACCTTTAAAAAACATTCTCATCACCTGGGTGTTTAAATTTGTTCTCATCATCTGGCTGTTTAAATTTGGATTAACACACACATTTCACCACAAATAGCTAGAATACAAGTAAGGGAAAGCCAGATATTTTACCCTAAAAATAGTTTACAATAAACAGTATTTGCTGCAAGTCTGATAAGATGTTTTAGTTTGCTTCTTTGAAGCCGTGTGCAACTGGGAAGCACCAATGTATAATTTAATATGCCATGAAATTAGTGATAATTGGTATCACAGCTATAAAGAAATCTTTACACATACTTAATATATACTATTAATACAAATTTTAGACTCCTTTAACAGATTTTATAAAATAACCACATTGACAAGAATTAAGTGCAACTTTATTGCTCTGTTCAATTTAGGAAACAGTATAAATATCTGCTAATAGACTCATTACTGAATATACTATTGTATTTCTTTTATACAAAAACAAAATTCTTGTTTAATCAAAGCCAATAGATTTAAAGTGATGTCAAATTTTAATCATTTATATGTTTAAGACCTGAACATAAACTGTATAAAAGTAATAATCTATTGGTTACTTTGTATTTATTATACTTATGTAGCTTTAACTCTATAAAGTTTTAAAGTTTAGGCTCACTGAATAGTTTGTTTTTAGTTGTATACATATATCTTTCTTTTTATATATTTATTACATCTTTCATGGACCTTTTACTTGACATATATGAAACTTCTAGTTTTGTCACTATCACACTTTTCACAGTCTTTCATACCCTAAATATACAAAATCCTTTCACATCTAAAATAAATCCCCAAAGTTACAGCTTTCCCCATAATTTTTATCCTACTTATTATAATATGTTTATAGTAAACCTAGTAGCTTCTGTTTGGATCTTAATGTGTTCCTAAAATTGACTGCCTGCCAGTAAACCTCATAATTATAGCAGCAACAAAATTCACATTAACCCTGTAGTTATAGTATAAAAATTTCCAAATGTACAAGAAATGTTTTAAATATATAAATTGAAGAAAAATACAAATTCAAATTGTAAGCCCAAAATGAATATATTCAACAGCTAAGATTTATAACATTGGGTTTTGTAAATTTTGGAAATTGTACTTACATTAAGCTTTTGGGGCAATGTCTCAGGAAGAATTTTTTTTCTATCTTTCTTTTCCTAGACTCAGAATGCTTACTTTTTATTGGTGACTGAGTTTTTCTTAATCTTCTCTTGTCTTAAATTTTTCTTCAGTGCATTTAATCTCCATCTAGGTTTCCTATATGTATGCATCCCAAAAATATCCTGACCACCAACAGGCAGTATTTAGTCAAATTTTCTATTCTGACACTTGCATGAAGTTATCAGGTCTCCATAGATACTGTTTTATCTCACCCTGCATCAGTTTTACTGTCTTCTAAACAATAATCTCAGATGTTCTATGGCTTCTAATTGAAGATGGAATAAGCAGGCTGAGAAGTCCACCCAAAAAGATTGTGAACCACCTGGACTCCCTCTCCAACATGGCCCAATCCACGTAAGCCTGACATTTCCCAAAAATCTCCCAATTGTTGGAAATGAATTTACTTGTTCAGCCTCAAATCAGACTCAAGAGGCAGAGAAAGTAAGGCTTTAATTAAGAAGCTGTGTGTTTCTATTTTTAACTCTTAAAACCTTCTTTCCCCATTGTAGGATTTTTTTTTTTGGTCCCATGTTCAGGTTTTTACCCTCATTAGTTTTTAAATTTGACCAATGAAAAATTCTTAAGTTATTGTATGTAGACAGGAATAGGCATTGCATTTGTAAAGCCAATATTTATTTATTTATTTATTTATTTATTCAATTTTATTTTAAAGAGAAAAAAAAATAAAAACAATGAGAGAATTTCAAAACAAGATGATAGATTAACAATGGTTATTATACAGTGTATTGTTGTCTTGAAAAGTGGTTGCTCAAATTACAAGATATACACATGTAAAATTGATGTAACAATATTATCATAAACCATTCTTTTAAATGCACTGTAGAAATTAGTAGTATAACTACCTTAGCTCTTTTTTCTTTTCCCTTCCTTTTTTCCTTTCCCCCTTTTCAGTTATTCTTTTTTTTTTTTTTTTTTTTTTTGAGGAGTTTCTTTCCTTTTCACAATATATGTTTTACATTTAATCTTATGTGCACTTTCAGTTTCTTACATTATGGAGACAATATAATGTTTACACATATGAACCTGATTTGTGTAAAACCAATTTTTTATATAACTTTGATTTGCTGCTAAGCTGAGTGGAAACATGTCATTAACATTAAAGACATTATTACTTTTATTAACTGATTTACATTAGCCCACTGTTAAATGAAGCACAAACATTGGAGATAATGGTTCATCTGAAAAGCCTATACAGTTTTTCACAGAAATCTCAAGAGTCAAAAAAAAAAAAAAGGAAAGAAATGGTTGAACTCATACAAAGCAGCTGCAGGTATTATAAGCAATTACTAGCACAGATTAGAACAAGAGATGGAAAAATACACAAGAGAATTGTATTATTTATTTATTTATTTATTGTTTTGTTCTGTGGTTTTGAGACAGAATTTCACTGTATAGTACAGACTAACTGTACTACTGACTGTGTACCCCAAGCTGGCCTTGAATTCATGGCACTTTTCCTACCTCAGTCTGTGAGTGCTGAAATTGCAGGTGTGCAACACTACACATAACTGAGACAGCTGTTTTTACACCAGAATGCAACCTCAGATATACAGGCCATGGTGTGCTTCCAACTTTGTAAAAATACTGACTGGAGTTCCTTTTGGGAGAACATGATGCACTAAGTAGATCATAATTTACAATTGTTCCATAAAGTCTAAACCAAATAAGCCAGCTTCATTTATTATTGCACCTTCTATTACGATCAGATCAAGTCCTGTACTACCAGTGATAGCCACTTTCAGTTCCAGGACAGGTCTATAAGGGGTTGGGGAAACTTTGGTTCAGTTTCCAAATGGGATTTGAATATTTCATGATTAACTCCCTGTTAGTATTCGGACTTGAGGAGCTATTTCCTTTTCTCTTTTCTCAGTGTAAGATTTCCATCTACATCAAAGTTACAGTGGTAATCACTGACCAATTGCCTCCTTTTCTATATTTTGGACATTTTCTTTGGTTTCATACAACTATATAGTTCATTGTTTTTGTAATATTTTAAGGTGATCCTACTTCCTACAGTTATATTTTCCGGACTGCAAAACTGTAGCAAGAACTTAGGCTTTATGGGATTCCACTTCTACATTTTGGCAAGTCTTAATTATTTTCATTATTTTAAATTGTATTCCCTTAAGATGAGTTTCTATGAGAGTAAAAGATTAATGAGTAAACAAGGCTCCTAAGAGGAAGCAAGGGAGGTAGAGAACAGGAAAACAGTTCCTGCCTAGCAGTCTCTTTTGTTTGTATGGAGTGAATGGTGACCCTGCAAAAAATACCACCTAGTAAGGTGAGTGTCATTTGCTGGGCCAAGAAGTTGTCTTAATTTGTAATCAACTCTTTCCCAGTCCTCTGTGTCCAAGCTAGTCTCCAGGAAAGTTGTTGACAAATGACAATCAACAATTCAGTAGACTGAGGCTCTAAAACCCAGCAACAAGATATTTTTAGGAAGAATAGTAGGCACTGCTTAACAAATTTTTCTTCTTTACACAAAATTTGACCCGTGATCATCACACAAGTGAAAAAAACAAAAACAAAAGACAAAAAATAAAAGAAAGAGTATGTTAAAGTGCATTGCCCCCACTTACTTGGCAATTGGACAATGGTAATCTATTGATCGAAAAGACCTAAGCTGCAATCTTGCCAGATATTCCAGGCTATTCAGTGTCTGCCTTTGTTCCCTTACTGGGATGACAAATCATTCTTTTTCATTTTCCAGGCATTAAGAAGTTGGTCCTCTGCACTGAATTTTAATTGTAGATTACCTTATGGTTTCTGTCATAGCATTTTCACCTCACACTTTCCAGGCTCACTCAGTGAGTTTCAGAAACATCCCACATGAGGCACCATTTGTTGTTGTTCATGACTAAGGTGGCACAAAGGCTAAGAGATTACACAGAGTCAATGGCTATATTTAACTGAAAAAGCATAGAGAGACTGCCTTACCCTACATCTCTCAATGTGAGAGAGTCTCAGAAAAAGCCTCAGTCTGAAGCTTCTGTGGCTTTTCTTGACAGAAGTAAGAAGCAAGAATAAAGGACAAAAGAACAGCTGTGCAGGAATTCATTTAGGGATAGGGAAAGGACACAGTGGCCTGCAATAACCCACATTTACCTAATCTAAGCAAGCTATAAAGGAGAGAGAGAGAACAGTGGCTGGAGCAACCATATCTAAGGAATGCCTATTTTGGATCCTGCTTGGCCGTTTCCCCTGAAAGCTTTAATCTTTAACCATGCTTTTCAAGAAGCCTGACGTGTCCCTTGGGGGACCAAGGGATGCCTTCACCTTAGCAATGGCTTCAGTCACTCCTCTAGCCAGTCTCCCTATACCTCTGAATTTATTTTATAGACTTGAGATATGATATAAAATATACACATTCATTCCTTTATGTCATTATATTTTCTTTTAATTGAATATAAAAATATTTACATAAAAATTCTATCACATATTTGAGGATTCAGTTGAAACAGATCTTGAAAGATGAATAGAATTTCATGCAGCAAAATTCTGACTGTCAATACCTGAGATACAGGCAACTTTAGGTTACTTGGATGTCTGGAAATTTTATTAGACTTTTACAGAAAAATATTTTAATACATTGACTTTGGACACCAAAGCTAAGAAAACATTATGTTAGAAAATCAGGTATCAATAATTATATAAAGCTGTGACAGTCTTTAAACTGGAAAATCAGGAAGAAAAATGAATTTATAAGATCTTTTTGTGAGATATAATGAACATGAGATCCACAGAAGGTACCTCTAAATGCCCTCACTAACGTGGGCATGACAGTGCATTTTATTCAGAATTAAAAGAGCCAGAAGAGATTTTCAAAGACAGCTGTCGATGCTACAACGTAGTTACTTATTTTTAAATCAATTTTTTCTTCAGTAGTATGGGAGATCAAACTCATGACCTTAAGCTTGACAGGCAACTACTGTGCTGCTGAGCTATATCCCTCAGCCCGAGTTGCATATTTTTATCTCATTTTGGTTGTAAGAATTTTCATTACTTTTCTTATAGGCTAGTATTGTTTCTTACTTATTTCATATTTATTGAAATGTTATTATTGGCAGTGTTAGAAATTCAAACATAAAATAGATGACCATATGAATATATTCAATTGATAATAAAATAAATCTCAGTGGACAGCACTTTTGCAAGAGGAAGTAGATGGTGTTTATCAGAGTCATCACTGCAAATATTTCAAGAAAATTTAAATTTACATATATAAAATGAATTTAGGTGAATAAATAAAAAAGCTAACATTTCTGTAAAACATTGAACTATAGCCCTACCATGTGCATACATTTAAATTAAAAAATCTGAAAGGAAACTAGTTCAAGCTCATATTGGTAAATTCTTTGTATTTTGTAACTATTCAGCCATTATTGATATTTTAGGAGTTTTGTGGGCCACTTTCTGACTTTCAAATTAAGCTTTCACTACATAAAGACAAGTACATAAAGAATCAGAATGGAACACATGTTTTTTTAAATAAATAGGGAGAAGTATTTTCACTGAGAAAAAAAATGCCAAGCACAGCTGTATCCTACCATGTGTGGGCTGCTTAAAAAAAATGTTTTTACAGGAATAGGATTTTAGTGAACTTGCTAAATTTAATTGCTGATCCTTCTTTCAGCAGGTCAAATTTTGCCTCCACTTTTTGCCTAGAGAATCTTGGTACAGTGCACGTTTTATCAGTGGCACGAGGATAATGTCAGGGCAGGGTTCAGCAGGGATGGTCAGAGGGAGATTCTCATTAAGTGCAGGCTATGTTGTCTCTGAGTAGTGCCTTCTCCTGCAGCCTTGAGAGCTAAGCACTCCAACTTAAGGAAGTAGCTTTTGGGGTTAGCCCTGCTGCTGGAGATGGGAGAAGGTACTAATATAAATAGCATAACAACAAGCAGATTTGAAAACAGGCAATGATACAGAATAAAAAATAAATACCTATAGGAAATGAAGGCAGATATGACCCACATTAAACATAAACACATAACCATTAAAAGTGATCATTTGAGCATAGGGGTGGACTCATAAACTATCATTCAACCATGCTGCTGCAAAAAAATCTCCCCCATGTAATAGTTTTCAACAACTTTGATTTTTACTGCTTATGTATCTGAGACTGAATGAAATCGTCTCCCAGAATAGTTGACTTTTGGTGTGTTTTCCATCTCTTTATATTTTTTATAGCTCCAGTCCCCCTGGAAACAATGTTGAAGGTCACTGGAATAAAAAAAAAAATCAACCCTAAAGCGAACACACATAAAAATCCTGATTAAGTCATAATTGCTCACCATTTCACTGTGAAAACGTCATGAGAGAGAAATGTTAAATTAAATTCACTGTGAAGCCATTATAAATATCCAAGTACTGTTCTTTTAAAAGAAAAGAGAATCAACAACATTCATTCAATTTAATGTGTGTGCCTGCCTGAAATTATTTATGCATTCCATCACTCTTTGCATAAGGCAAGCCAACATCTCTTTCAGTTAAGGCATCAGTAGTAAGTCTAGGAGGTTAGATTTTGTATTGGGTTTGACTCCTCTGGATTGGGAGATTCAAGAGTTCAAAAGACCAGCCACCCCTTCTAATTAGTCAGCTCCCCCTTTCTCAAAGCCTGAACAGTATAGAAGAGCAACAGGCCAATTGTATTAGTAAGTTTGAAAACAAACAGCAGCTTAGTAAATGGATAAATATGGATTCATTCAAGAGTGAATAGGAAATTTAAATATCATGTTATAGGAAACTGAAGGCACTGGCAAGTGATAAAGCGATGCAAAAAGAAAGAGAAAAATTGATGTAAAGAATATAGAATTTAAAATGTCAACATCTGTAGAATAGCATTTAAAAAGAAAAAATGTACTGGGTGAAGAAATATTTTAAATACATAATGATTGGAAATGTTAAAATTGGTTAAAATGTAGAATCTCATTTGGCAGGAAATACAGAAATATACCCAGATAAATAAAAACTAATATTAATGTTGAGTAAATCATATTGAAAATTTGAAAGTCTAAATAATAAAGAATATTTCTAAGATGGCCTATGATTGAAAGCAGATTTTATATATACATTGTGATTCAGATTGACTTAACCTTAGTTTACTCAAAAACATTAGAGCATTTTCAGAGAGGTGAGAGAAGAATTTCAAATCTGGAATTTTAGATGACACTAAATTATTATATAAATTTAAGAGAAATTATATCATAGATACTTTAGAAAGGTTACAAACAAATTTACTGTAGTACATTGGTTTATAAACAATTTGTTTCACGATTTTGGGAAAACAACTTTTTTTGTGTTTTGTGTTTGCTGTAGTAGGGAAGATAGCCTTCGTTGTGTTTGATACCCAATTGCAGAACTTAGTAACAGAAGCAAAATTTTGCCAAATGCTTTTGTTTGCAAACAAAAATTCTTTATGAAAAGAGTATTCATGAATTGAGTTATGTAGTGGATTAACTAACTTTCTAACACCCTGCTGAACTGAATCAGCGCAGTGCTGGGTGTGGTGGGCCCACCTGAGGATCGCGGTCAGTAGCATAAAAGGAGAACCAGAGGGTCAGATGGTGTGCTGTGGATTCTCTTGGAGAAGCTCATATTGCTGATTTTCCTGACAGGAACTCAGCTGTTATCATCAGGGGAACTTGGTTCCTCGCTCTCAGTAAAGATGGCTGTGGTTCTTTTCTGGGGAGCTCTGATCTTCACCTTGAGCATCGCTTCATTGTTCCAGCACAGATCTCTCAGCCTGCTGGCACAGATCCTTCATGCCATTGGTGCAGACTTCCTAGTTTCCATCATTGAACTTTGGACCTTCCCAGTGCAGACCCTTGGTACAGACTTGCATGAGACATTGTCATGAGCTTTAGGCCTCTTGCTGGATTTGTAGGGGACATTGCCATGGGTTCTAGGTCTTCAGCTGGACTAGTGTAGGTCATTGTCATGGAATCTAGAGCCTCATCTGGATTCTTTGGGTCTCTAATGTGTGGATACATCTGCATTCTTCCACATTTGATCTTTTGGGTGAATGTAATAAAATAATCCTATAAATTATGTGTACCTTATTAAATCCATTCCCTTAAAAGCCTTGTCCACAACAAAATATTGCTGTATTTTGGAAGTCCTTGAAGTAGTTCTTGGACAATAGGGAGAAAATCTGGAAGAGTACAAAATAGAGGTGGTAAATACATTGAATTCTTTGTGCATTTTTCAAATAAAAATGATATCAAGGACATGTGTGTGTATGTGTAAAGTATTAGTTTGTACTCTTAAAATATATGTGGTTTGTGCTTGTCAAATGCATCTCAATAAATCTTTCAAAAATGTGTGGCTATACCAATCTAAGGTAAAATTATAGGTGGAGACCATGTTAAATAGAGAAGTCAAAAAGAAGGTAAATATGTGCAAGAAAGTTTCAAGTAATGTAGAAATTAATATAATTATCAAAGAAAAAAGTAATGATCAATTTAATTTGCAAAACCAGTAGT
Organism: Hydrochoerus hydrochaeris; assembly: GCA_004027455.1. Lineage (NCBI taxonomy): Eukaryota > Metazoa > Chordata > Mammalia > Rodentia > Hydrochaeridae > Hydrochoerus > Hydrochoerus hydrochaeris. The sequence goes on along the minus strand of PVLA01000170.1, from coordinate 296,336 downwards.
GAAATTAAAATGAAACAATTTTCAAAACAGTAGACAATGTAAATGTTGGAAAGGAAAGAAAAATAATGAAATATAATGAACAGTAAACATTGATTGAAATGGCAAAACTAAATAATCTTATTAGCTATACTAATGACTACAAATGACAGAGATCAGATTGCAGCAGTGGGGCTTTTTCTCGGAGATGGGACTTTCCCAGAGAGCTCCACATATAGGGCAGTAGGCTTGGCAGAGAGTTCAGCCGATCAGCTGGTGCTCCCTTCCTCAAAGCCACAAGGCTGCTGCTCCAGCTCTCATCATACCTGGGGAAATGCTTGCATGGTCAGCTGCCGCCGTGGACTGATGCTGGGTAGCTGACAAACCGTGCTGTATGTCCAGGACTGTCCCAGGACCACAGTGTTGTGTGCTGCTGTGCTGTCCCACATACAGATGAGGAGGATCATTGCACATGTGCTATTGCTATGTCTACTTCTGACACCCCAAGAAATTTGGTCCCTGACTTGGCCTTGGCACCTTGTTTCGCCATGGCATAGCTAAGCATAGAAAGACAAATACCACAGGCTCTACCTTACATGTAGAGCTGAAAATGTTGATCTCTGAGAACTTCAGAGTAGAATAAGGATAGGAAAAGATCGATGGGTACAGCTTCACAGTTGCAATGCATGAGAGGACTAAATTCTGATGTCCTACTGCACAATATGGTGACTACAGTTAGCAAGAATATGATTCATATTTCAAGAAATTATAAGAGAGGCTTGTGAGAGCTGTTACTACAAACAAATGGAAAGTGTTTAGGGCAATGTTAATTAGCCTGGTTGATCTCTATCAAAATATCAAACTAGTACACTATACTCCAGAACAGTAAAGAATTATTGTATCTCAAACATTCAAAAACTTAAAAATCATTTTTAAAATATTGAACTTTCTGATAAATTCTGAATTCTAAATTCTGAATTCTAAATTCTGAATTCACTGAAAAAAAAACTATATACGTTGGATAAATTACAACTGCTTTTAAATGCATCATGGTCTCACAAGAAGTTATGCTGAATCTATTAAAGACTGGGAGAAATGAAGCATACACTGAATTTAAGAGGAAGGATAATGTGAATTCAGAACAGATGCCTGATGATAAGTGAACCAGATTATTAGGTATTCTCATTTGCCCTGCTCAGATATGGCAATATTCCATGACACTTTTATGCTCTCCATAAGAACAGGTCCTTAACCAGTCCACTGACCCAAAGAAGATAGACATGTACAGAGCAAACCAGAACCCCATCTAAAGCTTGAGGCCAAGCCATGGAGACCCAGCTAACATGAGATTCTTCCTGGGTCCACTTCTATAACCCCTGTTTTTATACAGGTGTAGCTCATGAGGCCAGTTTACGCACCCAGCTGCCTAAGATCTTAGATCAGTCTAGATCAGTCAACCCAAAACACACAAGATTGTTGCTCAAGTCCCTGAGTCCGAGAGGGGTTTGTTACATAGAATTGTATCAGGTGGTTACCAATGTATTATTTTGAAAGATGCTCTCGTTGAAGTTTCCCTGATAGAAACCAAGTTCCTAGGACTTGATTTAACAATAGTCCAACTTTTCTCTAGAGAAGGGTTTCTATTTTGCCTAGACCATGATCTGTAGAGGCACAAAGTCACCATTCAATTTTTAATATAAAAAGAAATAACTGGAATGTGGTAGGAACAAAACAGACAGGGCAACTGAATAAGATCCTCAACAAGACTGCTAAATTTGTCAGCATGTAGCGGATAATATCAGTATGTCTGTGTCCCCCAGTTCACATGTAGAAGGCCTAACTCTCCGTGTGCCTGGGTTTTCAGGCAGGCCTCAGAGGCAGTCAATAAACTGTCATGAACTCCTAGGCTGGAAGCCACGTCCCAGTCTGCGAGGTGGTGCACAGTCAAAGACGTGCTCACATGGAAAATCAAGGACTCCAGCCTTCATCTCAACTGGGACTATGCTGAATTTTCCTCCAGTTCTAGAGCTCCCTGCAGCCTCAGCAGAGCTTGCATTTGTAAGTGAATCAGTAGGTCATCCGAACTTGCCTTCTTTCCCAGTTCATTTTTTTTCTTTTTTTTCTTTTAAAAACAAAACAGCAGGATCAAAAAGAATACAAACGATGATACAGAATTTCAAAACAAAATAATAGGAAATTAACCCTCGTTAATATATTGCATATTGTTATCTTCAAAAGTAGTTGTTCAGATTGCAAAATTTAGGCCTAAAAAATGATCAAATAATCAAACCATTTTTATACCTTCTTCTCCTTTGCAGTGTTTCAATGGAACCCAAAGAAAGGCAGAGTTCATGGCTCATTGTCTATACTGTATTTTATTCTAACAGTTCTGTTGTTCCACTTTATTAACTCTTACAGGCCACTTTCTGGAGTACCCAAGGGATCAGCTAATGATCTTATGGTTATACAAGGGAAGGCATGGAAAACACATCAGACTTGGAATACTGGTGCAGAAAGAACAAAGTGAACAAATGAAAATGGAAATGAATTTTTAAGATACGGACTTGTTTACTAGACATCCCAGGTATGACTAGGGAGAATCATGGAGGAGCACTTGGACAATTGTAACTTCTCATAAAGGAAACCATGACTTCAAAGACCAGCTGATTATGACACCTATAGTGTATCTTTGTTTATAAAATGTGTTTACAAAGTTGAGATTCTTTTTTTTCGTGAAATTTAACACATTATTTTATTTCAGGTTTAAAAAATTGTTATAAGTTGTAAAGTAATTCCTCAAAACATGAGTTTTGATGATTGCATAATTCACCATTTAAGAGTGATACTATAATTTATTTGTCTATTTCTCTATTTCTGGAACTTGCATTCTTTTCTCTTTCTGCTAGTATAGACAGTACTGAGATGACTATCATGATACATAAATGTTAATATTTCTTTTGATTAATTTATTAGACTGTACCTGTAGAATACATCGGAATTGTTGAGTTAAAAGGATGACTAATTTGAAAACTTTTGCTTTTATCAGAAAACCACGATTCCCAAATGGAAAATGTACACTCCTTCCAATCTTTTAATTGATGTATGTTTATTGAGTCATAAATATAATGGGAATTATTTTTAGATGTTGGGGAAAAGACAGTTAAGGTTTTATTCTCAGAGTTATGTTTTTAGGTATGCATGTTCCAGTGGAAAATAAAATAATAACTAGTAGAAAAAATAAAATAGTAGTGTATAGTAATAAATTTTATGAAGAAAAATTAGGCACAAAGTGAGATCAAGAGTGAACAATATTAGTGGCAGGCTCAGAGAACACTTAGAGAAGATGACATTGAAAATTCTGGAATCTCACTATGCAAGGACATAATTATCTGTCTACTCGTAGCACTACCACTACCATGAAACACTCCCAGTGTTCTTATTAATAATAAAAGTGATTCCACTATTGTGTTTTGTTTTACCCTCTCATTATTTCGAGAACATTCTGTTTCAACTGATTCAGGGTCATTCCCACTGTTTCCCTTGGTATTGCTCTGCCACACCTTTTGTCAACTTACTTATCTGTAGAAGTTGAATTTTTTCTAGTCCTAGCTTCTCATATGTTAAATATAGGGACATTTTAAATGTCAATAAATGCATGTAAGTTTGCATTTGCCCTTTAAATTGCTTATTTCTATAGAAAATTTTTTCTCCTTAAATTTTTATATAGGCAAATCTGTTGACCTTTTCCTTTGTAATTACTTCTGTCTGACTCATAGCTTCACACCTGACTTTTGAATCATATCTTTTCTATTATTTAGAAGGCAAAGTTGAAATAGGTAGAAGTTGAATTTTAATATTTCTGATATTAATAACCAAGTATTTGTGGATTCCCAAAGTGCCCTTTTTTTCCATTTTATCACATCACTTTAAAAGTGAGCCTGCAGATATAATCGCACCCTGAGATTTCAGTTCTTTAGCATTCTTCACATCCTTCCATTTAGCTAGAGGTTGGTCACTATCTAGAGCTAAGGGAACGTAAGGGTGAGCAAATTCCAGTGCTGCAGATTGTACCATCATGTTCAGGAAGCCCCAGGTACTGCATAAAGAAATTCAAAGGAGTAACTATATAAGACAAAGGAAAAAGAGAGGTCTTCAGAGCCAAGATGTGGTGTCAGATTTCAAATTAGGAGTTAAGTAGGAAAGAAAACTATAGAATATTTAGAGCTATATCAAGTAAAAGAGGTTGGATGGGTCTAAAAAGCATACGCCTTGTGTACAGTTTTTAGTGAGTCATAGGCTATGGCATTGGCTAGGCTCAAAAATTTTAGGTGTCTGCATTATGGTAGAAATAGCTCCAAGAGTGGCCAGTGCAGTCCCTTCACTCAAAACAAGTAAGAATTTATGGACAGAGATAAATTTGTACATATATACATATGTATAGAGTGTAGAAATGAATGTATATGGAAATCATGTATAAGTTCATGCATGACTCTTTGTTAGATTATCAATTATAATGAAAATTATTTAGTGTTTTCACTTTTTTCTATTATGCCAAAAATAAAAAAGATCTTTAAAAAAATAGATGATTTCATTGGAAAATAAGGCAGTACATTTAAAGCTTTTGTTTTTCCGCTCTAATAGTAATGTGAAAGTTACATTTGTATTGAAATTTCTCACCAATCAAATTTTAGTTTCTTCCTGCTTCATATTCTGCAGCTACAGGTGATACAACAGCATCAGTTCTTATGCAACTCTATCTCAGCATAAGGATCTTTCTCTTCCCTTCCCTCAGAAGCCTGTCACAAATACCATTTCCATCCTGCATTGTGTCTGTGCCCTCAGGGTGACTGAGTTCCTGGCTACTGTAGCAGTGGTTGAACACTGATCAACCTGTATCAGCTGAGATGCAAAAGAGTCAAGACTGTCCTTCAAATGTTGAATTTAATTCCTCCACTTATTCTTGCCCAGTAAAAGGCACAGCTATAATGACAATTCTCACCAGCTATGTTATTACCACCTAGATTAGCAGACTTCTCATCATTTCCCTCACAAACAGTGGCATAAAACATGATCTTCATTTTCTGTAAAGCCTGGCATAACATATATCTATGCCAAAAATCTTGGGAATATAGCATAAAGGTCCTCTATTTTGATAATTTTCTTTGCATTCAGTAAAATAAAATAATGAAAAGATAGTATATTGAAAATCATAAAATTGATTCCAGTTTACAAGAAAATCTACCATTTACATTACAGGTAGAATGCAAATGGTGTACATTTTGCACATTTAGCCATTGAAAGTGACTGTGATATTTTTCTGGCATTCTTGGGCTTCCATTTCATCCTCTACTAAATGCAAAAACTATTATAGTAAAATCAATTTAGTTATGCAGACACTAGTCCTACAACAAGGACTTCTTTTAATTTGTTCATTGAAAAGTAACAATATTAGAGAAGCAATTTTAAATCTTTTTTGTATTAACTGAACTAACAAAGTCAAACGTAGTTTAGTTTGTAATTTTATTTTCTTTTTGAAATAATCTGCAGAGAAATCTTTCATATTCCAGTACATTCTTGTTTCTGTCTGTGATCCTTCTGAATCTCAGAAAGAGAACAGTATTTTCTTTGATGAGCCTGTGTTTTAGAAATTGAATAGCTGTTTGATAGTATTTTCTGCAATAAGTTGTTAGTAACAGCTTTAGCTAAATTGTAGATGCTCAGTCAAAATGTGTGTGTGTATGTGTGTGTGTGTGTGTGTGTGTGAATATCAAGAATTATAAAAGAAAGAATTATAAAATCATTTGCATAGAATATGTGACCTGGTCTTAACTGATTATGCTTGATCAAAAGGCAGTTTCAGGTTCTTTTTCAGAGGATGTAAATTTTAAATCAAGTCATATTCTCATATAAGCAATATATTTCCAATCAAATCAAGAAGTGGAGCCAATTAAAGGATAAATTGCCAGATAAGAACTCAAAAGAGCTGGATTCTAGTTTAGTTTTTGTCTAGCTGCAGCAATAGGAAAAGTTATTAAACTTATTTTAGATCTCATTGTCTTCAGTTGTCAAATGCAGATGGTGACACGGACCTCTCTGATGCATAATGAGTGGAAATGTGTTGTAACAATGAGCGATCAGTGCAGTGTAATGTTGAGATTTTCTACAGAACCTGCTGCCCTTTAAGGAACTACTCTGAGTTTGTGGAGAAGGGTGAGAACTCATATCACTGCACAGAGGGAATATTTAGGAACTAATGAGAAGAGAGTAATCTCTCTCAACTTTCAAGAAGAGATGAAAAAGTTCTTATTTCTATAAGACCGCAGTATGTGGTTAGATTCAGGAGAGAGAAGCTTAAACTCTGGTTGAATTCAGGTCTCTGACAGTTACTGATTTCTGTGTTCCCTGGAGCAAGAGCTTTGAAGGGTCTGAGACAGAGCACTGGGCTTTTTGGAGATGTCATCAGTGGACTTCAATCTCAGTGATGGAGATGTTACCCAGACACACAAGCTTGGCACAGCTTGTGGAGAGAGTGGGATAATGTGCTCAGAAATTTCCTTCCTTTGATATGCAGTAGAACATCATTTTATATACAGGAAAGAATTGTAATAGAGTATTTGAGGAAGCATGCAAGCAGGTATTAAACTAAGGACTTTAGGCTGGTACAGTAGTATAGGTATGATTGCAGGTATTAGTCTGCATTGTATAGAAGGAAAATCAAGGAGGAAAATTCAGCTTCACAACTGGACCCATTATTTACCTGCTGCTTTGAGGAAAGTGAATTTAAGTTTCTAAATTTCATCTCTGTAATGAAAAAAAGGATATTATGTTAGAAGTCTCTGAAGAAACAGTGTGTGTGTGTTATATGCCATAGACAGCTTTTCATTATTTTAACCAAATACCTGAGAAAAACAACTTAATGGAAGAAAAACAATTTTTTGGCTCAGTTTCTGAAGATTTGGCTCATGATGTTGGGCTCTAGAGAAGAAGAACATTGTGACAGAATGGTGTGGCAGACAGCTCCTGCTCAGTCACAACAAAAAAGGCAAAGCTGGGGATGACAGTTCAACAAAAGTTGGTGTGCTGGTTTGAGTCTGAAATTTCTAGGGAAAATGAACAGACTGAAAACAGGTCAGATTTCTGCCCTCATTTATGGGGCAGAATGGCTGCTTTTTTGAGAAACCTCGGTTGTACTTAGACTGACGGGATGAGGTCCATCTTGAAGTGGATTTCATGGGGTGGTCTACTGTCCTGCAACTCAATTGACTGAAAAATATTAGTCACACCCATAAATACCTGTATAGTGACACCCATTTGATAAAGCAATTATACTTCATGGCTTAGCCAGACCAACACATAAAGGAAACTATCGCAAATGCCCGTTTTATGGATTAATGTGATGCTGTGTTCCATTTTGTGGATATTTTCCCCACCACTTCTTAGTTTCAGGAGTGTGATGGTGGTGGTATTGGATCATATGGAAAGAAGAAAATAAGGTATCTTGAACCATGAATATATTTTCTCTAAAGACTGAAGTTAAAGGGAAAATCACCCTCTCTTTTTTCTTCTGTTCCTCATTGCTCAGTCATTCATTATATATCTGGGGTTGACAAGTTTTCTACAGGTAACAGATTGTTCCAGAAATGTTTTCATCTATCTTTGCAGGCCCTGGGAGGCATCTATGACCTCATGTCTAGGTGGTTTGGTTTTGAATATGGGCATTAACTGCCAATTACAGGGCAACTGGAAAAATTTCACTCTGCCTTGTATTACAGTAAGTGTTATTACGGTCAGCAGGAACAAGGGCGGTTTTATTCACTCCAAAGTGGTAGACCTCTGTTTTTCTCTTTGTGGCCATGGTGTAATGCATAGTTTCAGGATGGTGGCATATTAGAGCATAAATACTGTAACTTCCTCCTACTCAGATTTCCAAGGGAGCGTCCGTGAAAGTCATTTGATGCTTTTAAAAACAGCTCCATGCCTTCTTCAAGATCTCGTTTTTCTGTTTCAAAAATTTTTTGGTTTTCCTCATGCTGAGGCAAATAAAGTTCAAAGCACAGTGTGCAGGTGTCCCCAGTGCTTGCTTTCCAAGGGCGAGTGTGCGGAAGGCCAGGCCAGGTAGGGTGGTGGCGCAGTGCGCCGTCACCCTGCTGCGCGTGCTGGCTGTGGCTTCCTTGGGACTCCACCTGGGGAATTATTTATCCACTTTCCAATGTGATTGATTATTCTATAGAGAAATTCAGGGCCAACAAAACTCGGTGAAGGTTGGAAGAAGTCCATTTTTGTGAGGAGAAATATCATGCAGCACTGATTTAGGGATGCCCTTTAATTAGGACCTGTGCTTTCTCAGCTTAGTTGAACAAAACACACCCGTCTCTTTTAATTAGTACCTTGCAAGCTCTGACCATGAAGTCCCCTGATGGCAAGTAAACTAGGCTTGAAGCCAAACAGAATATTGGAATGCCCTTGGCTCACCTCTCCCTTTCATACCAATGCTTTATGAAACAGGAAGTGGAGAGAAACTGGGTTTTCAATGAGTCTAAATTGAATATCCTTACACAGATTTATTGTTCATTTAAAGGATGTCATTGCTTCTACCTTTTCAGGCTCCTCCAAAACAAAACTGCACCTGTCTAAGAGCACTGGGGAGAAATGTGAACCTGTGGAAGTTCTGTCGTGAGGGAGAGAAGGCTTGTGGATGACCCAGCACACAGCGTTGAGCCAGAACACTCTCCTCTGCGTCATTCCTCTGCTGTGCCTACTTTCTCTTGCTTCTTGGTGTTTGAGTTTCCTGGCTCTCTCCTGGTTTTTGCTGATATCCTTTTTCTGTTAAAGCAATTTTGCTCTACCTGGGTTCTGAGGGTGGTAGGTTAAAATAAATGGCAAATATTTTTTCCTGTATCGTTCTAATATTCAAAATAAAGATCTATTATGTCTACTCAGTGTGATGCAAAGCAGTTTTACAGTTAGTCATTTATTTCAGTGTGCTCAGAAACCCATGCTGACTGGCACTTTTTTCTAATCTATCCCATTGATATTTTAGTACCTCTTATACATGGATGTCTGTTGTAGATACCCAGATAATTGTCCAATTATTTATGCATCTACTGTATTATTAAGCCAAGGTCTACCAAGCCCTTTCATTTTCATGCACATCACTCAGAATAAAAGTGAGATTTGAACACTGTAGAAATTATAGAACAATTAAGGTGCAGACTCTTTGCTCTGAACAAAGATCAGGACCCAGATCCTGGTTCCTAGCCATGATTTTATACAATTTTGGTTCTGAGGTTGTTCCTCAGATTTCATGAAACACTGTGACTTCCTTCTTGGAACTCAAATGTAATAATATTAAAGTTCATGATGGCAGAAATTCTGGGATTGAATCATAGGTCCATTATGAGGAGATCTGAAATCTTGGTAAATTCTCCTGGTGTTTCTGAGCTTCAGCTTTTTCATCAACGAAGATGGGCTAGCTTAGAGAGATTTGTTATAAGGATCAAATTAGAAAAACAGTTAAATTGCTTTACCAAGGTATAAGATTGCAAGATACATGACAACCTTCAAAACATATTATCTGCAACTGTAATTTTGTTGGTTTTATTGCTGAAATTATAAGATCTTATTACTGCCATTTCTATCCCACTCCCCAAAATTTTTCTCCTCACTGGACCCTCACTTAGGCAGTAGCTTTCCTGAAATCCCAGGAGCAGACTCACACTCAGCCTGGCAACATGGATTTGGACAGCCACCTCCCAGTTTTGTCACCTCCCAGAGAAATATCAAGTGGAGTCCACTTCTTTGAAAGAACTCTTCAAGTGTCATTTTACATTACCTATCAATGGTTTTAAAATCTTTAAGGTAACTCCTACAATATGCTAGAATAGATGTTTTAGATGATTTTTCTTAGGACATGTGAAGCTCTTTGTTAAGTTTTATTTCTTGTCAAACATTAGGTTAAACAAATCAAATTTCATAAGCACTGAATATCACATCCAGTGGTTGTAGAACTGGTAATAAATCTACTTTTCATTAAGCCTTAGACAGAAGGCTTTATGTTACACCATGGAATATGAGTGGGCACAGGGGGGAATCAAGACTGGGTGATGCAGGATCCTTCTCTGTAGGCCTGGGAGGCAGTCAAAGCTGAGAGGACACCCTGGAGGAAGCTCAGGCCCTCTTGCAGAAAGTGGAGAATTTCAGGACATTTGATGTTCATAACTTTTATTTATTTTAAAACAAAAAGAGAATACAAACAGTGATACAGTGATATTATTTCAAAACGAAATAAAGGAGATTAACAATCATTAATATATTGCAAATTGTTATCAAAGTAGTTCTAAAGGCAAGATCTAGACTAAAAATGATCAAACAAACAATGAAAGTACAAACCATTCTTTTTGATGAACCTAACAGAGATAAGTAATATAATTGCCTATCATATATGTATATATCCTTAATTTTTTAAAATAGAAACAATATATATAGCCAATACAAAGCAATTATTTTAGGATATAAAGCAAATGCACGTAAATTAAGTTTTTCATCATGTATTGTAGGTTTGATATTAGCATAGTAGTTAGATTCTCAAAGACTTAAAACCATATCTCTAAAATTAAGGAAATGGCCGTACTTACCTTCTAAGACTACTCTTAGAATTAGGTGAGATAATGAATGTAAATTATTTGGTTCAGTAGCTGTGCGCTATTAGCATTATTTAGCCCCAGTTAAATTCAACCCACAAATACTGAGCACATAATAGTGTACTGAGTCTTCTGTTGTTTGGTCATCACTTGGCTTGAGCTGAATATTTAAAATGAATATTTGTTTTTAAATTTTAAAATATTTAATGAGTTATTTAATACTTTTGTCACAAAATTTGTTTTGAAGTCATCTCTTTCTTATTTCCTATTAGAAAGACTGTGCTTATCTTGCAATATAATAAATCTATGAATTTGCACCATATTTTTATAATATTTTTGAGATGCAAGGTATTTGAAATTAATATTTTGAGATGCAAGGTATTTGAAATCCTTGTTTTATCTGTGTGTGTGTGTGTGTGTGTGTGTTGGGGGATGCGTAGAGTGTAGTCCTTCAAATACAGACTTCTTTGCTCATCAACACAGGAGCTACCAGACCTTTCTGTCACTAACAATGGCTGAGGTTCACTTTGGGAATGCCAAGGTGCTTACTTTGAGTATCACTTCCTGGCTCCAGTCGGGAAATTGGTGTGTTGCTCAGTCTTCTTGAGAAGCTTGTCACACTGGCTTCCTAAAATGAACTCAGCTGTTCTCATTGTCAGAGGAGCTCAGGACCTCATTGTCAATTGAGGATGGCTATTGTACTTTTAGGGGGAGCTCTAGTCCTTATTTTGAGTGTTGCTTCTTGTCTGTGCTGCAGAACCCTCAGCCTGCTGCATAGATCCTTCATCCGTCTGGCACAAACTTTTTAACTTTCATGGCTGATCTTTGGGCCTTCCCAGCACAGATCTGTGCAACTGACTTGCATTAGGCACCATTGTGAGCTCTAAGCCTCCAACTGGACTCATGGGGGCATTGTCATGGACTCTAGGTCTTCAGCTGGACTCATGCAGGACATTGCCATGGGATCCAGGCCCTCAGCTGGATTCTTTGGGTCTTAGTGTGTGGACAGATTTCCTGTACTCTTCTTTGTATTTGACTCTTTTGGTGACCATCATAAAATAAATAAATTATGTATCCTGTATGCACTTGTTTTCCTTGCAATCCTTGACTGTAACACACACTTATATTCTAATTTCAAACATAGACTTTAGTAGACATTGATAAACATAGGCAATATGTAAGGAAGCAGATACAATTTCAGAGCACAAGTCAGTAATCTATTTAAGGACCCTTTCAGCCAAGCCCAAGGACAATATCCTAAATAAATATCAGTACATTGTCTATTGTCAACAGTTCTAAATTTACATTCAACACACTTGTATCAAAGTGACAAGAGATTTGAAAGAATTTTCTTCAATAGCCTCAACAGGGGAAATGATTTGTTCTTATAACAGCCAATGTCAAAATCAGGCCTATTAAAAAGTGTGCATAAGAAGATGACAAGAGGATTTATAACCTAAGAATAAAATATGTAAATGAAGATGCAGCAAAAAATACAAATGAAATAAAAAGTCTATTCACAGAAATATTAAGGAAAATTTTCCAAACATAGGTAATGGAAGTGAAGTTCAGATAAATGAGGCATATAGAACTACAGCCAGCTACAACCCAAACAGATCTACACCCAGACATATAATAATCAGGATCCCAGAAATCCATCACAAGAACAGAATATTAAAAGTGGTCAGAGAAAAGAAACACATTACCTATAAAGAAAACTAATCAAAATCACAGCAGACTTCTCAGTGCAAACCATCAAATCAAGAAGAGCTCAGAGCAAAATATTCCAAGCCCTGAAAGAAAATAACCTCCAACCCAGAATGATGTACCCTGCAAACCTGTCTCTCAAAATTAATGGAGAGAAAAGATATTTTCAAAACAAAGAGGAACTGGGGGAGTTTGTGACCACCAACCCTGCAAAGAATATTGAAGGATATTCTAGAGAGAGAGAAGAAAATCACCAGGGTTCCAGGAACAATGGCAGAAAGGCCTCAAAGAAAAAGGCAGACAGTGGAATGAAGGAGAAAAGTAAACAAATAACAATGACAGAAAAATAGCATAGCCTAGATAAGACAGAGAAGATTAGTTATATTGCTGTTTTATCTTGACTGATTTTATTTGAATCTGGTATGCTTGAGAGTGTCGAGTCTGAGAATAGGGGCAACTACTCTGAAGATGACAGGATTCAATAGGATACCCATGCTGGTTTGATTGTTAACTGCCTTTGAAGTCCTATAATGTCTCCAATGTTTAGACTTTATTAATAGTGTAATGCAATGCTAAGTTTAACTATACTATGTTGGATGATATAGACAATTTTATTGAAAATAACAAGAAACATCATAGTAACTACTGTAGATTCATCTAGTATTGTGGTTTTATATGTCCTTTCCATTTCATGTTTTTCTAGGAATTTGTATTGTTGACTTGTTTTGATTTGTTTCTCCCTCTAATACAGAAAGGCTAGGTATATGTGCAGAGACTTATACATGTGTAGAACTTCTAACTAGTTTACGAGAATGGATTATAGTTATTGTAAAGAAAAAAAGAGAGGAAAAGAAAGTATTCTAAAGGATATAACTGCATGTATGTTTGAGTGTGTGGGATTAATAACCATATTGCTTAAGTTTTAGTTGGATGGATGAACAAAACTGATTGCAGTCTCACTGTTTGGATGTCCACTTTGTAGGTTTTAATTTTTAACTTGAACAACTACTTCCAAGAGGAAAATATGTAATTATCAACTAGTGATTTCTTACTGGTTACTATTTTTGTTTTTCTGTTTTGTTTTGTTTTTGAGATTTTATATTATTTCTACCCTCTTTCTGTTTCAAAATTTTTTTCTTTAAATAAATTTTTAAAAAGTGTGCATAGTCTTAGTAAAAAAAAACAAGCAAACAAACAAAAAAACTACTCTCTAGCATTAGTTTGTGAGAAGAGATGAGTTTGGAGAGATGGCCCTTTTTCATTTCTGACATGATGTCATTTTCACCTTCTACACTTAGATCCAGCTCCCAAGAAGCACTTAGTTCTTTTGTTGCTGGTGTAAATCAAGAGAAAATGAAGGAAGCAGATTGTTAAGACAAAGGGAATGTTGAGTAGCCAGTGCTGGAGGAGCAGGGCTGACCAGTGGCACATCTATGAGATTCCACTGGAGAGAAGGAACCAGCAGCTCAGTTCTCAGTGGTCCATTTCACATTCGTATAAAACTCAGTCAAACAAATAAGATTTCTCATTGTGAAAGATTGCATTCTGAGCACTGGAGGTGATCAGGAAGAAAGGAATGCACTAAATGTCCTCTGGTCTCCTTTTACTTGAGTACGTTTGGAATATGCCCCTCCCTTCTGTGTTAGAACACAGCTGTCTCGGCTGAGTCTTCTGCTTTGTTTTCCCTTGAGTTGTAGCCTCTGTGTTTCTGGCTTTTGTATGCTGGTGTTAAAATAATGATGCTAGGGTCAGTGTGCTACTGCAGAGCTTGACTATTGAGCTTCCAAGCTGCATGAGCTTTGGTGAGTCACTTATACTTGTCAGTTTCAGTTTTTCACATCATTTACCAAAAGTACTGGCCAATTCACGCTATTGATTGACTTATTACATTAAAACATTATGCACTTTATGCATTGGAATTGTTGAACTAGAAGAATTCATATGCTTACCATATTCTAAATGCAATATGCACCCTTAACTGGGTGCTGAGCTTCTGGGGAAAAGCACACAGTCATCCTGAGCAGCTTCAGTTGAAAACGTACAAACCTGAAATAGAACTTGATATTACCAAGTTACTTTCTATGCTTTTCTAGAAGGGTCATTTTTCACCCCAAGGAATACAGATTGTATAATGACTGACTTCACAGAAATGTTTCTCCATTCTTTATTTTCACTCTCAAGGGTGACATTGTTCAAGTGACACTGAGAGAAAAGGCAATCGAGGCACACATTTTCCTATAGGCAGTCTCAGAGTTCCTCCGCCTCATCTTCTCAAGCTGCATTAATGTAGGTCTTGTCCCTTCTTCTAGCAAAGTTTATTAATATCATCTAGGGCCTACGTCTCTTTTTCTCATTCTATTTAATGATTGTCTTTCTCCTGAACCATAACCATCACTATTTCTGTTGGTTAATTTTTATTACCACAAAGTCACACTCTGTTGTCATCTGTATTTAAAATGAAAATGAAAATAACAATAATAAAACACACTTTTTCTCCATGTCCCATTTTCCAATTCCCATATTTCTCTGCTTCCGATTCACATAAGCAGTTTTTAAAAAAGAGGTTTAGCTCCATGCTATGAGCTTTCTGTGACATTTCATATGATGATCTTTCTACATCATTTCACTTATTCCCTTTGCAACACAGACGCAGGCCAAATTTATTCTATTCTTGGGAGTTACAAAGCTAGGTAAGAGAGACACTGATTCTTTCTCCATGGCACACACATAGTGTAGTATTTACTTGAATAAAGCAAAAGAGATCACAAAAGGCACAGAAGATATAAGAAAGAACAATTATTAATATGGAAAATGGTTGATATTCATATGACCAAACATCAAGGGCCTATGAAGCAATTTTGAAAACCTTCAGCAATAAGGAGAAACAAATTTTCTGGGTTTGGCTCCAGGTGGAGGTAAAAAAAGACCCTTTAGATTATGTGGGTCTTTTGAAAAGCAGATATTAATTTTACAATGTAAAACTAAATGATACCTAGAAAAGAGTTGAGTAAGGCAGGCTCTAGTTAGGGCAATGAACGTATGTCCAGGTATGATGCAAGGAGGAGTTTAAACCTTTAGAGGTGAAAGAAAACCTATAAGTCTAGGATGTGGTGATCAATTTGGTGAAGCACAGAGGGTCAGAAACAGGCTAGAAAAAGTCAGTTGACCATTGTCACTGGCTTTAATGTCACTTGGATTTGAGTGACTAGGATAATAATGAAAGTTCCTGTAGAAGTAATGACACAATTTGAGAGTGAACTGGAAGATTGAACATTGGAAAGGAAAAGACCAATGAAGAGATTGCTCCAATAAGCCTGGAAGAGGCAGTGGTGCTTTAGATTCTAAATTGCAGTGGTGCCCAAGCTATAAAGTTCATGTTTTCAAGACATGTTTAGGAATTATGATCAAGGTACTCAGTAACAGAGGTGGTCCCCAACATAGGACAGTTCAACCAAGAATTTTTGACTTGATAGTTTGAAAATGATACACACTGAGTGAAAATCATATTTCAAAATTTTGGGAGACAATTCTAGATGTAGGAGAAGCCCCTGATCAAGAAACTTGAACATATGACATTTAGTGAAGGTCATTTCCAGGGTAACCATTACCAGTTTCTTACTGCGTCATCACACAGTAGAAGGTCTTAGGCAGGCTTCTGGGGACCCTATTAGAAGGTCATTAATCCCATTCATGGGGGCAGAATCTGTTATCTCCCAAACATCAGCATTTTGGTGGTTAGGATCTAATGCATGAATTTTGGTAAGGACACAAATATTTAGACCTTGGTGTACATAAATTAAGTTCATAAAATTGTTTATCAAAAGAAATCTTAGAAGAGAAATATACACTATGTTTTTCTAGAGTGTTCCCATCCAGCTGAACAAACACATATGCATCTTGTCCTGGCCTAGTGATCTGTAGTAGATACACTGCTGTTAGACGGGGTGGTGAGGTACAGCTTCCAGCAGGTCCCAAAATAATGAGAGGAAACCAGTTGTACTGTACAGTGCACCATGTTGCTAAATTATATTTGGTATATTAATGTATAAAATGCAGTTGTTTCTCAGAATGGGTTTATCAGGACCTAACCCTATTGTAGGCATAATATCTGTAATTTGTATGTGAAGGAAAGAAATGAAGACAAGGAATAAGTTAAGAATAGTTAACGCTTTTTAAGAAATGTTGTTTTGGGTTAGGATTGTTTCTATTGTGATGTAGTTTGAAATGGAGGAATACATTTGATAGCAATTTCATTTCTGTAAATAAACATAGAAGTTAAATAATAAACTCATCACTGTCTAGTTTATTGTATATCTGAAAATTTCTACAGATTTTTAAAAATAGTTTTGTACAAAATTTCCGTGTAAATGTTGATGTGCTTCCGAGATATTTGAGAGGAAATGCTTCATAGACATAGCAGACATCATTTGATAGAACATTATTGATTCAGCTGGATACTATAATGAATTTCCAACTTGTAGATTACACACACTGGAATATTTTTGATCACTGATGTGATTTAAATATGTACAGTGTTACCCTCAGGTTTATTTGTTAAGGGGTCAGGGGTGGTGCATTAGGGATGTGGTGTGAAAGTTTAGGAGATACAGTTGTACAGGCAGTCCGTAGATGCCTTTCTCTCCACACCCAGATTCTTGATGTGAGCAGTTTGCTCCAGAAGTCATAGGCAAGGGAAACCTCCGATCATGTACTGTACCCTCCAGAATGGTGAGCTAAATAAACCTTTTAATTTGCAAGTTAATTGCCTCAGGTACTTAATGATAGTAATGTCAAGCTCAGTAATCCAATCACATAGGAATGTGTATGTGGGAATAAAAAAGAGAACATGAAATGGTACTGAATTCTGAAAATAAAAATATATAGAATTCTTCAAAGAAGGAGCCACTAGGAAAGAGAGTTGATGGGGTAGAAGGAAACATGCATGTGTGTGTTTGTGAAGGAAGAACATGGAAGATAATTCTTCAATATAGGAGTAAATGTTAGCAGTATTGACTTACATAATGAAGTTATGATGAGATTACAAAATATTCACTGGATTTGTTACTACAATATCTTGCAGTTTCTGTGTAAAGATGATTTTCATTAGGATATTATCATTTCCTATTCCCTGGCTTAAAAGTGAGGCCAATGTTTCTGTAGTACTCCAAGTGCTCATGCTATTTTCTGAATGTACAGAAACTCTTCCACAGTGAGAAAAAAGCCATACCTGAATAAAATGTCAGTATCCATGCACCAATTTGAGAATATAAGTTGCATAAATTATAAAAGCTGAGGTTCTTCTGAATATGCCTAAAAGGCAAGTTGAAAAAGCCCATAATGTCCTCATGGCAAACCAGATTCTGGATTAATGTCTAGGGCTTTGTTGACAATAAAGACTATCATGAATTGAGAGGAAATTCTACCAGGCTGTCTTACAATAAATTATGGTAGCATGGTACCCAGCACAGTTTCTTGCTCATATAAGGTGTGTGACAAACAATAGTTTATAATTAATCTTCTCTAATAATTATTGATCAGTTCTAACTAACTGTATACCCTATAAGCCCTCAACAAAAGGGTCTATTTTGACACAGATTTCAAAGCAAGACAACAGAAGATCAACAGTGACTACCATAATGTCTCTTTTTTTCTTCTAAATAGTTGTCTATATCTTCACACACAATGAATTCATACAAAAAATAGCATAAAACTGATTAAAAAGAATAATGAAGGCATTACAGGCCTTTAACACCAGATAATAGGAAAATCACCAATGGCTACCATAATGTCTCTTGCTCTCTTCAAAATACCAGTTCATACCTTCATGTATGTTGAAATTATACAATCCAAAACAGACTAAAACCACTCCAAACAAATAATAAAAGTATTACTGAATTTCACAGCATGATGATAGGAAATCAGCAATGGATACCATAATGTCTCTTTTTCTTCAAAGTAGCTAATCACTTTATCACAGGTAATACAATTGATTCTCATAAACTGTTTAAGAGAAGTTCTAGGCATGTATAAGCCTCTACATGTACACTTATCCTTTCTGCATTACAGGGAAAAACAATGCAAAACAAAACAATTATTAGAAAAACAAGAAACAAAAAAGACAAATAACAATAGTAAGGAGCCCAAAACAATGATATAGGTCTTCAAAACAAGATGATAGGAACATAACTAAGATTGTTATCTTACATAGTGATTTCCAAAAGAGTTCCTCAGATCACCAGATACAAACATGCAAAATTGATCCAATCATATTCTTGTTTTGTTCCAAGAATTCATAGAATTTGTAGCACTATCATCTTAGCTATCTTAAGTGTGTTTATACAAATTTAGATATTTTTTTCTTTCCCTTCCTCTTTTTTCTCCTTTTTCCTGAAATATCATTTTTTCCCCTTTGAGCAGACTCACAGTATTTATTGAGGATTTTGTGTCTTATGTACTCTTACCATTTTTATACTAGGGAGACAATACAGTATTTACACATGTGAGTCTGATTTACTTCATTTAGAAGTATGGTCTCAATATGATCATTCTTTATAGCTGAGTAGTACTCCTTTCTATAAAACCACCACATCGTTTTTATCCATTACTCAGTTGATGGGCACTTAGGTTGTTTCCAAGATCTGGCTATTACAAATTGTGCTGCTATAAACATAGGTGTGCATATATCCCTGTGATATGATGATTTTAGTTGTTTTAGGACTATGTCCAGAAGTAGACTAGGTGGGCCAAATGGGACTTCCAATCCCAGCTGTTTGAGGAACCTCCAGACTGACCTCCATAGTGGTTGCACCAGTCTACACTCCCACCAACAGTGCAGAAGAGTTCCTTTTTCCTTGCCACCCCTCCAGCATTTGTTATTGGTAGTTTTCTTGATCTTGGCTATTATTTCTGGAGTGAGATTGAATCTCCATGTTTTAATTTGCATTTCTCTAAAGACCAATGATGTTGAGCATTTTTTCATGTATTTATTTGCCATTTGTATTTCTTCATCTGAGAACTACGTGTTCATATCATATGCTTATTTTTGGATTGGGTCTTTGAATTTCGAGGGTTTGATTTTTTTAAATTGTGTAAATATTCTAGAAAGAAGTCTTTTGTCTGAGGGACAGTTGAGTAAGACATTTTCAAAATTCACGCATTTCCTTTTTTACTCTATTGAAGATTTATTTTGATGTGTGTTGCAGTCAGGGGTTATGCAGAGAAAAACTAGAATCTGGACATGGAGTTTATAATATTATTTTATGATGGTCACCCAGAGTTAACACAAGAAAGTACAGGAAATCTATCCACAACACTAAAGACAGAATATTTAGTCAAAGGCCTAAATCCCACATCAGTGTACCATGTGAGTCCAGATGAAGACCCAGAGCTCATGACAATGCCTCCCATAAGTCCAACTGGAGGTCAGGAGCCCACAAGAAGAACTCATGCCAGTCTTTCTTATGGATCCATGCTGGGAAGGCCCAAAGGTCAGCAGTGGAAGCTAGAAAGTCTATGCCAGCAGAGTGAAGGAGCTGAACAGGTAGGTTGAGGCTTCTACTCTGGAGCTGAGAAGTCACATACACCACAAAGACCAGTGCTGTCCTGAAAAGCACCACAGTCATCCTCAGCAACATGGAGGCCCTGAACTACTCTGACAATAAGCACAGTGGAGTACATGCCAGGAAGCCAGCATGATGAGTTCATCCTGGAGACCAAACAGCACACATCTTCCTCTCCAGAGCCAAGAAGCAATGCTCGATGTGAGGACCAGAGCTTCTCCAGGAGAACCAATGGTCAAACAGCAACACTTAGTGAATCCCACAATGTCTCAACATCTCAATGCCTTTTTTCTCCTTCTCCACATCTCTATTTATGCTGGCAGCTTTCCTCAGGTGGAACATTTATGCTCAGTGCCCTGCTGATTTAATTCAGCTGGCATTAAGTTGACCACTGTTCTAAATCCATAACAACATGCAAAAACTTTTTAATAGGATGTGATCCCAGTTACTGATTCTGAGAAGCATTTCCCATGCAGTTTGATTTCTATTCATGAATTCTCTGCCTATCCCTATGTCTTCAAGATTTCTACCTACTTTGTCTTCCAACAGATTTAGTGTTTCTGTTTTACTATTTAGATCTTTGATCCATTTTGACTTTAGTTTGGTACATGGTGATAGTCATGGGTCTAGTTTTAGTTTTCAGCATATGGAGAGCCAATGTTTCCAGCACTACTTACTGAAGAGACTATCTTTCTTCCAGTGAGCATGTTTGGCCCCTTTGTCAAAGATAAAGTGGCTGAGTGTGTTTGTATTTGTAGTTGTATCTTCTAATCTATTCCTTTGACTTTCAGGTCTGTTTTTATTCCAGTACCATGCTGATTTTATTGCAGTAGCTTTGTGGTATAATTTCAAGTCAGGGATTGTGATGCCTCCTGCCTTGCCTTTGTTGCTCAGAATTGCCTTTGCTATTCTAGGTCTTTTCTAGTTCCAGATGAATTTTAAGAGTGATTTCTCTAGATCTGTGTTGCATGCTAATGGTATTTTGATTGGAATTGCATTAAATCTGTATAATAATTTTGGGAGAATGGCCATTTTCCCAGTATTTATTCTTCCAATCCATGAACAAGGGATGTCTTTACATTTTCTGAGATCCTCTTCTATTTGTTTTCTCAGGGTATTATAATTTTTGCTGAATAGATCTTTTATTTCTTTTGTTAGATTGATTCCTAAGTATTTCATTTTTGGGGATGCTATTGTGAAGGGTGTGGCTTCTTTGATTTCTCTCTCAGTGTTTTTTTTTTTTTAGTGTATAGGAATGCTATTGATTTTTAAGTGTTGATTTTGTATTCAGCTACATTACTGAACTTTGTTATTATACCTAGGAGTCTTGCAGTGGGGTTTTGGTTTTGGGGGTCTTCTATGTAGAGTATCATGTCATCTGCAAATAAAGATAATTTAACTTCTTTTCCTATCCTTACTCCTTTTATTTCTCTCTTGTCTAATTGCTCTGGCTAGTATTTCCAGCACTATACTGAATAGGAATGGTGACAATGGACATAAAAGGGTGTGTTTTAATAACTGAGAGCCAACACCTTTAAAAAATAGAAACTAAAATCTATCTCTATTATTATTGACATTATAGATTTACATATTATGTGCTATTAAGTTATGAGTTACTACTATTATTTTTATTGAGTTCCCAGAATATTGAGTGATGTTACTGTACATTATTTGTTATATCAAAATTAAAGCAGTGCCACTTTACAGAGTATTTATTCTTTATTTTTTGTTCATTTGAATCTAAAAGTTTCAAAGGCTCATGATGTATCCAAAAACCTGTAGTCACTAGCATATTTTAAACTAATTTATCCTGCATTTCAGATAGTAATGAATTAGCAAATTAATCTTAAAAATCGTGTTTCAGTAATTTTTCAGTTACAGTGTCTTATATTTAGGTCAGTGATCCATTTTGAAATGATTTTTTGTAAGATAAATGGCAAGGGTCTAGTTTCATTCTTCTGCACATGGATAACCACTTTTTTTTCACTACATTTTGAAGAAGTAGAGAGTAGAATTGGTATCACTAAAGAATAAGAAAGGTATGGGAAGAAAGTTAAAATGAACTTGCATAATAGTTATCAAAATACTGCTAGATAGGAAGAAATAGTTCTAGTATTCTATAATACAGAAAGATAGCAACAGATTATAACAATTTAATATACATTTCAAAATAGAAGAGTCCAGAGGTTCCCAACACATTCAAGTGATAAATGTGTGATGGAAATCAAATGATAATCATTATTATTATGTATATACCTCATATGTATGCAAATATCATATCAATTAAAAATTTTAAAAACCCTGAGATTTTATCTCTTTCCAGAAATCAACCAATAACAAATGCTAGAGGGGCTGTGAGGAAAAAGGAACATTTCTCCACTGTTTTTGAGAGTGTTGATTGGAATAACCATTGCAGAAATCCATGTGGAGATTTCAAAAAAAAACTAGGATTGAAAGTCCCATTTGACTCAGTTATTCCTCTTTAGAGTATTTTTCCAGAAAAATTAAAAATGTCATACCACAGCAATATATACACACTCATGTTTATGGCAGTGCAATTTGTAACAGCTAAATCTTGGAAACAACTCAAATGTCCATCAACCATGGAATGGATTGAAAAGATGTGGTATTTTTATACAGTGGAATATTACTCAGCTATAAAGAAGAATAAATTCAAACCTTTTATATGTAAATGATTGCAACTTGAGATCATACTCATAAACCAGAGTATGAAATAAACCAGACTCACATGCATAAATATCATATGGTCTCCTTAATTTAAAAAACTGAAAGAGTAAATAAGATCCAAAGTGTATGTTGCAATTAGGGGTTGTGAGGAGAACAATTAAAATCAGGACATGTAATCTATAATATTATTTTATGATGGTCACCCAGAGTTAACACAAGAAGGTATAGGAAATTTGTCCACAACACTAAAGACATATGATATTCAGCCAAGGGCCTGAATCCCACAGCCATGTCCCACAAGGGTCCAGATGAAGACATAGAGCTCATGACAATGCCTCCCACGAGTCCAGCTGGAGGTCTAGAGCCCACAAGAAGGACTCACGCCAGTCTCTTTTATGGATCCATGCTGGGAAGGCCCAAGGTCAGTGGTGGAAACTAGAAAGTCTATGCCAGCAGGGTGAAGGAGCTGTGCTGGTAGGTTGAGTGTTCTAAGCTGGAGCTGAGAAGTCATGCTCACAACAAAGACCATGGCTATCCTGAAAAGTACCACAGCCATCCTCGGTGACATGGAGGTCCTGAGCTCCTCTAATAATTAGCACAGTCGAGTGTGTACCAGAAAGCCAGCATGATGAGTTCATCCTGGAAATTAAGTGGCATATGTCTTTCTCTCTGGAGCCAGGAAGCAATCAATGTTCAGTGTAAGGACCAGAGCTTCTACAGGAGAACCGACAACTCAAACAGCAACACGTAGGAGAACCCACAATGCTTCAACACTTCAACATCTCTGTTCTCCTTCTCCACATCTCTATTTACGCTGGCAATTTTCCTCAGGTGAAACATCTATGCTCAACACCATGGTAATTTAATTCCACTGGCATTAAGTTGACTACCAATTTTTATTTTATAACAGTGTACAATAGCTATCATGAATGTAAAAGGGGAAGAAATTTCACAAAAGGAAAGAATAACTGGGATTAGCTTCACTAAGGTATTATACATTTCTGTTTGAATTGCATTTCTCTCTTCACCCTCCTGCCCTCTAATTTTACATGTTTCAGAGTCTGAGCCATGGTAGAGAACTCACACATAGAAGCACAGGGTATTTTACTGACTCTCTTTGTCTGTTTCATACTACTTTGGAGTGAGATAGAGAGTCAAAAGAGTAAGAAGCCAATTTAAAAATATCTGATAAATTGAAATCACGAGATATATATTTAGAGCAAAGTACAAATAGACTACGTGTCCAATATTTTATGGAAATTCTGTGGAAACTGACATTTGAGAATTCAAATCATATCAAACCAAATCTTTCCTTTTTGATGGCAAGTGGCTAAGTCACATCTCAGATTTCCTCCCACTGCCCTGGTTGCAGAGCACATGAGGAGGGAGGACACAGCCATTATTCAAGGTGAAAGAAATATTTCCAAAGAAATTTCAAGTAGTTGTAAATTATTAGTTCTTTACATATGTAGCAAAATCTTTCTCAAAGATAAGAAGAAAGAGCCCTCATTGTGTGACTCATTTGGAAAATAGGCACTGCTTTATTTCATATAGGGAGAGGTTGGAGGTACCAATGCAGCTGGAATGTGCTCTTGTCTTATAAAATGAGAGTCACAAGCAGGTATGAATGATGGATTTTCTCCTGAATATTGCAGTACTCCTTACTAGGATCATGAAAACAAGAGTCGGGAGGGCAATTAATGTTATTTTTCATAAAAATAACATACCACCACTGGAAAAGAAAGTGGCCTGGGAAGATTCAACAGACACTGTTACTCAAGTAAAGGAAATATATGTAAATCAACATATTCTAGAATACATTTCAGGTCAGTCATCATTTGTATGTTGTCTCCCTCATTCTCTGCACAAGCTGAAGATCACTTGCTGTCTGTAGTCTAAGAGAGCCTAAACAGGTTTGCAAAGCATATGGTCGTCAACATCCACACTACCACACACATTGGCATGGACAACGAAGCTAGGGAAGTCATTGGGTGAGCTCAGAGCAGAGCTTGCAAGCCAGGTGCATTAGTTTTCTGGGGCTACCCTAACAAACTGCCACAAACTGAGCGGTTTAAAACAACAGGAGTTTACTTTTCCCCTTCAGGTTTTTAGAGGATTCTAAATCTAACTCACATTGTCTTGAAGATCTGGAGAAGCATCCTTCTTTGCCCCTAACAGTTCCTGGTGGCTCTGGGCAATCCTTGCTCTGACACTGTCACAAGAGACTCTTACCTGTGCCTATTATTCTCTTTTCCTCTTAAAAGGACAGATTCATCCGATTAAAGATTCCCATAAGTTCAGGATGGTTTCTGTTGACATATTTAATTAATTATGTCTGAAAGGAGCCTGTTACTAAGTTCACATTCTCAGGTCCTACATGAGCATGCATTTTTAGGGGAACTGCTCAGTCAACACTCCTACAAATTGAATTGGCGATTCTTAACTTGTGAGATCATTAAGATGACTGAATGAATGGCTTCATGTGGAGTGCTTAATGCCTTGTAGGTGATTGACAAATTATTTTCTTAGTGATACCACTCTAATTATGTTTCTTCTTTATTAAGTGTGGTCTAGAAATTGTCATTTTTAAAATATATACTCAATTCTTACCTTATTCTAGGCATTTATTATGCAAGTAACATGAAATATACATATAAGATTGATGATTTTCCTATTAGACTGTGCTTTTACAAGGGTACTCAGAAACATACATGTTGGGTAGTAAAGTTATAGAAGAGAGAAGGGAAGTTCTGGAAAGCTGTAATAAGTAACTTTTATAGGAGTTTTTGCAAAGGGCATATGTTAAACTAAATAAGTGGCAAACTAAAATAAGGCAGCACTGGGATGTAATTAATTGGATCCCCAGTTAGAGCTCTTAACCACCATGCTATTCTGCCTCCCAAATTATGATTTGTAATGTGGAATGATTTTATTTATTATTTATTTTTGAGAGACAGGGGCTTGCCCTGTAGGTCAGCCAGGACTTTAACTTACTTTGTAGCCCAGGCTAGTCTTGAACTCATGGTGATCCTCCTGCCTCAGTTTCCCAAGTGCTGGGTTTATAGACAGGCATCACCATACCTGGCTATTAAATTTTTTAATGAACACAAGTTGATTGAAGTGAGAACTTTGTGAAAAAAAACCAATTTATATAATGTTACTTTGCTTATGACAAGAATGACAGTATGTTCTCAAGGTGTATTAAGGAATGTGGGAAAGCCTTTAACAGAGGCATTCATTGTAAAAGCCATGAAAGAACTCACTGTGGGAAGACACCCTATATATGTAACCAATGTGGGAAAGCATTTAGCCCAAACAGTGTGTATAAAAGACATGGAAGAACTCATACTGTGCAGAAACCCTATTTGTGTGACCTTCGTGGGAAAGCCTTTACCAATCACAGTTACTATAAAAGATACAGAAGAACTCACTCTGGAGAGAAACACTATATGTCTAACCAATGTGGGAAAGCATTTACCTCACACAGTGTTTGCAACACACTGGAAAAAACTCATACTGGGGAGAAACTGTATGTATGTAATTGATGTGGGAAAGCATTTAGCTCACACAGTCATTGTAAGGGACACACACACAAAAAAAATTCGCATTGAAGAGAAATCTTTTGTATGTGGGAAAGTTTTTAGCAGACATGGTGATTGCAAAAGATATGAAAGACCTCACACTGGGGACAAACCATATGTATGTAAACAATGTGGAAAAGCATTTAGGTCACACAGTACTTATAAAATTCATGAAATAATTCATACTGGGGAGAAATCTTATGTAATCAGTGTGGTAAAGTTTTCATCACACAGTGATTGTAAAAAATATTTTAAAAACTCAAGAAATATTTAAGAATTAGCTTTTTGACTTGATAATTCCTTATTTGATAATTTAACCATGGAAATCGTGTCTGAGTTGAAAACTTTTACAAATGAAGACATTGATTGATTTCAACAATATTTTAATGTTGAAATTAGTGAGCAATATAATGCTTAACATCAGCTTATTAGTAAATTCTGATATTGCCCTCAATTGAATACTATGAAGTCATTATACTTTGTTTTAAAAGAGTACAATGAAATAAAAAAATGCAATCAGTAATATTTATCTTAGACTGGATTTCCCCAAAGTATATATATTTTGAGATAATATTCTATTTAACTGAGAAGTGATCACAAAATATGCAGTAAGAGGAACAAAAAATGAGATGAGGAATCAATTGGTTAGTAAACCAATTAAATTGGTTAATAAACAGGAAGGATTTTTTTCCAAAGCACATAAGGTGTTTTGGAGTGTAACTTGCATAAAGTAAAAATCAACTCTTTCAGTGTACACTTTGATGTACACAGTCATAGTCATGGCTACAATCAAGATATTTTTTACTTTTCTCTAAAATTTCTCTTATATTACCCCTTTTTAATCAACTTTCAGTCAGAGATATCCACAGATCCATTTTATATACTTATCATTTTGCTTTTCCAAAATGTTGTATAAATTAAAATGTACAGTATGCAACTTAGAGTCTGGCTTCTCCATTTAACATAACATATCAGAGACTGAACTATACTATTTTGTGAGTCACAGTTATTTCTTTATTCTTGTCAAACTTGTAGTCAGAGTTTACAAGGGAAAAGATTTAATTCAGGGCACATAATTTAAGGATTGTTTTATAATATTCACCCAAAACATTGAGAGCATAAGGTTGCAAAAGATTTACCCAGATACTCAAGGAATCCACTCAAGGGTCTGGATCTTATGATAATGTGCTTCACAAGTCCAGCTTGAGCCTATGGTAGTATCCTCTATGAATCCATTGGGAGGCCTAAACCCCATGACAATATCTCATGGAAGTCTGTGTCAAGAACAGGTACCGGGAAGGCCCAGAGTTCAGTCATGGAAGCTACAAAGTCTGCACCAGTGGGATACAGGATCTGCATCAGCAGGCTGAGGGATCAGCACTGGAGCCAGAAAGTGATGTTCAGAGTGAGGACCAGAGCTGCCCTGAAGAGAACTGCAGCTATGCTGAGCAATAGCGAGGACCAGAGCTCCTCCTATGATGGGAACAGCTGAGTTCACACGAGGAAAGCCAGTGTGACGAGCTATTGCAGGAGAATCAGCCGCACACTATTTTCCCCTCCAGTTCTTTTATAATGCTGTTGGCAAATATCTTCAGGGAGGCCTTCCACACCTAGCACCATATTGACTCAGTTCAGCTGGGTGTGATGAGCTGACCATTAGTCAACTTGTAGTTAACCTGTCACAGTCAAGTAGTTTTACATCAGATGAATTTCCTGCCACCTTCTGCCATTCATCCACTGAGAACATATAGATAATCTCTGAAACTGAGTGACTATAAATGAAGCTGCAGTACACATTCAATGATCACAAGTTTTATTTTCTGCTAAGTAATTAAGACTACCATTGTTGGGTCATATGCCAGGCATGTGCTTAAATTCCTAAGAAACAGCTAAATGGTTAACTGGGTCACTCAGCAAACTTCTTGAGCATGATATATCCAAAGACTGTAAAGCTGAGGAAATATTTTTTCCTCCAGGGTGACATTGATTAATGGTTATCTTAAGGACATTAATTCTAAACCATATATAAATCCTCTAGTATAGAATGTTCATGTGCATATTCTACAGGCATAAAGACCCAACTTCAAAATTGAGAGTGTTTTCTGTAGGAAGCCAGGCTATTGCATGCAGAGAATGTTAAGGGCTAGAAGCATATTCTACTCATGTTGCCATTCAAATTCTGATAATGGTTTTTGTAAGGCTTTACTAAGAGCATGACTTTTCACATTGCACTTACATGAATGTATTTTGTAAATAATAAAAATGGTTCTGATTATTTCTGAATTAAAAGTTATTCACAAAAAGCACTTACTCTCAGAGAATTATTATTATCTCACTTTGGCCTCGGTGGTATGGTTAGTCACTGGGGCCACCATTCAAATTTAACCAATCTGATTTCATAAGAGATACTTTTAACCAATAAGTTATTCTATATGTCTGTTATAAAATAGATAATGATAACTTTTACAAATTATAAAAATAAAGAGAATCAATGAAAGCATGTATAGAGGTCAATGAATGCAGCACACGATATAATGAAATAGAAAAGAAAATGTAATGCCACACAAAACAATGTGCTTATCTGATAAAATTCTGAGATTTTTCTGTTTCTCACCTTTCTGGATAAATGTAATTTAAAGATCATATATTTGAGAATGAAAACTATTCAAACTTAAATTTTTTATGTCATACGGTGTACTTATTTTTATTTTAGAAAAAATTTTGTTAGATATTGATAACTAGTATTTGCACTTATTTTTGGGTTGAAAGTGATGCATATATAGAGATAGAGGATACAGAGACAGAAGGTTTTATTATGATAATTCACATACCTGTAACCTCAAATGCTCATAAGTGGTGATAGGAGAAAGTAAAAATAACCCTTGAATACCTGAAAACTGCATCTCAGTACCTCAACTGAGATATCACCTGGGTAGTGAGACTTTGTCAATGGCCAGGAGACAAGAGAACAATTAAAGTCTCTGTGTGTGGTGTTCTTTAAGGGCATCTGTCTTTGTCATTTTCGCACTCCCTAACATCAAAAAGTACTTCCTTCCTACTCTGCCCACAGCATCCATCGATTCTGGAGAGCGCCAGGTGGTCCTGGTCTCTTCCCAGCATCTGCTCAGCAGCCGAGCCCCTCTGAAGCTCTCTTTGCCTCTACTACCTATATTAAGTCCAAGCTAAAAAATTCCTCTAGGCAGAACTTTTTCAAAGACTTGAAGCCAAAATAAAATTAATAAATCCTAGCAAAGGTGAAAGACCTCTGGATAGATGTTTTGCCTTTTTTATTCACTGAGCTCATGCAGCTTTTATTTTCTCAATATTCTCTTTGTAACACTCTACCCATGTTTCCAAAATTAATTTTGACTTTCCAGTAACATTTTAATTTCTCATGAACCAGTAGATTCTCTGTTTAACAACTTATTCCACATATTATTCTTTTTTCAGAGTAGCTTTATCTTGCAACAACATAAGTATTCATTATATGCCTGATTACACTGAGAACGGTACACAGAAGTAAAAGTCTTGCACACAGGAAGCAAGGTTGGTCCCAGGAGAACAGATGTGGGCTCGCAGTTGACTGTGTGATTATTAACTGAGTCACTGCAGAGAGGCTAACCCAGGCCACAGTTCTTCCTTCACTGTAACTTCAGTGAGTCATCTAAGTCTTATCCCCACGAATCCATAAAACTAGGTGACAGCAACATTTAGGGTTTTGTGAAAACTTAGGAAGATGGATTATATGGAAGCTTTTATCTATGTAAGTGGTAATATTATTAATGATATTATTAATGATATTAATAGCACTAATAGTACTAATATTATTAATGATAAGATCTTCTCAGCAACTACTAGAAACATGATATTCGTATGTGTTCAGAATCATACGTGTGTCCTATCATCAAGAAAGCTCACATTATGAGGAGCAGGCCTTCTTCCATGTTGGAAACAAAACCAAAACTCCTCTCTGTGGTTCACAAGGCTGTGCCATTTGATCAAAGCCAGCTCTCTGTTCTTCCTTTCAGCTTCCATTCCTGTCCTCAGGGATTAAGCTCAGCCTCACTGTCCTGCACTTTGTATCCTGCCCATGTTGGCAAAATCCCTCACACTCCATCATTTAAGGGGATGTAGAAGAAATCCCAAAAGGTGTTTTAATATCTTTTGTTGTGGCATGGGATGGTACAGAAAACTCAACTCAGGACCTCATACTTGCCAGGCAGGCCCTGTGCCAGTGATCTAAATCCCTGGGTCCCCTTTGGCTATCTTGACCCATTAAAGAAACTCAGAAAGACATTTCCTATAGACTTCCTGCTTCTTGCGAGGTAATAACCTTCTCATTGCTTAAGGCAGAGAGGGCTGTAGTTTATTGGAGGAAACCTTCTCCTCGGGTACCTACAGTTAATGCGCTGCATTAGATGAGCTGTTTACGGCCATACAGGTGAAGGGAATTGAGGAGGCCTGGTCCTGTTTTTGAATTTGTCAAAGAAACAATACAAAGATGAGAAGAGTTCATGGATTTTAATGGTTGGTAAAGTATCTAACATAAAAGATCCAAAAGAAATAAAATCATTTCTGGAATTACCACTGTGCCATAACAGACTAGATTAAGTTCAAATCCTGTCTTTTCTCCTCTCCAGGTCTGCAGAAAACGTCTCATTGAGCACATGGGTCATCTAGTCTGACGCTTGTTTCTAAAACACAGCAGCAATCAAGATGTTGCCTTTACCATCAAAGAACTCATGGATTAGCAGGAGAATCAGAGTTTATGAGCAGCTGAATAATAAATCATCCCAGGAAAGACACCCAGCTGTTTGGTAGACCAGTGATGATGAGACAGGCTTTCCAAAATGAAGGAAGAATAGTCTCAGTCATGGATATACAGGCGTGAAGACTCATCTGATCACATGCGCATTCACAGAATTTGCTCACAATATGTAACTTCATCCTAAAATTGGTTGCTTGTCAAACTGGGTCCCTGGGATCTCCAGAAGTTCTGCTGATTCTCTCAGGAAACCCTCTTTGGGGCCTAGCAGATCCTGGATCAAGCAGCAGGCAGTGACAGGCAGACAAAATTGAGGCCCTCCATTGTGGTCATTGTGTATCTCTTGGCCTCAGTTTTTACATGAGTATCATAAGAAAAATTGTAGTGACTGTATCAGTATGATTGTGGAGATAAATTATTTACATGAAGAAAGCCTGCTACCTGAAAGTTAGCTAATCTTATTTAAGAACACACTTTTATCAGTAAAGCTCCTCTTTACCTTGTATAATACCTTCAGCTTTCACTTAAGATACCTTTTTAAGATCTTTGCACAAGATCTTTTTGAAAGTTGAATATAAATCCTATGGATTTATTTTTTCAATAAATGCACAAAGAGTATCTCTTTTGTTCCAGGCACTCTGCTGAGGAAAGAATAACAGCAAAGATTTCAAATATTCGTGCTCTCATGATCTTTCTTTGAATGGGGGAAACAAAATGTTAAAAATATATATGCAGACAGTCTCCCATACCTGCGGGGTTCCCCTTCACAGATTTGCCAAACCGCAATAAAAAATTCAAAACAATGTGCCATTTCAATACAGCATATATCTATTCTCTAAAAGATACAATATTCCGACTATGTATGCAGCATATATATTGCACTGGGTATTATAAGTAACCTGGAGGTATATAGGAATATATACAAATGCTGTGTGCCAATTGTTGCAACTGGCTGCAGCTCTAGATATTCCCAGGGATGGGAAGTGGGCAAGGACAGTGAGAGGGTGAGAAAATAAAGAAGAGGCAAAAGCTAGGGTCAAGTGGAGCCCTTACTCTCCTGATGAGAGACAAGGAACTGCTTAACCACTGCCACACATTTACTTTTACCCTGCAAAGAAGAATGTTAAACTCAACCTCACTGCCTACCAACTTGTTTGCCTGACTGGCCTGCACCCCTTGCCTTCTTGGGGATGGAACAGCTGGTTTACTAAGCTTGCTTTGGGCTCTCTGTGTTTTCAGGTGTGGCCTTGCTTTAGCCCCACACATGTGATTAATGTCTGGCTTTAGTGGATCCCTACAACCAATGCTGTGCTGTTTCATAGAAAGGATACAAGTAATTTCAGCATCCTTGGACTTTAGTAGCCTATGGAACCAGTATCCTGCAGATATTGGAAATGACATGTACGTGTGTGTGTGTGTAAATAGTGTTTAACAGTAAAATTTCTGTCAAAAATAATCAAGACCAAAGGTAGAAGAAGAATGTTGTGAATGGGGGGGTTAACTCCATATAGCATAGATAGGCGAGACCTCCTGGAGAAGGTGACATCTTGGAGAAGTCTTTAGCCAGGCGAGGAAGTGAGCAGCAATTGCTGGGAAGAGTGGAACAGACGTGTGTGTGAGGAGCTATGAGGAATCATGGAAGGCAGGAAACAGTGAGTTAGAAGGAACGAAGTTCTGGAGTGGCTGGAAGGCAGCTGGACCACTTGGGTAAGACTGGCAATTTGAAGGACTCAGTCTTTTACTCTGAAAACTGGGAAATCACTGGAGAGTTTAGAGAAGTGACTGTAACATGATATGAGTTCTGTTTAGAATCTGCTAGACTCAGAGTGGGTGGATGGAGCACAGTGATATCATGAAGACTGGGGCAGGTTCACTTAACTGTCTGTACATGAGGCCTCCAGGAGATCTAGCAAAAGGGATGGTAAGAAGTGGAGGAACTCTTGGTGAAATTATGGAAGTTATGCAGAGATCTAAAAAGAAAGTTGGGTTAGGGTACATCCACTGAAATAGCTTTGAAAGGATATCTTTGGTGCTCTTGTTTCTGAGTTGTTCAATTCCTGAATATCCATTTTCCTGAGTATGTAAGTAAGTCATTCCATTCCTGAGTATCTGCACAGAGGAGAATCAGGCTTTCTTTCCAAGCTCAGGTACAACCAAGACATTTTATGACTTCAGACAAAGATGCTTGGCAATACCTTTGTTTGACTTGTCCCTTATCTGTGCCAAGGAACAGAAGCTGACCCTGACTAATGTGCCTTAATGAGGGAAATTTAACTATGCATATAAAGAATAGAAAATATATATTTATTTTGTATTTAGCTTCAGTGCCTATGCATAATTATATTTGAAAGGGCATTAGATAGATAAGTTATAATCCACAACATATGTGAACAGAGCAATGCACAGAAGGCACACAAAATCAAGAAGTAGAGGAGAGTACATCAGCTTTCCATCAGGACAGAGAGACACGAGGCATGTTTGAACTCGACAGCCAATCAGTGTGCAATCAGATAATTATAGGTAGCCTGTATCAGGGATCAGGTGCTGGACTATGGGCCTGAGGGGCCTCCCTAATTCAGCACCAAGGGGTCCTTGGGCCCCTGGCCTCACCAACAGGAAATAATGGAGCAGCAACTAGAATTACACCAACATCAGAGAGGGCATGGAGGGATTGTGCTGCATTAAAGCAGATGACTTCAGCTTTAGCTCCTCTCTGTTAAATTCTTGTTCAACTTGAAACCTTGCAGAGGTATTACCATCTTAATAGGCAGGCCAGCCATTGAGATGTGATGAAAAGAGGGAAGAATAATATAGAAGTTTTGAAAATTCAAGAGATTTTTCCTAATGTAGAGGTGAAAAATAATCTAGGACTCAGCACATGTTTCTGATCAGGGGTTTGCATACATTATTCCATTGTTTTTTTCACATCACACCTGCTCTTAATAGGTAAAGGAATAGAAGCTGAAAAAGTATTAGTACTTTCTTCCAAAGTGATGACATTTTGGGGATTCAAAGTTAATTCTGCAAACATTTAGTCTCATGCTATTTCCACTGCATTACTTGTCCGCTGAGGAGTGAAATGCATTGTCCACCATCATACAGAAATTTGGTGGCAGGATTTATCCTTGTACCAGGACTTCGTGGTTTATCTCTAGATTTCATGCCAGTTTCCCAGTTCCTAGTCCTCAGGATATGTGCCTGGGGAGTTTCTATGGGGATCTAGACTGTTTTAATCATAGCTCTGCCCCTTGATAAGTGGCAGATATCAAGAAATGACTTCTTTGTGTTCTTCATTTAAGGTTTCATGCCACCAGCCACTTTCTTTTTCCAGGTCTTGTCTTTATCATTAAATCACCATAGTTTCTTTCAAAAATGTCCTTCAGGGATGGGCCTAGGCAAACTATGAAATCTACCTTTGTTTTCAGGACTTGTCCTTGGCTGTCCTCTCCCCTACTCTGTGAAGCTCTCATTTATTTCTACTGCTGGTAAAATCTCCCTCTTACAAGCTCAAAAAAAAAAAACCTAAATGATTATGTTCATCAAAACATGCCTCTGTTTTATAATTCAAAGGGCAAGCCAACTGTGTTTATATCTCTCATGTGTTACAAATGCACTGAAATTTTTAATAAAAGGTCTCAATCAAGGCAAAGCCAGGATCTAAGATCAGTGTACAATGGTTTAAGGGACTTAAAAATTATGCCACCCTTTGCCAGTGCTTCTTTTAATGTTTTTCAATTAGGTCTTAGTTCTCAAGTTCCCAAGTTTATTTTAATATTCTATAAGACAACCCACAGGTTTTCTGGACCCATGAATGAAATAAGTTTTTAAAAATATAGTATTTGTCAAAGTGCTGCTTTTTTAGGCCCAATTAAAAAGTTACTGAAAACTGTTAATCTCGTAAAAGTTCCCCGTGCAGACCAATGAAAACAAAGAAATGTCATTTGAGCTCCAGAATCCAGATAGTTTTTGAAGGTTGAATAACAGTTCCTTTATGTGTGAATGCCAGTAATCTGTAAGTGTTTCATTTTAAATGGAAAAGAGACTTTGAATATGTGGTTAAATTAAGAACCAAACATAAGGAGAAAATCCAGGATTACCTAAGTGCATTCAGTGTAATTACCAGAGCCCTTCTTAGGGGAACAAGGAGCATCACATTTTGAGAAAAGGAGATGCCAGGAGAAGAAAGGAATCAGAGAAAGCATTTAAGATGCCACACTGTCTAGTGGATTTGATATTAGAGGAAGGATCTACTAGGTACGGGCAGTCTCTATGATAGGAAAAGGTCAGGAAAAAGTGTTTTCCTAAAGCTTCCAGAAGTAAAGCAATTCTGCTGGTTACTTAAGGTTAGGACTTCTGACCTCCACAGTTGTAAAAAATAGGGTTCTGTCATTTAAAGTGATTACAGTTATGGTCATTTATTAAAGGAGCTGTAAGATACTAATTCAGTGGACAACCGAAAGTGTCTGCCCCAGAGAGAGTTAATCTTCGATATGACAAGACTCAGTAGAGTTGCCACCATTATTAAAAAAATACTCAATGATTGCACTAGAAAATACTTTAGAAAAATGAGTGAAAATGCCCATGGCATGTAACAGCTGTCTTCAAACCCTTTGGAAACAGAAAGGCCAACAAGAAATAAGTTACATTTCTTGGAGTAAATATTAATATTCTTTTAATTGCCCTAGTTGAAGATTGAAAATTGCTGCATGACACTGGAACTCTTTCTCCCTTTGAAAGTTTGTCCAATAGAAAGTAAAATTGTGACGCTTGAAGCTAAACATTAACTTGACCAGCCTGCAGCTGAGCAGTGATTTCTTTCAGGTGTCAAACCTCAACCATCACAAGGGAGCATTAACTTGGGGTAAAATAGTGCTGGTATAAAAAAAAAAAAACACAATTGTTTTCTGATTTGTCTGACATTCTTTCTCCCATGTGTCAAATTTCATCAGGCCTATGATAAGTGAAAAATACCAGTAATACATTAAAAATTATACAATATTGTTTATAGGAAAAACTTTTCTAATTTTTTCTCTCACTTTCAAGAACTGAACAAAAACTAGCTCAGTCCCTTCTTTCTATTAGGAGTTGATATTATTTTTGACCTGAGTGGCTACAACCCATAATTGAACCAAGTGAGTATGAGACTACCTATAGACACAATGTCCTGTGCTCTGTGGAGCAGCATTTTACCTCAAAAGAAAGAAAAAAGCAGGTGTGTTTTACGAGTCATGAGAGATGCTTCTATTTCAAAGATGACAGGCAAATAATTTTGGGAGATAAATGTATCTCTTCTCAAGTACAGTTAGTGAAGATTCTATCACAGGTACAATGTTGTACAATTGTGTCCTTGGTGCCTAAGTCAAATACTTTGCACTCTCACTTTCCATTTGTCCCCAGTAAACACTCCATCAGAAGTCTTTCCAACAACCCAACTCTCTCTTTGAGGTGCAGAAAAAGGCAGCATAGGGTGTACAGTGTGCTACATGTCACTTGCCTTTATTTACCAATCACTATCCCTGAACCAACTTAACTCTTCAGTGGGCATAAATTCCTAACTCAAATTTAAAATGGAAAAAGTTCAGTGTGGCTTGCAGCTACTATGTTGGTTAGCATTGGTCTAAACAAATATAAGAATTGATTTTAATAACATGTCCACTGTGTTGGGAGAGGTAGTGAAGTAGAGCTTCAAATCTCCATGGCTCAAAATTCTTTATAAAAAGAAGATAGATGGAGGAAACACAACAGTCAGTTTTCATGGTTGTTTTCTTATTACAATGATATTAAAATAGGAAATTTATAGTTTCACTGAGTTCAAGTGAGACAGAGGAGAAAGGCTCAACACTCCTGAAGAGCACTTTCTGTGTATTGTCTTTGATGACTGACCCAAATGCCTCACATGGAGCCGTGAGAGCAGGCACACAATGGCCACGCTGTAACACATTTGCTTCACCTAGCAAACTGGTCCACAGGTCCACTTCAGATGATTCCAATCTGCGGCTTCTCAGTTTGTCTCCACCTCTCTGTAGCATCTTCAGCCAGACAGACAAGGAACCTCTCTCTTGTCCTTGGCTAAACAGAAAGTCTGTCAGTGCACGTCTATAAACCTGTCCTTTTCTTCTTTGTAAGCATCTTCTCATATCTTTAGGGGATTAGGTCTCTGTTTTGTTCCTTTTTAGACTGCACTATAAGTCTTGATAAATCCTGTCTTGAACATTGTGACAGTGTGTACTGGTAACTTTTATCTCAAGAAAAACAGGCTGAGTGGTAAACATTAATGACAAGTAGCACTGAACACTTACGGTGCTGAAAGAATCTAAAACCTGGGCTGGGTGACACTGATGATGGCTAGCAGCACAGGATAGTAACGCAGGATTACTGGGAGATGCTACTGTGTATCCAGCAGACTTCTCAAGGGCTGCTGGTAGCTTCTGGCTCTCCTGGGAGGAGAATGGAAAAGAGCTGCTAACACTAAGAACAGAACAGAAAGCTGCTGACACTCAAACCTTGAGACTTGGTACAGTAAAACAGCTACTCTTTGTTATTTTTTATTTCTATCAGAATTGAGCAAAAGAACCCTCAGCTTGTGGCACCACACCTTGAGTTTGATTACTCCTGAACTTTCATTGTGTATGACATTGGTATCCATATTTTTCAGGGAGACAAGGAAAAGGAAATCCAAAGGTGTGTATTATGCGAGCTATGAGAAAGGTTGCAGTGTAATCACTGCACTGCTGTTTGAGAAAAACTTTCCCTCTTACTTTCCTTGTACAGTTTTTGCTGCACATTGCCCAGTGGTTGATAATAAAATAAGACTTATAATAAATATAAAAATCATCAGGTCAGGTGTGGTTATAGCAAGAAACCTTACTGGATGTGCTAGGATTGTAGAGATAAATCATGACAGTGGAGAACAGGCCTTTGAGATGATTACGCTTCATCACTTCACTTTGCAGTTGAGGAAGTGGGGAAGCAGATCAAAATGAAGATAAATTATATGTTTTGGGTCATTTGAGGAAATGACAATATTGATTGTTTCAAAAGCAGAATGAATACAAGAATCTGTGCTGCAGAGTATACTAGAGTCAAAGAAGATAAATTTTATCTCTAGCCTCTTTCTGTCTCTTTATCTCTTTCTCTCTCATTTCTCACACAGTCTCTATAGGGTTATTTTATGCAACAATTTGTAAAAACCATTAAGAATATTCTGAATTAAATATGAAATTATTTCTTGCACTGTAATATAAAATCTCTCTTTTTTATATTTCATTAGTAACAAATACTCCACCTCCTACCTCAATATTATTATCTATTAAAAAGCAATAGGGAGAGAAGTTAAGAATTATTGTTACAGTTATTATGACTAGCATGACTTCTGCAATGACTGAGGATATTATTCTACAAATTATATGTTAATTCTTACAAAAACATTATGACAGAAGTATTATTTTCTCCATCAGCTTCTAAGGAAACAAAGAAGCACAAAGGTTAATTAATTTATTAACTTTTGCTAAATGGTGAGATGGTAAATAGTGATGCTGAGGTTTTGTCCTCAATATTACTATTTAGACAATTCATTTTTTTTCTCAAACTATGCTTGAATATCTGACATATCCTTATTTCAGATTTTTCTTTTCATCTTCCTTTTTCTAATTTAATTGTAAGTTTATAACTGAAAATTCATAAAAGTTGTTTTTATTAATATAGTTCTCACTGAAACTTGTGTAATACATTTTGAACTTCAAATGGATTGACCACAATTCTTGCAAAAAGAGTACAGCATAAGGAATGCAAGGGTGGGAGTTAAGTAAGCTGCACTTCTTTACTAGCTTTGTTTCTAATTTAAATCATAATCTACAATTGTACAGTGTTAGGATTTGGTAGGATCTCTGGTCTCCATTGAGTGTTTCCAGAAGCAAAATTGGATTCAAGTAATCAAAAATAACCAAAGGATGCTTTTTCAAGATACTATATTTGTGTTAAGTCCTAAGGAATGACAGAATTTCAAAAAAGATACTGATGTAGCTAGCATGAACATTCCTAAACCAGTCTCTAAGGGATTTTAATGCTTGCCCTTATTTCTTGGAAAGGATCAACCCCCAAGGACAATAAAATCCAGTTTAAGTAATTTGTGAGCATTTGCATTTCTAAGGCAGAGAATAAAAAAGAACAGGAAACATGTTAGACTTCACCAAACTAACATCCATGGTACAAAGTTACCCTGCTGACACTGAAGATGATCCATCACACACTCTTGAGTCAACTTGTCTCTCAACCCACGTCTGCCAAGTTCCAAAAGATATTTCTCTGAAATAAATTTATATTTGGAGACTCAGAAGTGCTGGATGAAATTGTGAAATACTCTCAAAGCACCTGTAAAACCTTTTCTTTTTCCTCAAAACAAAAATTCTAGGAAGACGTTTTCTTGGAGAGTAGCATGCATACTCATACCAGTTCCAAAGGTAATAAATGTCTTTCCTATTATAGTGAAAAGACAAGAAATTGAGTAAAAGTTTAAGGCATGTTTTGAAGTCAGTGTTAAAATTTAAACTTAAAATCCTACACTCAAAAAGGATCAAAATGTATGTGTGTTTGGGAAAGTTATAACTGTTATTTAAAGAATAATAATAAAAAAGCAGTGCAGTTTCTGTTTCAAAGGCCATGACATGATTTATACAGTGGAAACTGGAAGCATGAAATGGTAAACAGAAGGTAAGTAGACTGGTAAATGCAGTTTGGGATGTTATTTAATCATAAAATTATAGTGATTTCTTTTATAGAATATATTTAAAAATCTGACAAAACAATGCACTACAAGTAGGAGCCAATTTATTCTTTGAATAAAATGATGTTGCAAAATACAACTGAAAATAGGCCACTATTAATAGAAACTGACAATTTATTAAATATAAACTATGTGCCTGGAACTATGCCTTGCATATATCATCTCATATAAATTTCAAAAATTTTATATTAGCATTCTTATTTCCATGGTGTAATAAAAAGCTTTTTCAGAATTTCCAGCCACTCATTTTGATGCCAGTGATGGTTAATTTTCTATCAGTTTGGCTATTTATAACATACAAATTTTGACGAGTGTTATTTAAATGTTTCTGTAAATGTGGCTTTTATCATGTGGAGAAGATAATATTTAAATTAGTAGACATTTAATGAAGTAAATTTTCTTCTGTAACATTGATGGGTTTTATACAAATATTTAATGACTTTTTAAAGTACTACATATTTTATTACTATTTACTTATAACACAGAATTTTGGGTTTCACTGTGGCATTTTCATACATGTGTACAGTATAATTTCTTAAAGACTAATCTCTAGCAGTGGAAATTTAGCCATAAGACTCTTTTTTAAAATAATCTATAGTTTAAAATTATGATCCCTCTCAGGACCAGCAGCCTGCAACTGCACCTGTAGATTTTGGATGTGTCAACTGTTTCTTGCATAGAAATGAATTTCTTTGTTTCCTTGTTTTTGTCTCTGTCTCTTCATATACACAAACACATTCTTCAATTTCTCATGGGTTGCATCTTGATAAACCCATTGTAATTTTAAAGTGATATAAGTTGAAAATACTTTTTTAGGTTTTCTATTGAATCTTTTATGTATTTTTATTTTTTTATTTAAAAAAGGGTAAAACTAAACACAACAAACAGAATAAAGCAAAGCAGAGGCAAAACAATGTAAGTGACACAGATTTCAAAGCAAGACAACAGAAGATCTACAGTGGCTACCATAATGTCTCTTGTGTTCTTCTAAATAGTTGTCTATATCATTACACACAATGAATTCATGCAAAGCAAAATAGTATAAAACTGATCAGAACAGAGAAATGAAGGCATTACAAGCATTCAAAACCAGACAAAACGAAAATGAACAATGGCTGTCATAATGTACCTTGTTCTCTTCAAAATAGCTGTCCACACCTTCATGTATGTTGAAATTAAATAATACAAAACAGACAAAAACCACTCTGAACAAAGAATAGAAGCATTACTGGATTTCACAGCATGATGATATGGAATCATCAATGGATACCATAATGTTTGTTTTTCTTCAAAGTAGCTGTTCATTTCATCACACATAATGTAATCAATTCTCATAAACTGTTTAGAAGAAGTTCTAGGCATATATAAGCCTCTACATATATACATATTCTTTCTGCATTAGAGGGAAAAAACAAAATAATTAAAACAGATGACTAGAAAAAAAGAAAAAAAAGACATATAAATAACAATAGCAAAGAGCCCAAAACAATGACAATATAAGCCTTCAAAACATCGTTTTAGGAACAGAAATAAGGTTGATATTT
This sequence comes from Hydrochoerus hydrochaeris, assembly GCA_004027455.1. NCBI lineage: Eukaryota > Metazoa > Chordata > Mammalia > Rodentia > Hydrochaeridae > Hydrochoerus > Hydrochoerus hydrochaeris. Next base: position 255,094 of record PVLA01000170.1, on the reverse strand, counting down.
TACATAGTGATCTTCAAGAGTTCCTCAGGTCACCTGACACAAAAATGCAAAATTGTTCCAATCCTGTGAATATTAACTGCTTTGTTCTACTAACTTACAGAATTTGTAGCACAATCGTCTTAGCTATCCTAAGTGTGTTTATACAAGTTTAGATATTTTTTCTTTTCCCTTTTTTCTTTTTCCTCCTTTTCCTTGAGATATTGTTTTTTTTTACTTGGAGCAGATTCTTTCCCTTCCACTGTAGTTCTTGAGGGTTTTTTAGCTTATGTATTGTTACCATTTGTTATACTTGGGAGACACAGTATTTACACATGTGAGTTTGATTTGTTTCACTTATGAGTGTGGTCTCAAGTTGCATCCACTTACTCATAAATATCTCAATGTGATCATTCTTTATAGCTGAGTAGTACTACATTGCATAAAAATACCACAGCAGTTTTATCCATTTCTCAGTTGATGGGCATTTAGGCAGTTCCAATTGGTAACTGGCTATTACAAATTGCACTGCTATAAACATGGGTGTACATATATCAATGTGGTATGATGTTTTCAGTTCTTCTGGGAATATGCCCAGAATGGAATAACTGGATCAAATGGCACTTTCAAACCCAGCTTTCTGAGGAACCTCCAGACAGACCTCCACAGTGGAGGTACCAGTCTACACTCCCACCAACAATGCAGAAGAGTTCATTTTTCCCCATAGCCTCTCCAGCATTTGTTGTTGGTATTTTTCTTGAACCTGGCCATTCTTTCTGGAGTGAAATGGAATCTCAGTATGGTTTTAATTTGCATTTCTCTAATGATCAATGACGTTGAACATTTTTTTCAGTATTTATTTGCCGTTTGTATTTCTTTACCTGAGAACTGTGTATTCATCTCAGATGCCCATTTTTGGATTGGGTATTTGAATTTCAGTGGTCTGATTTTTTTAATTCTTTCTATGTTCTAGACAGAAGTCCTTTGAGGGACAGTTGATTAAAATTTTTTCAAAATTTCAAATTTTTACTCTGTTGGAAATTTCTTTTGACATACAAAAACTTTTTAATAAGATTAGATCCCAGTTATTGATTATGGGAGGTATTTCCCATGCAGTTTGATTTTTGTTCATGAATTCTCTTGCTTACATCTATGTCTTCAAAATTTCTACCTACTTTGTCTTCCAACAGATTTAGTGTTTCTGTTTTAATATTTGGATATTTGACCCAATTTGACCTTAGTTTAGTGCATGGTGATAGGCATGGGTCTAATTTTAGTTTTTGGCATATGGAGAGCCAATTTTTCCAGCACTCCTTATTGATGAGACTATCTTTCTTCCAGTGAAGGTGTTTAGTCCCTTTATCAAAGATAAGGTGGCTGAGTGTGTTTATAGTTGTAGTTGTATTTTCTAATCTATTCCATTGATCTTCAGGTCTGTTTTTATTCCATTACCATACTAATTTTATCATAGTAGCTTTGTAGTATAACTTCAAGTCAGGAATTGTGATGTCTCTTTCCTTGCCTTTGTTGCTCAGAATTGCCTTTGCTATTCTAGGTCTTTTCTGGCTCCAGATGAATTTTAGAAATGATTTCTCTGGGTCTGTGAAGTATACTAGTGGTATTTTGATGGGGATTGCATTATATCTGTATAATAATTTTGAGGGGCTTTGTTCTTCCTATCCATGGACAAGGAATGTCTTTCCATTTTCTGATATCCTCTTCAATTTCTTTTTTCAGGGTATTATATTTTTTGTTGAATAGATCTTTTACTTCTTTTGTTAGATTGATTCCTAAGTATTTCATTTTTTTTTTTGGATGCTATAGTAAAGGGTGTGGCTTCTCTTATTTCTCTCTCAGTGAGTTTGTTATTTGTGTAGAGGAATGCTATTGATTTTTGAGTGTTGACTTTGTATCTAGCTACATTACTGAATTTAGATATTATAGGTAGGAGTCTTTCAATGGAGTTTTGGGGGTCTTCTATGTAGAGCATCATGTCATCTGCAAATAATGATAATTTAACTTCTATTTTTCCTATCCTTACTCCTTTTATTTTTATCTCTTGTCTAATTGCTCTGGCTAGTATTTCCAGCACTATCCTGAATAGGAGTGGTGATAATGGACATCCTTGTCTTGTTCCTTATTTTAGAGTAAAGGTTTTCAGTTTTTGGCCATTTAATATGATGCTGGCTTTTGGCTTGTCATAGATGGCCTTTATCATATTGAGGTAAAGACCATCTAGTCCAGTTTTCTGTAAGGTTCTAACCCTGAATGAGTGTTGGACCTTATAAAAAGTTTTTTCTGCATCTATAGAAATGATCATGTGATTCTTATTTTTGATTCTATTGATATGGTGGATTACATTTTTTGATTTCTGTATGTTGAAGAACCATCCCTGCATTCCTGGAATAAATTCCACTTGGTTATGCTGTATAATCTTCTTGATGATTTTCCACATTCTGTTTGCTAATATTTTATTGAGAATTTTTGCATCTATGTTCATTAGGGTGATTGGTCTGTAGTTCTCTTTCTTTGTTGGATCTTTCTCTGATTTTGGTATTAGAGTAATAATTGCTTCCAGGAATGAGTTAGGGAGAATTGCTTCCCTTTCAATTTCACTGAAAAGTTTGACAAGTGTTGGCATTAAGACTTTTTTGTATTTCTTGTAAAATTCTGCAGTGAATGCTTTTGGACCTGGGCTTTTATTTTTTTGGTAATGTTTTAATTGTATTTTCCATTTCATTAATAGAAATTGGGTTATTCATCAGTTTTACAGCTTATTGATTCAGCTTTGGTTATTCATATGTTTTTAGGAATGTTTCCATTTCTTCTGTGTTACTAAGCCTATGAGAGTAACTGTTTTCAATACTGATATTGATGATCTTCTGTATTTCTGCAGGGTCTGTTTTGATTTAACCCTTTTAATTCCTTATGGCATGAATTTGAGTTTTTTTTTTCCTTTTTAAAATAAATTTGGCTAGGGGCTTATCAATCTTATTTATTCTTTCAAAGAACCAGCTCTTTGATTCATTGATTCTTTGTATTGTTTTCTTAGTCCCTATTATGTGATTTCTGCTCTGATCTTTATAATTTCTTCCCTTCTTTTGGCTTTAGGCTTGACTTGCTCTTCTTTTTATAGATGTTTGAAGTGTAGCATAAGGTTGTTCATTTGTGTTTGCTCTTTTTTTCTAATGTGGGTATTCATCACCATAAATTTTCCTCTGAGGACTGCTTTCATTGCACCGCATAGGTTCTGGTAAGTTCTATTTGTATTTTCATTTGCTCGCAGATATTAATTTCTTCTTTAATTTTCTCTGTAGCCCACGGATTGCTCAGGAGTGTATTATTCAATTTCCATGTGTTTGTAAGGTTTTTGCTGTTTCTTCTGTCATTAATTTCTAGTTTCATGGTGCTATGATCTGATAACATGCATGGGATAATCAGTTCTTCTGCATGTTCTGTGGGCTAGTATATGGTCTATTTTAGAGAATGTTCCATTTGCTGCTGAGAAGAATGTATATTCTGATGTTGTTCAGCTGGAACACTCTACATACATCCACCAAGTTTGTCCACAGGTGTGATTCAGTTCTCTTATTTCTTTGTTAATTTTCTGTTTAGTTGATCTGTCCCTTTGTGTCAATGGAGTGTTAAGTTCTCCCATTATAATTGTGGTACTGCTTATTTGATTTTTCATTTCGGTTAATATTTGTTTTGTAAAGCTGCATACTCCCAAATTTGATGCATATATATATATATATATATATGTATGTATGTATATATATATATATATATATATATATATATATATAATTGTTATCTCTTCCTCTTGAAGTTTTTTCCAAACTAGTATATAGTGACCTTCTCTTTCTCTTTTTTCTTTCTTGGTTTGAAATTCAAATTGTCTGCAAACAAAATAGCTACTCCAGCTATTTGGGGGGTTCCTATTGCATGCAGTATTGTTTTCATCCTTTGACTTTCAGTCTATGAGTTTCCTTTTGGGTTTGATGGGGTTATTGTAGATAGCATATGGTTGGATGTTGTTTCTTGATCCATTCTGCCAGTATGTTTCTTTAATAGGTAAATTGAGGCTGTTTACATTAATGGTTATAACTGGTTTATTGGTTTATTTTTGACATGTTATCTTTCTGCTGTTGATTCTTTACCTTTCCACTCTGTTTAATTGTTTGCTTGCTTTAGTGTTTTTTTCCTGTGTCTTTCTAGAATGTCTTTCAGTATTCTTTGCATGGTTGGTTTGGTGGTCATGAAGTTCTTCAGCTGTTATTTTTCATGAAAGTATCTTATTTCTCCATCCATTTTGAAGGACAGTTGTGCAGGGTACATCAGACTGGGTTGGAAGTCATATTCCTTTAGGATCTGAAATACTTCAGTCCATGCTCTTCTTGACTTCATTGTTTGTGTTGAGAAGTCTGCTGTTAATCTGATAGTTTCCTTTATACTTGATCTGTCTCTTCTCTACAGCAGCTTTTAATATTCTGTTCTTATGTTGGATTTCTGGGATGGTGATTATTATATGTCTGGGTGTAGTTTTATTTTGGTTATGGCTATTTGGAGTTCTATATACTTCACTAATCTGTGTGTCAGTTCGCATTCTTATGCTTGGTAAGTTTTCAGCTATTACTGCTGTAAATAGCCTCTTGATATCATTTGTGTTGTCCCCTTTTTTTCATTTCTTCCTTTTAATCTTATGTTGTTTTTCCTTGTATCATGTTGCAGCTGTTGAATTGTTATTTTCTGATTCCTTGTTGTTTTTAAAAGATCTTTCCTTTCCTGTTCACTAGCTGCAATCTTGTCTTTGAGGTATGAATGTCTATCTTCACTTTCATTGAGGCAGTTTTGCCAACTTTCAATGGAATTTTTGATTTCCTGTATATCTCTTTGAATCTCTTTCATGCATTTTGTTTGTTTCTTATATTGGTCATTCAAGGATTCCATCTTTTTGCATTGTTCCTCTAACTTTTTAACAATTTCTTCCTTAGATGTGTTCAGTATTTCTTTCATTATATTTATCATTTATTCTTTTACCTGGGAGAATTTTTTTCTGATCTGAGTTCTTTCTTAGCTTCCCAGAGTTGTTTCTTTACTTCAATTGCTATCATTTTAGGAGTTCCAGGCTTATGGCTTACATTTTGTTCTATGTCTTTGTCTCCTAAGCTTTCTTAGGATAGTTTGAAGTTGCATTTTGCTCTTTAATTTTGTCATTTTCCTACATTCCCTTAGAGAATCTGAATGCAAGGTGTCAGTTGTTTCTTGGGTTGGGAATATCTATCCTTATTGCAGGGATTTTCCCCAGTTGAGTGGAGGTCCTTAGACAGATATTACCAGATGGCTCCAGCCACTTGGGGTCATCATGCAGGGCCTTACTAGTCTTGGAGTGAAGTGTCCAAGCTTCCTCACGGGCTGGAGAGTGCTGCATGCACTTTTGCCTTGCTAGGTCAATTGCAGGCAGCTATGGTCAGTTCAGAAGTTCCTGGGCAGGGCCCGGATAGGCCCAGAAGAACCTCCTGGTGCATCCTCTTGTGATGCGGGAGGCAGAGTTTTACCAGTCTACCAACAAAGTGCCAAAGCTTCTGTGTGCTGGAGAGCACTGCAGAAAATACTTTTAATATTACTAAACTACCAAACATCATAGCATAGCCTAATGTATCATAAATACATTCAGAAGATACATCAACTTATATTTGTGCAAGATCATCTAGCACACAGGATATTTTATAATAAGATGCTAGATATTTCTTGCAATTTATTGAAAGCTATAGTAAACCTGAGCACCAAAATGATGGAACAATATTAAGTTGGAGCTCATTCACTGGCTCTTTTTCTCTTTCATCCTCTCCCTCTCTCAGCTCAGTTCTGCTTTTTCTGGAGAACCTTACAGATTTTAGTTCAGAGAATGGTTCAAGAGGAATAGAACATTATAGTGGATTTTTTTTTCTGAGTGTGGTTCTGCACACTTATAAGCCCAGTTACTTGGGAGAATGAGACAGAAGGATCAGAAATTCAAATCCTGCCCAGGCAATGTAGACATTGGCTCAAAATAAAATTCAGAAGGGGCTTGGGGTGTAGTTCAGTGCTGTAGTACTTATCCAGCATACACAAGGGTTGAGTTCAATCCTCACTATAAGGGTGGAGGGGTTGATTCTCTAGTCTAACTAGATTTAAAGCACTAATGACTATCTCTCGCTGTAAAGAGGGCACTGATAGTTCATAGAGTGATGCAACAGTAGATTGTATATCTCCACAGGGTACTCACAAATACTCATCAAAGATAAGGTTGAAAAATTTTGTCAAACTCACAAGTGTTAGGAACTTAGTAGGTTAATTTCTGTTTCTGGACAAAGTAAAAAAAAAAGTTTAGGCTGACCTCAGTTCAAATTCCCAACTCAAGAGAAATATAAATGACCTAAAAACTTCTATGATTTCCTGAAAGAGACTGCTATCCCTGTAGATGAAGATCTGAGATTTCTACCCAAGTCAAGTCCATGAGAGCATAACTTGAAATGAAAATTGAATTCCAAGCACACAAATATAGTAAAGCCACTGATTTCCAAGAAATGGAATCCTTTGAAAGCGGGATCAGCACATGTGGGAAGGCCCTGATTAAAATGATTATGAAGGGTCTCACAATTCTGAAGAGTCATGTTAGTCAGTAAAAGCAAATGTTATACTCCCACCTGGGCCTTGTTGAGGAAACTGCATTGCTCTTTCCTGAAGCAGTTGCTGAGCATAACAAAGCTTATTCTGTGCAGTTTTCTCATTCAGTATTACTCCAGCTTATCACTAGACACAAATGTTAGCAGGCTTCTAAGATGAGGAACAAATTGTAACACCTGAGTAGGTAAGTTGTACTCTAAAAGAACTACTTGATTTATCTAATTTATGCAGACAACTTGGAGGACTATGGATAGAACAGATATTAAGGATGTAGGCTGATGGTGAAAGGAACACAAATTTGAATCAAACTGAATTTATTGGCATATATCCACTAAGGAGAGACTCTAGAGTAAACGCTGCTGTTAGAAAAGATTTCCATAGTTAAACTATTGGACTAAATTATGCAGTGAAAGGTGATCAAGGAAATGAGCTTGGAATGTTTGATCTTTCTTGGTAAATTTAAAGATGACACTCAAAGATTTAGGAAATTATATTAGAATCAGTAAGTTGCTTAAGAGCTACATACTCAATACTACTCAGTATTGAGAAAAATGTCTCCAGAATAAATGTTTCTCATCAGTGCTTTGGGAAATACATTTGTGAGGATCCCTGGCATCCTTGAAGAGCTCTGTGAGTGCTCTTTCTCTGGCAAGGACTTCAATTGAAACTGTTGCTGCTGAATTGGGAAACTGACACTTGATGAGAGCAATGGAGTGACAGGGGCCAGTGACTGTGCTCAGCTGACAATAGAAAGGTGAGCACTGTTTGTAATGGACAAAAGGATCGTTCTTCAGCTCTGTGACATCATTATAGAGAGGTCTTGATTGCCTTTCTCCTCCAAATAACATGAGTCTGGTCCTTTACATGATCAATAATATACTGAATCTACAGTGTCTCCCAATAGTCCATGTGTTAAAGGCTTGGTCCTTAAGCCCTGGCATTGTTGGGATATGATTGAACAATTAAGAGGAGGGGCTTAGTGAGGAAAAGTGTATGAGGGCTCTATCCATGTACAGGACAGTGGGACCTTAACCTCTTCCTCTCTCTCACTCTCTTTGCTTGCTAACTGCCATAGGGGAAGAGCCTTCCTCGGCTATGTGCTTCCATCATGCCAAAATAGGCTTAAAGCTATGGGGGATCAGTGACTGGACTGAAAGGCCTTAGGTCACGAGCTACTGTAAAACTTTTCTTTTATTAAATTGACTATCTCCTGTATTTTATTATAGTAGTGGAAAGCTGGTGACAACAAAGACATGTTGGCTGGATGTACTGAACAATAAATTGTACCTAGGCTGGTCTTACTGGTAGGAAATGAGCATGTCACAGGATGGAAAATCATCTGACAGAACTTCAGAGGGCCTTAATTCAGGGAAGTTTCTGAGAGTTCAGTGGTATGGTACGGGTCAACATGTCCCTTTTAAGGTTATGGATGAATTGCTGTATCTCATCCCCAAAATGACCACATCAAAAGATATAATGCCTGAGGAATCTCTTAAGATTTTGCAGTCAAAATTTCCTCATCTAGCTGCATTACTCCAAAACAGTTATGGGGTAACCCAGAAAGCTGCTTCTCTTCTGCGAGATCAGAGCAGAAGAATATTAGCCAGTAAGTCCAGCTGTCATGCAAAATATGTGGCTTCCTTGGGCTGTTTTAAACTGTTCTGTCTCTTAACCAGTCCAATTGTGCCTGAAGCACCAGTGGAAGATACCTTTATCAGGTCCTCCTAGGTGGATTCTAAACCAAAAACCTGCCATCCCACGAAAACAACTGTTTTCTTTTGGAACCACACTTTTAATTTACCATTGGCTCTTGTAGAGGCAGAATGCTTAACTTTGGGCTACCATGTTGCCAAACAATTGGAGCTCCTCACTGTGAAAGTCCTGGAATGATCTTGTAGGGCCCAGTAAGCCTTCAAGTTGGGCATATACAACAATTTTCAATATTAAAAAAAAAAGATGAGGGCCTATGTCACATAAGGCTCAGGCATGTCTCGAAGGTACAAGAAAGCTACGGGAAGAAGTAATGCAAATACCCAGGGTCCCCATGCTGAGAGGTCATGATCTTTCTCCTAGCCAACCTCTGTTGCCTCATAGAGTAATTCTTGCAATATGATGACCAAGCAAGTGAAATTCAGGCCTTGATGCAAATGGTTTGTATAATATGCGGGCATCAGCTGGAAGTGGGCAGATATAGCACTATTATCCTTTTCTGAGACCTTTCCAGAAACACTATGATGAAGGGAAATCTCAAGAAGCATAGCTTAGAGCACTGAACTTTGTTTCTCAGTTTGCTTCAATGTAATTATATAACAGATATGTGAAAATATATCAGTTCATAGGCTGTTGCCAATTGTTAGGCTAGATGTTCTGGAAAGTGGACAGAACGTGATTGGAAACATGGTGACTAGAAAGCTTGAGGAAGAGGGATGGGCCTCTCTGAATGAGGAAAAGGATGAGCTATTGGTATCCCATGTGAATCCTCACCAAAGGGTGACATCAGCAGAGGAGGACTTTGATGATCACATGGATGAGATGATCAGTCAGCCTCTCTCTCACTAACCATCCACTTGATGGCTCAGACAAGTAGTGTCCTTGGTGGCAGGGAGGGGTCTATGCCATTGTGCAACAACACGCACTTCCACTCACCAAGGAAAATAAGCTACAGCCAGTGGTGAAGGCGCAGGATGCTGGCAGTGCAGAGAATCACTAATTCCCCTGTAGGACGCACTTCCCAAGAGAGGTGACCCAGGTTCCTGTGGGTCCTTAGTCGTACTGGATCTTCCCCACAGCTGGAAATGGCAGCATTTTGTTCTTCCAGAAATGCTTTCTCTGCCTACAGAAGTACCTTCCCTGCTTTGTAGTACATATTCACAGTGACCTGGTGGTTTTCATATTCCCCAAACAAGAAATGTAAGATCCAGAAAGGATACATAAGCTGCCATTTGCTGCCTGGATATCAGCAGCAGTATTTTCCTTTCTTTTTAGCCTTTTAATATCTTACATTGATATGCCTCTTCATGCAAAAAAAACACCAGTTTTTATTTTCGATATTTTATATAATATTTCAAATCACATAGGTTTACTCTCCTTAGCCTCATTTTTTAGAAAATTTCAAGCCATTTTTAAAGGATTTTGTAATAACAGTGCAAGAATTTTGAAAAACAATAATATTTCAAAAATAAATTGGTAATTTAGGCACAATCATATTTTTATGCTAATGGAGATCAGTTGATTTTTGCTTCACTTTAAAATACCATAACACTTTCTATATGTTAAAGTCATTCTGTCTGTGGCCCCTCAGTACCACTTTCACTGTAGTCAGTTTCACTATAAACCTGGCCCATAGTTTATCTCTAGATCCTCACCACTTCTTTCTGTTAGTCAATATACAAATGTGATGTTTTCTCCCATTATTTCTTTGAACAAGTTAGGAACAAAATAATTAATTTCCATATATCAAATGTATAGCAATTTTTCTAAGCTTTTAAATCATCTGAATGAGTTTGGTCAGTTGAATTATCCATATGGTCACACTTCTGTGAATAATAATTATTTTTCTCTTGTTTTTCAATTTGCCACAATTTATGATGCAATAGTTTTTTTTTCTTTTTCACCTTTCTTTCTCTTTCTCTTTCTTTCTTTCTTTCTTTCTTTCTTTCTTTCTTTCTTTCTTTCTTTCTTTCTTTCTTTCTTTCAACTTCTCATTGCAAAAGCAGCTAAAATAACAGTAGTGCTAAAGGAAGATCACGTCTTTGTCCTGGCTGTAATACTTCCTCATTAAATCTTGAGGAGAGCTCTTGTGGATGTTTATACATTCAAGCATATGTGGACAGAGAGGGACTAACACCTCCCTCATGAGGTTTTGTGAGGATTATAAGCTATAAAAGGCACTTGGGATATGGCCTGAGTCAGTAAAACCCTTACAATGATGAATTTATATGTACATATGCATAAGGGATATAATTGTTTATTCCTCCATAAAACTGCAGCCATAAATGATTGAGTTACATACACTAAACACTTAGACTAGTGCTTGGGATATAGTAAGAGTTCAATAAATGTAATCCCGTAGTGTACAGAAATATTAAGCTATTTTTTCAAGAACTGAGGTTTTTTTATCAATGGGTTTTATTGAGTTAGTTTTTTTAATTGAAACAAAAGTTGTCCATATTTATAGAGTATGATCTGATGTTTCAATACATGTATACATTGAAATATCCAAGTCAGGTTAAACATACCTATCTCCTCAAATATTTCTTCTTTGGTGAAAACATTTAAATTCGTTTTCACAGTGTGTTTGAAATTTGTGGTTCTTTATTGTTACCTGTACTAATCCTATTATGCCAGAGTAAACCAGACTTTATTTCTCCTATCTAGCTGCAGTAACACCTCGTAACACTGTCTCCCTAAACATCCTTTCCTCTTACCCTTCCCAGAATCTAGTAACTACTATTCTTAACTTGTATGAGATAAACTTTTTTAGATTCAGTATATTAGTGAGGTCATGAAGCATTTATCTTTCTGTGCCTGAGTTATTTTACTTAAAATAATGATTTCTAGTTCCATTTGTATTATTCCAAGTGACAAGGTTTCATGCTTTTATACAACTGAATGATATTCTATATGTAGGCCCATATATAGTAGATATTTGTATACTTTTTTCTTCACAACCCATCGGTCAATAGATGCTTAGATTATTTCCATTTCTTGGCTCTTGGCTATTGTGAATATTGGTTGATAAACTAAGGAATTTTTCTGAGTTTCTGAAGACTACTTTCACTTTTAATCTTTCAATAAAATTAAGAGAGCATATTTTCTAGAACTAACTCACAAACTTCATGAAATCAGTTCTTGCACTTACATTTAGTGAGCTGCCGGAGTTTGAAATTATTTTCCTTATGAAATTTGGAATCAATATTTTAAAAATGCATGGATATTAGGCTTCTCTTTTATTTCATCATAGTTGAGTTTTAGTAGGAATATTTTGTCACTTGAAAAAATGTTAATAGAATAGTTACCTAAATATACAAATAATAGCATTAAAGATTTTAAATAAACTGGATAGTTTCACTTGTTGATTACTGAGGACAGAAGTATTTTATTTAAGAATTTAGGAAATCTTAAAGATTATTAAAAATCTTGTTTCAAACACCAGTATTTTTTAGTTTTTGTTACTGTTTGTTCTTTGGATAAAGAAGGTATTTGACATTCTTCTTTATATCTTGTTTTTAACTATATACAATTGTTTTTGCATTGTTATGAGATTGACATGTTTTGGTTTTCTATTCGTTTAGCAGAGTTAAATTTTACAAAGTCAGCTTGGGAGTGACATATTCCATGATAAGCTGTATAAAATGTTTTATTTTAAATTTAATTTTACAGAGTTTAACAAAGTGGCATTTTGTAAATTCTGTGTTTCCTTCTGTATGATCATTACCCCTCATAAATCTGTGCATTTTCTTTCTTTTCTTTTTTTCCTTTTTTCTTTCCTTCCTTTCTCTCTTTTTTTTCCTTTAGTGTTGGTTAGATTAGGCAGCTGTTCATTTCCTAAGAGTAGTACATATTTTTCTTTACTTTTTCTGCCTATTTCATTAGTTTAGTGACCCTATTATCTCCGTCATAACCTACAAGTTTTGATTTTCCCTTTCCTAATAATTTTTGGGTGTGAGAGTTGTCATTTGCAGTCTTTCCAATTTACCGGGTAATTAAGCAAGGCCACGTTCTCTCTAACACTCTAAGGTGTGCCATTGATTTGGATATGGGCTGTTGCATACTCATCAATGTATACATTATTTTCAATTTAATTTTTAATTTAAATTTTGAAAAAAGTTGTTTATACAAAAGTTTATTTTGATTGCTTGATTTTGGTTGGTTTGGTTCATTTTAGGATTATGAATACTTCTTTCTCTTTTTATTAATTTGCTTTTTTGCAATAGAAACAGAGATAATTAAACTGAAGTATTGTTTCCACTTTTTTGTTTGCTTATGTGTTATTCATTTTTTGTGTGTGTTGCTTCATTTCATTTTGTTTTCAAGTTTCTTATGTTTTTTAAGTTATTCACTAGCTTTGTGACTATGACTTCAGCCTTTCCCATTTTTCTCATCCATTGAGTAAAACAATTTCTAATATTTCTTTTCATAGCTATAAAAGAACACATTTTTGTTAGTTGCATTTACCACTCAACTCTTTCACTTTATGATTTATATGATTATATTTTATCTTTGTTCAGAAATTTGCCTCTAAATACTCTGTTTTATCCTCTACAAGTAACATTTTTAATGCTTCTTATGAAATATGAGGATATTATGATTTTATATGACTAGATACCATATTTTCAGTGTGGAAATGTTACACCATCCTTAAACTTCAGCTCGTACGATTTTTCACACTGTGTTGAAATCACAGCATTGCCACACTTGTTTTAGCTTTTGTTCTTGAGTTAGAGACAGCATTTAGCACCATTTATCTAGCCATTTAACCTTCCCCCTCAGTTCAGTACAGAATCCTAGTTTCTTTAGTGTGGCATCATTAGAATGACTCCATCTGTTCTTAGCAATTCTGCAGTGTGAAACCATCACCTCCATCACTAAACCACTTCATGCCTCATATAAAATTCTTGGGATATTTTCATTTATTTAGGAATTTAGACATTGCTCTACTGTTTTTAAGCAGTGATATGAATTTTAAAAGACTCCTTATTTAATATAATGTTTAGTAACCTTATTAAGATGTGTTTCAGGGTTATCAGTAATGTGTCAATTCTTTCCCAGAGTTCAAAATGCTCTTTAATATTTAAAATCAACTTTTTGTTTCTAGCTGGGAACAAATATTAAATCGCACTTTAATTTTCTTTTTTTTCTTTCTCTTTTCTACTCTTCAGAAACAATGGTTCTTCTTCAGAAACACCTGCTATAAGACCACGTTTTCGACAACTATTGCTATAATTTCAGCACCATATATTTACTTTTCAGTTCTTTTTAAACTCGTTTTTTCTTTTTCTCATTCCTGTGCTTCACAGACCTTTTTCTGTTTTTCTGTTATATTTATTCTCTGTTATGCAGCTCCCATAGTTCTTTATATGTTTGCATTGGCTTAATTTTTATTTCCATTTCAAAAGGTTGAATTCTGCTACCCAGATTTTGGATCTTTCTTCGGCTTCACCTTTTTGTTCCCTACATGTCATTTCTCAATTTTGAGATTCTATTTTTTTCTTTCCTCCTAGACGTTTTCTTCATCACAACTTTTTTCTTCTTTTATTTTAGACAATTTCAGCAGTTATTATGTACTCAATAATAGCACTTTTCCTCCGGTGTGTGTGCGTGTGTGTGTGTGTGTCTGTGTGCTCTGTGTATAGTATGATTTTTAAAAATAGATGCAATAATAATTGTAAACTAGATGAGAGAGTCAAAACCACGCTTTCAGGCCTTACATATTTAAAGAAACCTAAGGCCGTGCGTGGTGCAGGCCAGCAGACATAAGCAGTTCGTGAGCGTAACAGCTGTGTGTCTCTAACTTCCTGTCCCCATCAAGTCTGCCTCCTACAAGCACAGCACAGGTGTCATTGCCCATGCTTGCTTTAGGTGCTCAGCAAGTTCCCTGGAGTGTCTTGTTTTCTTGCCCTTCCCCCAAATGTCCTCAGTATAGTACGCTGACACAGCAGGCCCTTGTTCTCCAGTCTCTGGGCCACCTGGCTGTGAGGACAAACCTCTTCATCACCCCTCATTGCCTCAAACACTGCAGCTGTGGTTGCTGGTCATGCCTAACTGCCTTTCTACAATTCCACTCTCTCTCTCTCACTCGCTGCTTTTGATCAGATTTGCAAAAAGAATTAAAGAAAGGCAATTTCACTCTTATTTTATTATTTCACTGTAATCATACTTCAAAAATTTCACCTCTTCCAAAGAAAACTAAGTAAACATATTACCATAGCTGTTATTATGTCACAAGTCCTTGGAAATTTGAAGATAGTGATAAAATATCTACATTTTTGAGAGGTTGCCTTGCTCGTATTACTTATGGTATGCCCTTAAGAAATGAATACATTAACAAGAAGCCATCATGTGATGCTGGGATTGCAGGGAACACTGATGTGGGAGGTTCCAGAGGCTTTGGGACTAGCACGGAGAACCAGTGCCTCCGGTGGGTATCAGATGCTGAGAAGAGAAAAGCTGTGTGGCGGTCAGGGTAGAGAGGACTCTGGCTGCAGGGACAGCAAGTGCATGTTTCCCACAGTGGAAAGCAGGATGGGAGAGAGTGCTGAAGAGGGAAATGTGGGCTTGAGGCCAGGAGCTTCCAGGTGGGGTCCAGGATTCAGGATCTGTGTTTCAAGTGCACAATGGGATTTTTGAATACTATAAAAACAATACTTCTTATTATAGAATCAGATATCCCAGAGTCATATGTATTATTTGAGTGATGTTATATTCCTGAAAACATATACCTTCATGATTTACCAAGTAACTGATAAAATATTTCCCCAGCAAAGAATTCTGTAGATTTGATGTGCAACCGGAAACACTGATTTCCTCAGCCCACTGTGATCTTCCCTCTGGAGACACTGAACTGGGACAAGGAGTTCAGCAGCAGCGTCACTGGGGACCTTGGCTCACTAGTCCTCAGCCAGAGAATGTTGTCAAAGGCCAGCATCCCAGCCCAGTGGAGGACTTTACCAGACAGGTTCTTTCAAGTAGTCTGTGGTTTAGTTTTCACAACAAACCATTGGAAATAGGTTTACATTACCTCTATTTTACAGTTGAAGAAACACAGATTCAAAGGTTTAAGGCATTTGCCCAAATGACATACCTAGTAAACAACAGAGTCCAGCAAGCATGCATGGCTCTGTTCATTCACCGGCTTGGGCTGCACCCCAGTGCCTGCCACCTGCAGGTTTGAAGTAGAGGAATTTGGGGTAGGAAGGACCTTCCTGGCCTTTAAAAATCCTTTCTGATTGACAGTGCTCTTGAAAAACTTAAAAAGAGACTGGTCGAGTGAAGCTATTTATTTATTTTTAGTAGAGAGCAGACCCCCTCCTCCCATAGCTCTGCAGCCTTGGCCTTGGCATTCAGAACTGATAACAGCTGTTGAATACCTGAGCCGTTTTATATTTGCCAGGAGATGACAGGAGCTGTTTTATATTTGCCAGGAGAGTGAATGACTTGTAGCAGCTCTGGAACCCTGATGAGTTCAAGGCCCAGAGTGGAGACTGCAAAGGGTAATTCCCAGATAATTTGAGGGGAAGAGGAAGCCAGACAAACCTCTGTTTTGTTCTTTGAAATTGTACTATGAGAAATGAATTGAGAAATCTGGAAAGAAAAATTGTCTCCCATAGCATGCTTCAAAGAGGTTTTTATCTTCTATTTTCTTTACTCTTTGGGGATTGAACTTCAGTGTAACTCATTTTGAAACTGGGATTTTTCCTTTCAATTGGGGTGACATTTAATATGATAAAATCTGATGCTTTCTTAAACCATCAAATGTCTTAGATATAGGTCAGGCAAATCCATTCCCAGCTGCATATATACCATGCATATATCTTCCTTTTTGTGTTTTTGGTATGTCGATGGTGGTGGTGGTGGTGGTGTAGGGATTTTAGATAAATGTTGTGTTGTCTTTGTTTAAAATACTGAATATGATCACAACCTTTACATAAGAGACTGTACATGGCTTACTTCAAATCAATCCAATTTATCACGCAGTGAGTGACTGCCATGTGCAGATGATGGAGTTCAGAGAGGAGCAGGATGCTGCTATCCCAGGCAGGCATGACATGCGAGTCTCACTCCAGGCAGCAATGGGTGAAGCTCCACATATCTTTCTGAAACTCCAAGGATCTCCTCATATCTTCTTTCATCACTCTCTGAATTCCTTAAACGGGAGCAATAAGTGATGGCCACATAGCAGAAGAGAGCTGTGGAAGTGGGTGTATGGAGATGAATATGATTTTACTGAGTTTGCTGATTTTTCTCAGCTTTTGAAACAGATCTGGAGTTAAATGCTAACCCTTCTGCTTGTTACCTTGGTTGTGATCCCCATCTGACCCTTGAGGGGGTTGAGAATGGACCAGCAGGAGGAACACAGCCTTTTTGATGGCTTCCCCTACAGCAGTCGCTGATTCTGTTACAGGGCTGCGTGGAAGGACTTTGCTACCCTTAGGCACTGTGACTTTCTCAACGACCTCCCACTGGAACATTTCAGCTGGTGTTCCCATGACAATGACGTGGCACCCTTGCTTCTGTCTTTTTTTCTGAGGTGCCTGCTCTTTACCCCTTAGCCAACCAAAGGACCCCATAGGAAAGTGAGTGTAGAGCTGCCTCAGGTTGGGTCTCTCCCACATACCTCACCTCAGGTTTGTCCTTTTCACTGCTCTCTGTGGAACTACAGTTCAGTCCTGCTCTAGTCCCTCATTGGTCTGCCATACTCTTCTAATTATATCTCTTTGAACAAGAAAACAAATGTCACATGAGTTTTTAAAGTACTCAGGTCAAATGAAGTGTAAGAAAGTTCACAACAGCAAAACAATAACAGCAAAATATGCACTCTCTGACCAACAAACAGAATGCACAAAGGAGGGAAATACTCATAGAGTGTGGGAAAGATCAGCTCAGAGCCCAGTCCATAAAAAATCATTTCTTCAAAGTGGTTTTGGTTCCACAGGACATTTATCAATCTGGGCACATTTTCACTTGTCACAACTGAGATGGAAATATCTCTTGCGATCTGATAGCCAGCAGCCATGAGACTGTTAACCAACCTAGACTACACTAGCCACACTCCCACCATCTAACCACATCAAAGAATTGCCCTGACCAAAATGTCAACAGTGTCAAAGACAAAATTTCAAAAGGGGGTCAGTATATAAAACAGAAAGCAGTAATGAAAGGACAAAACAGGACAATGATGAAGGAAAAATGGAGAGCTAAGAAAGCATATTGAGAACCTCCACAATAGCTGAATGCAGAGCAAGAAAAATCAGGAAGTTAGAAGCCTTTACATAAGTCATAAAGGAGATGAAGGGCCAAGTATGAATATTTATGTTTCCTGATGAAAAGATCTCAATAAATGAAACAAAGCAGTATTCTAAAACACAAAATAATATTTTTGATTTTTCTAGAATTAAGGAAGACACAAAATCTGTTTACCCAAGGGTAGATATGTTTTATATCAAGCTCTTTGGGATGTGAAGAAAGATTAATTCCAATCCTTGCTGCTCTATAGATTTCTTCCAGTTTTGAAAGTGGCAGTTCATGTTGTTAACAGTAAATTCTCTGATGAAAACTATCATGAAAAACTGAGTAGAGGACATTTTAGAAACTGCTTAAAAAATGTGAAAATATTTCCAGAAAAATCTTTGGTGAGAATATTCATGAAGGGCATTAGTAACAGTATTGGAGTGGGAAGATGTGCCAAAGGAACAGCTTTTATACGTTTATTCATTTTACCATTAATTATTATTCTTTGCAGTGTCACAGATCAAATGCCAGACTTTTAAAATGGTGTGAACGAGACCCTCTGCACCCTGTTTAATTTTCAGGCTGAGATGTAATCTCAACTGACAGTCTTCATCTGTGTCCCCACCACTGATCGGGGACACTGGCATGACCACTCAACCAAGGGTCCAGCTCTCAAAGTTTTGAATGAAACCTGAGGCCCAGTCCAGTTCCTCATGACACTATGTCTGGAATTCCCAAATGTACTTTGACTCTAACATGTCAAGAGAGGAAAATCTGTATATTAAGATTAAATTGGTTTTAATTTCCAATAAATAGCTTTTTCTGTTTGTATGACTGCTGAGGTTTTGAGCACCAGCAAGAGACACTTATAAATTAGAAATAAGTACATTAAAGCTCAGTGACAATTACTTTGTTGGAAATAGACCGGAAGGGTGATGTGTCCATTCAGGATCAAAAAGTAAGCATTTTCACATGTCAATCAGATTATTTCTGAGTAGAAAACCTTTGTTCTCCCACTATGATAGAAACTTTTTGTTTGTTTTGATTTTTTTTTCTAATTTAAAGTGAACTTTGCCTGGCAAAGTTCCTGGGATGTAGCATTTCCCTGACAATGGTTATTATTTACTCATCTTACACGAGTTTATTGCATTATTTCATTATCCAGGAAGAAGAAAATTCCTATTTTACATGCAATCTTGAGAGACTTAATACTACTTTTCCCAAGTACCCACTCAACTCCTTGCATTTTGATACAACATGATCTTAAAGACAATGAACAGCAGCATGAAGTATGTGTGTAGTTAATCATTATGAAAAGACAAGGTAAGACAAAGTCACAAAATAACTTTGAGGCAGGAAACAAAGATGGCCTGTGGATAGGTAGCATGATAGAGAGCCTCTCTGAGAAAAACAACTCAGATGCTAGAATTTAACAGCATGGAGAAGGCCAGACGAAAGGAGAGGAATTCTCATGACCCAGGAAGAAACTGAGGAAAAAGAAAAAGAAAATAAAGAAGAAGCATGGGCATGTGTGGAGCTGGGCACACACCAGTCGTTGTACTGGGCACATCTTAGAGTCAGACAACTCACAATTGAGCCAAGGTCGTGGCCCTGCTGAGAGCGGGGCTTGGTGAGCTCAAGACCCTTGGCAGGAGGAGGTGGTGCAGCAGGGCGTGGAATCGGTGAACTGAGCTGCACAGACTTTGGTGAGTGCTGAGAACTGGGTTCCCCAGAGTGGGATGACCAACTAGAAGACATATTGGATTTGAGCAGGACAGGCTTGAATTGACAACTGAAGCGTCATCAGTCAGTGGTTCCTGGCCCAAAGTGAATTGGTGGGATCTACTTGGGCTGGGTACCCCTGGTCGGGACCCAATAGTCAGGGTCGAGGCTGTCCCAAACCTATGACATCTGCAGGGCACAGACTAATGTGCTAAAGACACTCACTGGTTGACTGTCTTAGAGGGGAGGGGCCAGCCCACATTGCCCCTGTGTGCACTTCACAGATCAACAGAAAACTGGAGAGGGCAGCAATCCCCTAGCCAGTATGCTTCAGAAAAACTGTAAGCAATACGGAAAGGTCCTGAGGCTTCCACCATTCACTTGTCTGAAAGAAACCAGAAACATGACAAGATATAGAAACAACAAAAAGCCTCCAACTGCTGACCCAGAGAAAAAAAGTCCAGGAGAGGTAAATACAAAGGAGATTGAGGGCAGCAAACATGCAATATCAGACATGGCCTCATCAGAAATAAAAACTTCCGTGACCTCATAACAAATTTAAATCTGACATTCTAACTCAGGTGAAGCAAGATATAAAAAGATTAATAAAAGAAATGGTGGGCACTCCTCAAGAAGACACAAATGGAAGAATGGAGGAACCCAGAAAAAGGAGAGAAGACTTTGATGAAGAATATAAACAAAATCTAGAATACGTGAAACAGATCCAAAGAGAATATCAGAAAATTAAGAACTCCATTGAAAGCTGGCAAAACTCCTTGACAGAAACTAACGACAAACTTTCAAAACTTGAAGATAGATTTGCAATGTATGCTTGTGAAAGGAAGGATCTCTTAAAAATAATAAGGAACCAGAAAGCAAGGACACAAAGGCTAGAAGATAACAAGAGCATTTATAACTTACGAATAAAAAACATGAATGAAGAAGCAGGGACAAATACAAATGAAATAAAAAGGCTATTCACAGGAATAATTAAGGAAAATTTCCCAAGCATAGGAAACAAAAGTGATGTTCAGATATATGAGGCATACAGAACTACAGCCAGCTACAACCAAAACAGATCTACACCCAGACATATAATAATCAGGATCCCAGAAGTCCATGACAAGAACAGAATATTAAAAGTGATCAGAGAAAAGAAACAGATTGCCTATAAAGGAAAACTCATCAAAATCACAGCAGACTTCTCAATGCAAACTATCAAGTCAAGAAGAGCTTGGAGTAAAATATTCCAAGCTCTGGAAAAAAATAAGCTCCAACCCAGATTGATATACCCTGCAAAACTGTCTCTCAAAATTAATGGAGAGACAAGATATTTCCATAACAAAGAGGAAATGGGGGAGTTCGTTACACCAATCCAACCCTGCAAAGAATACTGAAGGACATTCTAGAGAGAGAGAAGAAAATCACCAAGATTCCAGGAACAATGGCAGAAAGGTCTCAGTGAAAGGGGCAGACAGTGGAATGAAGGAGAAAAGTAAACAACAATGACAGAAAAATAGCATAGGAGAGTTGAGGCAGAGAAGATTTGCTATATCGCTGTTTTGTCTTGACTGATTTTATTCGAATCTGGTATGCTTGATACTATCAAGTCTGAGAGTAGAGGCAACTACTCTGAAGATGACAAGATTCAATAGGATACCCATTCTTGTTTGATTATTAACTACCTTTGAAGTCCTGTAATGTCTCCAATGTTTGGTTTTGATTAATAGTGCTATGTACTGCTATGTTTAATTATACTATGCCTGACGATATAGACAATTTTATTGAAAATAACAAGAGACATCATAGCAACTACCATAGGTCACCTAGTATTGTGGTTTTATATGTCCTTTTCATTTTGTGTTTTTCTAGAAATTTGTTTTGTTGACTTGCTTTGATTTGTTTCTCTCTCTAATACAGAAAGGCGAGGTATACATGTAGAGACTTATACATGTACAGACCTTCTAAACAGTTTACAAGAATTTATTATACTTATTGTAAAAAAAAGAGAGGAAAAAAGTATTCTAAAGGATATAACTTCATGTATGTTAAGTGAGTAAGCTTGATAACCAAATTACTGTTTCTGTTGGATAGGTGAACAGAACTGGTTGCAGTCTCACTATTAAATGCCCACTTTGTGTGCTTTACTTTTGTAACTTGAACAATTATTTCTAAGAGGAAAATATGTAATTTATCAACTAGTGATTTCTTACTGTTTTTTTTTTTGAAATTATGTACTATTTCTACCCTCTTTCTGTCTCGTTTTTTTCTTTAAATAAATAAAAAAAAACTTCGAGGCAAATTCTTCTTAAATTCTTTCGTCGTTCCTTTAAGAATACTAAGATGTAGCTTTCATTAAGATCATATTAAATTTATGTTCTATCAGTAATAGTGGGACAGTTTCTTCATTGAATTTATTCAGATTTTTATTCCTGTACTTTAGTAGATGAAAGAAGTCAAACAGGGGCCAAACTATGGCTGTTTCATCAAAAGACTTATGGGGGGAAACAAATAGACAATTATAGACTTATGTGACAAACAAAATTAATAGTAAATAAAAACAAGAACCTGGTAAGAGTAGCCAACAAATTATTGGACCAGGGAAGCTGCAAAACTTTCTGCAGAATTATAAATAACAAGAATTATAATAGTAAGAGCCTGAAAAACTGGACAGGAATGGGAGGAACACAGGGAGGGAAACCACCTGGACAGCATGAGCGTGAGCAAAGCCCACAGGTAGGCTCAGGGGAGTCCCCAGTATTTCTCTGTGCAAATCTAAACAGAGAGATGGCCCCTGTCCTGATTATTCAAAAGGTAACAAGACATGCGCACTCCTCAGCCTTGCCTTGTTCATGAGCCATGCTCCATGTATTTTACCATTTAGGCACATTAAGGTTCGTCTCTGAGTTCAGCAGGAACTAATAAGCCACAGTTTGTGGCCTTTTATGTGTTACTTTGAATAAAGCTGAAATATTATTCCTTCTTCTCATATGTGACTTTGAAAATATGTGTAAAACTGTTTACTTATATGTAGTCAAAATATTTTCTTCTATGGCTTGAAATAGCTTACGTTCTATGTAAAAACTGAGTTTCTATATGGAATTTTCTATTTTTTGACTTCCTTGTCAAGTTTTACATGTTTTCAAGTTTTGGATGTTTTCATTATATCAAAATATTTTAAGACTATATCTCATTACTTTTTTATTTTCAATATTACTCTAGCCATGTTAGATTTATATGAGATTTAGAATCATTTGTCTACTTCAGATTAAATATTGATAAATTCATTGACTTAATGTTAATTTATGTATAACATGATGATATTTTTATGAGACTAATTCTTTTATAGACATTTCTTGTCGAGTCTACTGAGAGTCTGTAAGGATATTTTGTAGTTCCTTCATACATTGGTTCTTTGTATGTATCTTGATTTATTTATCCAGAGGCTTGTATTTTTTAATTAGAAAACTTGAGTGTTTTTGCATTCTGTCCCTTTCTTTTTCTAGTTTTTACTAGGTTTGCATTTTGTTTTTTATTAAATTTATTTTAGCTGATCCATAAAAATATGTGCATACACATATGACTGGCATGTCATGATGTTTCAATATCTGAATGCATTTTATGCTATTTGAAAGAAGTTAAACTTGTCTATTTCCTCAAACATTTGTATTTCCTCAGGATGACAACTTTCAAAAGATTTTTTTCTGGCTTTTGGGAATGTGAAATCCTGTATGTCCAGTGGACAGCAGCACACTGACGCTCCCCCTGCTCTCAACCCTCTGTGAGCACACACTGACCAGGGCTTCCTCATGTTGCTTTTCCTTGCTGCCTTCCACAGCCTCAGACAGGCACGTTCTACTCTCAGCTCCTCTGAGATCAGCTATTCAGATTCCACGTGTGCGTGAGGTCACGCAGTCCTCATGATTCTGCTTACTTTACTCAATACAGCGATCCCAAGTTCACTTCACCTTGTCATGAACGGTAGAAGTTCCTTCAGCCTTTCACAGCTAAGTAGTGTTCCACTGTGTTTATTCACTGGATCTTTGTCCATTTACCATTAGATGGGCATTTCATTTACCTCCATTTCTTGGCAACTGTGAACAGCGATGCAGTGAACAGAGGAGAGCCCGGGGCTCCCTGACACACTGACTTCGTTTCTTTTGAGGTAACATTCAGCTGGGTGGTGTAGGCTGAAATTCTCCTTTGAAACTATCAGATTCTAATATTCTTTATGCAGTGTTCTGTTGGCCAAATTTCCGCTTCTTTGATGAGAATTAATTAATTTAGAATCTCTCTCTCTCTCTTTTTTTTTTTTTTTCTTTTTGTATTTTTGAGACAGAGTCTCACTATGTAGTTCAGCCTGGCTCTGAGCTCACATTGTAGCCCAGGCCGGCCTTAAACTCAGTGATTCTCCTACCTCAGCCTCCCAAGTATTGGAATTACAGACATGTGACACCATGTCTAGAGATTTTTTCTTATGGAATCAGTTTCAGAAAATAATTTTTTGTTAATTTCAACTGATTTTCTATTTATTTGCTTCAAATTTGCTCTCCAGTTGTTTTGGTGGCTGTTTACTCTTTGTCATAATCATATTTATTTTGCATTTTCCTTTTTTCTTTTTACTGAGCCAGTTGATGTTTTATCATTTTTTCAAAGAAATAACTTCTTTTATCATTTCTGCTGTTTTTTTAAAAAATTATCAATTCATGTTTTATCTTCAATAATAATTCTTTTCTCCTCATCTGCTGTTGATTAGGTTGTTTTCTGACATTTTGTTCTCATTTTCAGAGACGTCATAAAATTTTACACTTTCATCATTTTGTTGAACATTTTCACTATTTTTCTTTTGTTTTTATATTTGAAATTGTATTCTATATGAGCTATTCTCTCTCTTTTTCTTTCTTTTTGTGGTATTGAGGATTAAACTGGGACACTTCGTGAAACTCTCAGTTAAATTTATTTTTTGCTTTGAAACAGGGTCTCTAGAGCTATACAAGACATGTTCAAATGTGTGATCCTTTGTTTCAGTCTCCAAAGTAGCTGAAATTACATGTGTGTGTCAGGACCACGAACATGATCAGTTCTTTTTTTTTTTTTTTAATGACCAGTTCTTTGGTGGCATCTTGCTCCTACAGCATAGTGTTTTCCTTGTGATTATTTTCTAGAGCTTTTGCAGTTTAAATTTATAGTTACTTTGGGAACCAGGAGTGGCTTATTAGAGTGACAAACTTTTCATGGTGACCTATGAAAAATGCCACACAGGGCTGAGAAGAGAGTTCAAGCTGTTGATCAGGAGTGCAGCTGCAGCCGATGGATGGATGGAAGAACTGCTCAAGAGGCAGAGACTTAGGAATAGAGAGCACATGTGGGTAGAAGGATAGGAGAGGTGTGGGAGATTGTGCTCTAGGAGCCTCAGAACTAGAAGGAATACTGGCATTCAGCCGGATTGTAAAGTTATGGCTGTTGAACACTAATGCAATATACAGAAACAGCTGAGAAAAGAACTTTCAAATAACAGGAAACAAAGGATTGAGGAAGGATCATGGAGCCCCGAGCATGGATGGAAGGGCAGATTAAGAGTTTCTGTGATGAAGTCTGAGAAAACCCAGCTGCTATGCTTTCCCACTGGACAATGAGAGCCTTGAAGAATTGGAATCAGAAGAGGTTACCAAAGAGGTGTGATTTAAGTGAGTACATAAAGGAATTCATGAGTAAAACAACTTTTCAACCTCAAGACAAATCATTAAAACTATTATGCTTAGTCAGAGAAGACTAAACCATAAAACAAATGATTCTTAAGCAGCCAGCTGTGGTCCTGGTGACACCTCTGCATAGACCACAGTCGCTGGGCACACAGCCTCCGTCGGTCAGCCTCTCTGTGCTGTAGCGCCCAGCTGTACAAGCATCCTGACAGCTAGTTGTTTAACTACCTTAGCAGCAAGCATGTAACAGGCCCTGGTTCAGTCAAAGCAGTCACATTAGTTATAAATGTAGACACAACCTTCTTTTGCTAAGATTTATGACAAGGAAAGGGACAAATTAGAAAATAGAACAAAATAGCTCCCCTGTGTGACAGATGTGGCATCTGTCTAAAGAGAAAACATGTAGTGTTTATTGAGTGGAGCTGTCACTGAGTCTTGGCATAGCTTTAAAAGGAAACCACAACATGCTGACTTTGTTCCACAGATTGAAACATACAATTTTGGAGGCTTTGATGGGAGGAAAAGGAAAATGAATGGAGAGGCTGGAGTGTTAACTGGGTGACATGTGCATCAGCCCGTGTGCAAACACAATTATGGTTTTTACACTTCGCTTTCTTTTGTTTGATCCCAGATAATACCCTCGATGACATTTCAAGGGAAAATGAAATCTCTCTCTTTTTTTTTTTTTAAACTGTGTGGAAGAAAACCATCTGGTTAAAATTGAATGTAATTGTATTTTTTTAAAAAAACACATTGTATTTTCAATGCAACCCAAGTATATATTTTAAAAATACACTAAATATTCCAGACTTATTTTTTCTTATTTATAAATGTAATTCCTTTGTTTTCTTTTACTCAAAACAAACATGCAATAGTGACAGCGTACCTCTTCACAAAGCTGCTGGCAATCTCCTGTTTACCGGACAGTGGCCCTGGAAACAGCAGGAAGCCTCTGTCACAAAGTGACCCTTTATACGATTTTGCCAGATGGGGTTAATAATATTGCATGATGATTTCTGCGATGCTGTAACTTTCAGGTTTTGTGCTGTTGTTTTGTGTTGACGCTGATTCCTTTAAGCTTGCTCTGAGTACACACAAGCTGTTCTGCTTACTGAAAGGACCTCTGTGGCTTATCAGATGGACACATGTTGCTTCCTTCCTCTCTTCTCTTTCTTTCCATTCTCCTTTCTCCAGCTTTTGCTGTATGCAAATGCTTCTCTGGATCTCAGCCTAACTCTGCATTGGCAACTTCGCCGGGCCAGGCTGTTCAGCGCACCCCCCGTCACTGCCCCTTCCCTGCCCGTCAATGTCAATCCATTACTTTCTCTTCTGCGTGACTTGCAGAGCTGCGCCAGTCCAGTCAAGTTTGGAACTGGTGTGTGCTTTGCTGCTTAGTTCACTCACTTGGGAAATCCCATCCAGAAATACAGTTCCATGCTTAATTGCTAATATTAAGTGATTTTAAAAATTTTTCAATGAATACCTAATTAGAGCAAATGTTTTCTTTACTAACAAGTGATTATAACATTCCAATCACGTTTACAGTAATTAAACAAAACTGGCTGGCTAATTACAATGGCAAAGCAGGATGCCACGCAGAAGTGTCTTAAATGTTCTCCTGCAGGGATTGTCATAGGGAGGGAACTCAAAAATTTTCTTCTGATCACTCTCAGGGCAGCTTCTGCTGGTACATCCTGCCCAGAGAGAGCAGTTGTTTAACTGGAGACTCTGCATGTCCATCATGGGAGAGAGAAGTCCTCGTGGTATCACAGCTCATGACTGGCATGGCTCAAAAGGACAGATTACTGGAGTCCCTGTCCAATGCAAACCCCCAGAGGGCCCAGAGAGCCTGCCACTAACTGAGACCCCTCAGGGTGAGAAGGTCTCAAAGAGCCACTGAAGCCTCTGTGGTCTTTCATTGATAGAACTAGGAAGCAAGGATCAAAGAACAAAGAGAGGCTTTTCACAGGGTCTCATGGAGGTGAGGAGAACGGGACAGTGAGGACAGTCTGTTAAGTGACTGACTCTGGGACTAAACTGAAAGACAAAGAGTATAGGGACGCCAGAGGCCAGAGCATTCGCTCCTGCAGGCAGCGGGCTCTGATCTGCTGTGGCTGTAGCCCAGTCGCTCTCTCTGTAGCCTCTCTTCATCTCCGACCGCATATCCCAGCCGTTGGGCTCGTGCTCCGCACAGGGATCTCACTCATACCTCGAGCCAGTGCCCTCGCTCCTAAGGCTTCTTCTCCACATTTTTTTTTTTCTTTTTGCTTCCTTGAAAGGGAACCAATTACTTCAATAGATCACGTGTGGTGATTGTTGCTGGATACTAAGATCATTTTCAAGGCTCAAATTAAATGTTAAAATTAGTAAAATTGTGTATTACATGCTGTGAAAACATAGTTTGATATTAGCTAAAAATAAAAATATTTACCTTAGCATTTTGGTCCTCCAGAAGATAACCCACACCGGCTCTGGATTCTTGGACCTCTAGTACCGTGCAGTCGGCCCCTATGGGCATGGTTAGGTGGTAGGAGCTGTGGTGTCCACATGCAAATGCTATCCACTGAAGCAGTGGAAGAGCATATGTGCTACCCCTGTAGCATATGCTCAAAGATCTGGCTCTCACCTCGTGTTCGGTGATCAGCAGTGAGGATGACTATACTTCAGTTTTCTCTTATAGATGCTCTATATCAGACTTCTGCTAAAGTAAGAAGTTAGATCCTAAAATGTAATTATGGGGCTATCTGTGCATTATCTACAATGTTAGTATAGAAACAGATAATTAATTTTATTTTTTTAATTTTTAAATTGTTTTGGAACTGGGGATTGAACTCATGACGATACTCCTGTGCCAGGCAGGCGCTTGCTCCACTGAGCTAAATCCCCAGCCCTTGAAACAGATAGTTAGACATTTGCTCTCATTCGCATCCTTGAATCAAGCTGCAGAAGTAGTCTTGTAAGAGGAATTTTCTCTAGTTAAAAGTACATCGTCTATGCTGCTCATCTCCTCCCAATATTCTGGGAATTGAGCTGTTATAGTTTAAAGCTTCCTATGTGTTAGATAAGGACAAGGATAGAGCTGACTAGAAATCCAGGTTGTGAGATAAAAACGGCCCCCTCTCCTGACCAAGGAATTTACAGAATGTACCTTTCCTACACATCTGCTGCTCATATTAGGAAGCGCCCTCTGCCACCCAACTCTAGACCTCCCTATGGTCGTCTCCTCCAATAAATGTAAAAAGCCATTTAAACTAACCAATGCCATCTGCTTCTGTGACCACGCTTGCAAAGACCCCTCCTCCCTTTGTTCTGTAGCTTAAAAGCCCTGCTCCAGCTCAACTCGGGGCTCTCTGTTCCTGTGTGTTCAGTGAGCCCCATGCATGCTTGGACAATAAAGACCCCTTGCTAATTGCATGAGAAGGCATCTGTTGGGGGGTCTTCCTACACGCGGTGGGCATCTTGACCCCCACAGTCCGACTGGAAAACACCTGAAAGAAAATTTACAGAAAGCTCTTCAAGGAGGCCTTTCATGCTACATGAATCAACTGAGTCACCTAAACTGAGATAGGAATGCCTCACTAAGTGCTTGAGCTGAGAGAAATGTGACAGTTGAGACAATGACCGTGAAAAGCAGCTGTTAGACAGGGCTTTTGGGGAACGTGGGTTTCATGTGAGCACTGAGGGCAGGTATATAATTTAGTAGGAAAGGGATAGTTGACTAAGAAAAAGTCAGAGAATGGAACTAGCAGTGGTCTTGACAGAATTCAGGACTCAGATTTGGATGTTTTCCCAAACCACACCTGTGTGTTTTATTGTGTCATTTAATAAGCATCTACCTTGCATTTTTATTAGTGAGTCAACACCCTTTCTGAGGTGGCAACCAGGTAAACACCACGACTCATCCACAAACTTGGGTAACAGAGTGGAAGACTGACCTGCCCTTAAAGGAAGAGTGGGCAAACAAGGGCTTGGGGACCTCAGCCTGGCCTTGCTCCTCAGCTTCATGGCCTGTTCAGGCTGCTTCTTGACTTTGTTGAGTGCCTGTGTATGCAGACTACCCAGAATGGCACATTTTCCCTTTCCCGTATAACCTATCTGTTCAGACAGCAGGAATCCTCCTGCAGAGAAATACAGCCATGGCTATATTCCTTCAGTACTCACATCTACTTGCTACTGTTCACAGTGCTTTTCAGATGTTAACTAATTGTGCTGGCCTTTATCAAAATGAAGCCTCATGTCATCATGGGTGAGGCTTTTTGGAGGTAGATCCACCTATGATGTGTGAATGTGGATTAAGGGATTATTAGTCCACTGACTGGTTTAGCAGTTCTGAGTATGGATAACGGGAAGCCCCACCCTTGCCATGGGTGGCACCGAGCAGTAGGCTTGTCGTGTGGATGGGATAAGAGGAGAAGGAAGGCTCATTGTTGCTACTTCCTGCCTGCCCTGCCTTGGACTGTGGCTCCTCTGTGATGTGGCTCTGCTGTGCTATTCTGCCTGGGAGCTGGCTGGCTATGAACCAAACCTTTTACAAACTGTCAGTTAAAATAAACCTTTCTTCCTTTAATTTGTGGATTTGGGGCATAATGTCTCAGCAACAAGGAAGTAACCAAGACACTCATCCAACTTGCCCTAAGGAGGACAGTTGCTAGGTGACAGAGCTAGCATCCGACCCACAAAGGCTCATTCACAACTGCACATTTTAAAACATACAGCTGGGTATGGGGGCACACTCCTTTCATCCTAGCCCTATGGGCGGCTGCATCAGGATGATCAGGTGTTTAAGCACAGCTAGGAAAACTTAATAACTCAGCAAGAACCTGTCCAAAGATTAAAAACGTGCAGGTGTAGTTCAGTATGAAGACCCTGGATTCAACCTCCAGTAATGCAATCAAAGCACGACAGCAGCTCCCTCACGCTTCTTTGTCACCATGACGTATCCCTGCCTTATAAAGCAACCTGCCTTGTCCGGGTGGAAGATTCACTGTCGCCTGTCAGCTCCTAAAGAAGGCTCCTTGTGGCTCATATCAGATACTTTTCTCACTGTCATGCCACATTGGAGGCAGGGTCTTCAGACTATGGTTCTTGGTTTTTTGTGTTTTTTTTAATTAAAAATATTTTAAAATAACAAAATACTTTAATAAAGAAACTTTAGAATAATATTAATAAATCTGTGCAAAAGAATGAGTAATTCTATAGCCAATATGCAAAGAATCTAATCATAGATACCCATTTTAATTTTTTTCATAATTGTGAGCATTTTCTTGGTTTTTGAGATAATAGGGCTTACAGATTTCTTCTTTTGGCTTGTGTCTTAAAGGTAAAATTGAAGATTATATACTCATAATGATTTAAAGATAATTTATTTTAGTTAACCTTTTTCTTTCTTTTTTAAAAATCTTTTTTTGTATAGCCAAAGTTCAAGTAGCCTTTAAAGCTTTTCTTTGATTCTTCCTAACTCACCTGTTGCAGTCTTGTCCAGAATTTGCTATTTGCTTTTTTCCTGCCTAGAGCCTCCATTTTCCTACCTGATCCAGACCTGCCTTTTCTAAAAAGCCCTATTAATCTTGATTCCATTGAGAAGGGAGATTTAAGGCTTTATTAGTGTTCTAAATGCTAACTGTTCTCTCTTATTATCATCACTAAAAATATTAAGTTAAAGATACATTTATTAACAATGTTTTCACTTTTGCAAATAATCATCTTTAGCTGAGTCACTGTCCCTGCTTGAAGCTTGAGGTGCCCTATAAAAGTCAAAGAGAAACAGACACAGTATTTAATGCCTTACTTTAATCAATACAAACACTGTTCACCTCAAACACTCAGGATCCTTCTCATAGGTCCTGAGAGGATTCTTCTCAATGCTCCTTAAAATATTAGCCTCTGTTCAGGTGGTCTACTGGCTGACACACAATGATTTTATCCTGTAAGCTCTCAAGTTAGAGCTCTAATGTTATGTATTCAAGATTGAGTAGATAGGCTTATCAAAAATAAACACAAAGAATCCTCTTTTCTAAAGAATCCCTTTGTTTCATGATATGATTCTATTTGCTATCAAAATTCAAATCCATACATGACTGAATAAATTAAAATGTAATGGGACAAATGTTAGAGTCAATAAAAGAGGTCAATTGAAAGGTGGAGAACTCAGATGAGTTCTAATCAGTACCCGTATGGTAATCAGGAACAGAACAAAAATTATTTTATTCAAATGCAAAAGCGCACTTCAACAAAGCTTCTTAAGATTTGTTAAACCAACTGAAGTGAGCTAATTGTTAGAATGACTGTAGATCAGTTCCTTTTGTTTCATTGTGTTTGCATTGTCCTTCCTGGGAAATGAAGTTGTCAGTCTGCAAATCTCTAAGATGATTTGTTAACCCGGGCACTGATGATTCGAGGGGAGCGTTCCTTCAGCTACTTTGCCACTAAATGCTACATTTTTACTGGATTTCTGATTTCCCTCTTTTTATTTAATAACAAGAATCCATGAATTATTTTTTTCTATTTACATGATGTTGAATACTTGGACTGTTTGGAAATTTTAGATTTAGATGGTATTTCCTTTTCTTTCTCTCTGTTTTTGTACCACCAGAAAGTGATGCATGTGCAAGGTGGAAACGGTCTTCAATCTTTGCGGTGGTGCCTCACTGGCAATGATCAGAAGTGAGCTATTTCTTTCCCTGTTTGTGACATCGGGACCCAGCACACATAGAAGAGATTGCATCTTCAAGGGACTGTCACATGTAATGTTTGCCACCTAGTTTTACAATTGTGTCATGGAGATGGAAGTTGTGTTATTCATTTTATGCATCATAACGTCGGTTACAGAATTGAAATTTGAACTACTTTCTCAAATCGCAAAGTGCCACAAATAAAATCAACCACAGTTGTCTGTCTTTCCCACAATCAACCGTCATTCTGTAAAAAATAAAACTGCAGTTTTGCTATACTGTCACACTTTGGATACCAAATGTGTGACTTCTTCACATAAAGTAATTTTCCAATTTTCTGTAGACACAAACTGTTTGCCCAGCCATTTAACTAATTCTCATTGTAACTCCCTTGAGACTCACAATGCTAAACATCAATTTGAGAGGCTGGTTTCAATATTGAATTGTCAAATAGGCTGCTGTGGAATACATTGTAGATCTGAGGTTTCTATTGTCTCCCTCACTATCTCCTCCTCCAGCTCAAAAATACCAGAGCAACAGCTTGACTTATGTTTACCAGCTTATTGAAAATGGTATTAAAATAATACAGATAAATGGCCGAATACACAAAATGTACAGGATGAGGCAGGGGTGTAGGCAGAACTTCCATCCCTCCCTCCATATTCCAGCCTTTTAGTATCATCACACATCCACCAATTAAGAAGCTTTCAAAACACTGACATTTCAGATTTTATGGATGCTTTATTACACAGGCATGATTGCTTAACTCATTAGCCTTTTATTATTAAGTCAGTCCAGCCCTTCTCCCCTCTCACCACATGAGAGTTTGGGGTGGAAAGTTTCAGTTCTCTAGTCACATGGTTGGTTTTCCTGGTAACCAGCCCCGATCCTCCAAGGATCACCTAATTCACATAAACTCAGGCTT
Source organism: Hydrochoerus hydrochaeris (assembly GCA_004027455.1). Lineage (NCBI taxonomy): Eukaryota > Metazoa > Chordata > Mammalia > Rodentia > Hydrochaeridae > Hydrochoerus > Hydrochoerus hydrochaeris. The sequence goes on along the minus strand of PVLA01000170.1, from coordinate 222,479 downwards.
GGCTCAGTAGCAAAGTGTGGTCATTTCATCCCTATCACTCAGCAAACTCCATATTAGGAATCGAAGGGTAGAAAGCAGACATTTCTTATTATGATACACCCTGCTGATACCTACTCTGTCGTATAAATTCTCTCTCTCTCTCTCTCTCTCTCTATATATATATATATATATATATATATATATATATATATATATATATATATATATATATATGGTGAAATCTTGAGTAAAAAGATCTCTGCTAGTAAAAGTCACTGACTCTAGGATAACTGCATAAATTTAAGTATTGCACAAAGCAGGAACAGTGTTAAAGCTCAGCAACTGTAATGAAAATTAGGAGGTGGTCCTTTTTCACCTATAACTGATGAAGGACCTTACCTGGATATAGTCATAAGAATCAAAAATGGTAAGATCCTAATACTTGATGCTCACTAATCCTTTCTTCTTTTAAGCAACTCCGGCTATCTGAATGGTGGGAACTCTGGATAATTCCTCTATGAAAGACACATATTAGTGATTTTTTTTAAATCAATTAGTTTAGATTTGATTGTGTTGCAGTGAAAAAAAAGTCACTAAATTTCAATGGCTTGAAACAGCAAACATTAACTTCTTGGCATGTATGGATACCCTCTGTGAGTTTAGCTGAGACTTCGCACCCCCTGGGTGCTAAGGTTTAGTGAGGAAAGTACTTCCCTCGCAGACACATTGGGCTCAGATAACAGAGAGGAGAAGCAGCTGATGAATCAGACAGCAGTTTTTACCATTTCTGTTCAGGAGCAGAGAGCATCAGTTTTGCTTCATTTCATTGGTTTAAACAAATTGGATGGTTGAGTCCCTTGTCAAGGAGCTGGGAAAGCATAATCGTCTGGGAAAGCATAATTGTCACAGATACAGAGACACTCAGTGTTTACGGTTCTGGTCTATCACAAACTACCAAATTTCTAAAGTTATTTTAATGGCTTTCCTGTAAGAGAATACTTACAAATTTAGTTGCTTGCCTATTCACTTACTTATGCATTGTTCCTCAAGTGCTCCTGAAGAATGTTTGCATTATAGGTAGTGTGCTTCGTGTTGTAAATTATATATTTAGAGAACAAAAATGGGATCTGCAGGTAGCTAAAAAATATGGTAGGAAAAATAAATTTCTGTATTGGGGGATTCCTGTATCTGTGTACACGTGTATATCTTCTGAAGAATGTCATGGTGTCATAAACCTATACACAAATGTAGGTAACACACACAGCTCCAAGAGTAATGAGGGTTCCATGTGTGTGTGTGTGTGTGTGTGTGAGAGAGAGAGAGAGAGAGAGAGAGAGAGAGAGAGAGAGCATGTGTGTGTGTGTGTGCATACACATGATGCACACTCTGGAGGTTGAACCCAGGATTTTGGATATGCTAGGCAAGCATTCTACCATTAAGGAACATCCCTAACCCTGTTAATGGAAAAAAAAAACTGCTCAAGTTGTCCTCAATTTGCCAACCTACTGCCACAGCCTGCCAGATACCTAGGTTTACAAATACATAGTACTCTACCTGGCTCACACTTAGCCTTCTGAAATTCATAAGAGGAAAAGAGAAAAGAGCACGAGGTAGGACATATGGTCTGAGCACACATTCCAGTCTAAGATTTATACATTTCATCAAAACAGAGTCCACACCTGATTCTCCTCACTTCTGAATCTGAGAGATAAACAAATGGAGACAAACAGGTGATGCAATACTTGGATTCAGAGTGCAGACAGAAGAGGGAATGGCACCAATGCATTCTGAAGGCTTCTTTGACAGAATCACTTGGACTTAAAGTAATGCTTGCCATAGTCAATGGCCAGCAGAATCCATGTGTCCAGGGAGAAGGCCAGGAGTTACTGGAGAAAGAATGGTCGTACAGGGCCACTCCTTGAGATACAGTCCTTTCACACTTTCAGATGACCAGCAGAAGTTTCGTATGCATAGTGAGATGTGTGGCCTCCATGCATTGACCGCCAGAAGATTAGAAAGTTTTTACCCAGAACACAAGTCCCATACAGTCACCAGGTGCCTATGAGGCAAAGCGTACCTGAGAGGGAAGCACATTATGGAAAGTCTGAGATTCACCAGGACTTGACAGTGCCACATCCAGGCTGGCTGTTCACACTTGATGTTGAAGATTTCTGTTAGTATGTTTTTCACCTTAATCTCCTGGCATGCTTTCGTACTAAGTGCATGTAAGAAACTCTGTACTTTGGGAAGCAACCACTCGGTGGAAGAAATCTAGTGTTCTTGGATATATAGTTACACAGCTTCACATTTCTTAATACTTTTGAAGACCCTTGAAAGAAGGATGTTTTTATACTGGTAGAAGTGTCCAGTGCCCTGTGTATGTCAGGAAACTGCTGAATGCCAAGACAATGAGCAAACGATAGTGGTTCTTACAAGGAGAAGTTTCTTTGCATTTGATCATTTTACCATTTCAGTCTACAAGATGTTTATTGTCTCTCATAACCCATCAAACTTTGGTACACTGCTGGTGAATTCATTTTAAAAAGATATGAAAGAATCTTTCAGAGCATAGTAAATCAAGTTTCTTATAGACTGATTGATAATGTAATGCTTTTTTAATAACCTAATGAGAATCTTTTCAGATGTCTACTAGCTTCAGGTACTGCACATGATCCTAGGGAATCCATGAGGATGAAGAGGTTTGAAGACCTCACTAATTTTGTAATTTAAAACACTAGCATAATTGAAACTTTAATATTAAACATGTATAGAGCTGTGAGAGCAATGGAATTTACTTGAAGGGGTTAACACAAATTGAGCCTTTCTCATCATGAGAAGCAATGTTGAAGGAACAAATATATGAATGGAACTGGAAAAACAACAGAGAATCATACTAAATTTATGTTTCCTTAACACATCCATAATGAAAAATTTGATGTTATAGTTTTGTTATATATCCTTAAGTGGTAGAAGAGAATGAATTTTATAACACTGTGATTTTTATAACAATCTATAAATTTGCATAGCCATGACATAAACAGTTCAAATTGTGACTCTAAAATACCAAAACCAAACATTATCAGTCAGTATTGATTCGATCTAATCTTGCAATACATACTCCATATATTTCTTATCCACTTTTTTATTGTATCACTTCTCAAGCAATCACACTTTTTAGTGTGGATTTAGAGGATTTATTTGTTATAAACATTTAGGGTAAAAATAGTCCTAAGTATTGAAATGAGAATGTTAACAAAGAAGTCCAATTCTCCTTGTCCTGTTGCAACTGGATTATTTTTAATATGTAAGATTTATTAAAACATATTTCAACTATGCTGAGGAATTTAAATAAGGCACGCATTCCCACATAATTTTGCCTCCTAATAAAGTTGACATTTACAAGATGGCGAGTAACAATTGCTTATTTCTTAAGCAATTTTGATTTTTGTCAATACAAGATAAATTAGTCAACATCAGGCAAAGTATGCTTAGGTATTTGGATTAATCAGGTGCTCCATCTTGTCTGCAATATTGATAGGAATATTTAGCAACTGTACCAAGTAGACTGGGTGATAAAAATAAATACAGATTTTGCTACAAACTGCAAATAAGTGCAAAATTAATCTGGTTGACTTAAGCAGGAACACAGAATAACATTAGCATTTAAAATAATTTTATTTTGATTTCCAGAATTCATTGGCAATAAAATATAAATACTGCAAAAAAAAAACAGTACAAACAATTTCTTTTGAAAACTAATCATGTTTGTATGGTAGATAATCTTTTCTGACATTGTCTGTGTGACTTTATGCTACTAGTTTCTCTTAGTTCAATGGAGAGGAAGTTTTGTGCTATTATACATTTCTTCATTGTAAGATACAATATTTTCTATCTGTGTTACATGCAGACTGATAATGCAATGTGTTCATTGTTATTATTCTCTTATTATTTTGTTATGAAATTTTGATTTATTTTTTCATAAAATAATATATATATAATTGCAATAAAAACAATGATTTATCCCTTGCAAGAATGCAGTGAAATCTACTTCCTGACTGAAGATCTGATATGCAGTCAAATGTTGACTGGTACATCAGAGTTTCTAGCCTGACTCCTCCTTGTGCACTTTGGCCAAGTTCTTCCCTTCTGGACATGAGACAGTGCTTCACAAACACTTTCCCATTACAGCATCCACATGAGATTGGTTTCTGGACTTCCACAGACACTATAATCTACAGATACACATGTCTCTTACATAAAACGGTACAGTGTTTCCATATAAACTCTCACATACTTTCAGTTCTCTCCAGATTTCTCATAACACCTGACATAACATGAATGCATGGAAATAGTTGCTATATTGTATTGCTTAAGGAATGATATGGAAATGTTACATGTTTACTAAAAGTACCTTTTCCCTTTTTTCGTTTTGTATTTTTATTAGTATACATTTGCAGTGCATAATGATTGTAGTCCTTGTGTGGAGTCAGTGCATGTACATAACAGATTTTAACTCTTTTCACACCCATCCCTTCCTCTCCCTGGCCCTCCCTCCATGTCTTGATTTGCTTTTCATCCTAGAAAGATCTATTTCCTGCTTCTTATTATCTCTCTTTTATTTTGCTCTTTCTGTTTTGGATTTCTCAGATGCAAAGAAACAATGTGACATTTAAGATTTTATGTCTGATTTACTTTCTTGACATTAAGATCTTAAGGTACATTCATTTTCCTAAGAAGTATTCCATTTTTTCATTCTTTCTGGCACAGTAGTACTCCACTGTTTTAAAATACATTTGCTTTATCATTCATATATTGATGGATATATGATGGACATTGCTTCCGAGATTTACCTAGTATGAATTATGCTATTATAAACATGAGAGCCTCCCACTATTTGTTACTTAAGAAGAGACCCAGAAATACGTTATTCAAATATATCCTTTTAAAAATTCTTGTAGATTTTTAACTGATGTATAAGATTATATATATTTTTAGGGCACCATGTGATATTTTGATACATTTATACATTGTGTAATATTCAAGTTTGGGTGAGCATATCTATCTCCTCAAACACATATCATTTCCTTGTGATGAAAATACTTAAAAAGTTCCAGAATTCCTGAAATAGTGCACATTATTCTTAATTATGAAAGGAACACCTGAAGTTATTTATTTCATTTAAATATAGCATAGTACCTTTAATAATCTCAGCCTTTCACCACCACCAGCACTTCCATCTCCACCACTCCATAACTTTTGCCACTCATTATTCTTTCAGCTTCTGTAAGATACACATTTTTGGTGGCACATGTGAGGGAAAAGGTTTGAACGGCATGTTTTTTAAACATTTTTGATCCTTGGTTGGCTGAATCCATGGGAGTAGAATGTCTGGACCCAGAAGATCACGATAGTTTGAATTGGGTTCACCAGTCAGCACCAAGTCTACAGAAAAGGGCTCTTAAAAGCAGCAGTTCCCTTCACTAGGATTCAACATCATCACTGCTGCTTTTCTTCTAAAGAAATATTGTAAATAAGCCTGTCTTGCATAAAGTTTAGTTTTGGTTTACTCCATTTTTCTCAAATATTCTAATTAACTTATGACAATTACTGGACTGATTTAACCCACTTTTCTGAACAGATTTGTAAGAAGAGCAAATTTAATCATTTTTCCCATTTTTAACTTAAAAATTATCTAATTGACACATTTGCCTTTGGGATAGAGCTATATCTACTTTCAGCATCATTTACTTGAGGGAGTACTCACGTAGGTAAAGCAACTTTGAAAAAAAATTAACTTTGATAAAATAACCCAACACATGGTACATGCAGAATACACAGCTCTAGTTCCACCTGCTCCTGAACTGTATATTTGGAGAGAAACCTGTGAGACCTCTCAGACAATGGACCATTTCCTAAGATCCATGGATCCCTAGGACCAAGGAAGGTACATGATCAGTGATAGATGACCCAGTAAATCAATAATTGTTATTGACTCATTCCTATGTAAAAAGCTTTATTCTAAGCACTGGAAATATAGTGATAGGAAAGAAAACAATTGATCACCTTCTGGGGTTCATTATTATACACAGGAATATTGAAAAGTCAACTAGTATCCAGTGCATACATAGTATTTCAAATGGTTATAAGTGCTTGACAAAGATAGAGTGGGTGACATACTGTATTGTGTGGCTGTTTAGTGTTTTATGGAGAGTGGTGGGGAAAATGTCTTGTTTTATGGTAACATTTAAGTGAGGTAAGACCGAGGGGGGGAAATTCAATGTAGAAAGCATAGTAAATGCTAAAGTTCTACTGAACAGGTGGAGCTGAAACACAGACAGCTTCCTGCACCATGACAGGAGTTTAGGTGTGAGTTCCACCGAGAAAGAAAGCCAAAGGTGGTGAGAAGAGGGGCCATGTCACTTAGCAGAAAGGCACTTAGATACTCAAAGTTAGTATTTTTAAAGTAAACAGCAGAGTCTGAGGGTGACATCTGGGAACTCAATGAAGAGAGCCTCCTGTAGTAATTGGAAGTAGAGATAAGGGCAAAGGAACTTTCAGGTTGAGATATTTTTGTAGAGTCATATGTCTGGACACTTAGATAAGAGAAGAAGGAGAGAGGGAATGCTTCACATGCAGTACTGAAATCCAGGAATGATAAAGCTGGCATTTACTAAGAGGGGGAATAGATAGCCAGAAGGATCAGACCAAAGTTGGGTTTCAGATTTGCTAAATGTTTGCTCAGTTTTTATTTTTGTAGTGCTGGAATTTGAAACTAGGTTCTTGTGTGCAGAAAACAAGAGCTCTGCTAATAAACTACACCGCAGCCCAGGTACTCGCTAAATCTGAGATGACTGCTGACGTCCAGGAGGAAAGAGGGCTGTTAAGATTACTCACAAAGGGAAGACTAATTCCATGAAAGAAAACAAAAGATAGGTAATAAGAAGTAGGGGCTTTTTCTCAAATAGGAAGAGGATCACGAGATGGAAGGCATGGGTGGGAGGAGGCAAAGGGAGCAGGACAAAAGAAAAGTGATGTGAACATGTGACAAACAAATCCTCACAAAGAATGTGATCACCATGTACTGCAAGCACGAACTGAGACAAAATAAAAACAGAGGGGTCCAGAGATGAAGGCAGCAGCGCGGGATGTGGAGGACACTGAAGGAGGGATAGCAAGCAGCCTTGAATCTGAATGTCACTGAAAGAGTCTTCTTGTGAATAGTTGCCATCCTGTGAGGGCTAAGAAGTAAGTGAGCGGGAGTGTAAAGGATTTCCCCAGCAGCAGCATCTGGCTCCTTACAGGGCTCAGTTAGCAGCACTGCGGTGCTGTCCAAATACAGCCTATGGCTGAAACTAGGGATTGGCCGGTGAGACTTGTGCTTTTTCATCAGTGCTTCCTATGTGTATTGAAATATAAAGCACAGTTAACTGGAAAGAAAAACAACTGTACGATGATTATGTATTTGTGGACTTGAGGTAACCTTTAATAACTATTAAAAATACTTCCACGTGGATCGCGCACTCCTTGGTTGTCATTCATGGGATGTGTGCTGTGAAGCTGTCTCTAATGGAAGAAAGTGGAAAGGAAATGTTGGGAGATGGGAGCGGAGCTCCCGGTAGACCATGTGGGTAGTATGCGCCAGTCACTGGACTACATCTGGACCAACAGCACCGTGAAAAAATAAAGTGGAACAGTCACTGGGCATGTTCACTGAGCAGATAAGGATCATCCCAAGGGAGGGGCAGAGTGGACCAGCAGATGAGCAATTGGACAGCTTAGGGCAGCAGCTGTTTGGCAGTCATGATGGCCCTATCTTTATACTTGGGCAGTCTTCAGTTTCTAGTGTTGTTTAAACAGAGAATCTCACTCAATTCTCACAGTGATCTGAAGGATTGGTATCTAATGTTGAGACTCCCAACATTTGTGATTCTCCTGGGACCATGCAGACTGGTAGAAGTTCTAATCTCAAGGAGAACTGGATTAGGATAGAGGCTACATGTTTGAGCAATTCCTAAGAATTGTGAAATGTCAGTTCTGTTTTAAACTTGTTCCTATATTCCCTGATATCTCATTCCCAGCCACTTATTAAACTTATGTGGTGATACTTTCCATCTCCAAAGCCTAAATATCAAAACTTATGTGGCTTTAGCTTACAATGATGTAAATGCCCGTGCTTTAACTACATTTTAAAACAGTTCCCAATTTATGAATCTTTTGCTTTTTGCAGTTGTCAAGTTGGAAGACGGAGCTTTAATTCAGTCATTTGCTTTATGCATTTTGGCTAGTGGGGCTTGGACTGTGATGACATTTTTGGAAAAGAAGCAGGAAGATGTGCAGTTGTGTTGACATTACAATCTGGAGATGTGAGGAATTAGCTCTGTAGGAAATCAACATGATATAGGATCAGCGTGACCACTAAATAGATGAGAGTTGCCAGAGAAACTTTTTATGTGCTCCAAGCAATGTGGTGGTTTGTCTTTCTGTTGATGGATGTGATACATGATTTTTCTAAAATCCAATTCAATTAAACAAGTTTTAAATGCCCCTTTACTACATATCAAGCATATGTAGTGGTTTTCCATGGCATCATTCATATAGCTAGTCAAACATATTTAGATTTATATGAAATAAACTAGCTTTGACTTTATCTACCAGCAGACTGACTTCTTTTCAAAAATGACCAGTTTCATCTGCTAGGATCTACACCAAATTTCTGAGCCAGGGATTTTTTGGAGACTATTTTGAAACTAGCTTTTAATGGATGTGTAGTATATAGCAAGATCATCTACACTATTCACATCTTTACTGTCTCACATAGAGTTTGTTATCACAACCCTTAGCCACTGGCTTACACACCAAGGAGAGGTCAGTGGGTGTGACTACAAATGATCAACTAAACTTTTAATTTAAGTTTAGTTGAGGTTCTGGTATTAAATCAGCTAAAGTTGGTCTGCTTTTCATTATCGCCATGTATGACCAATGCAACACAATGACTTCAGTGCATTAACTCATGAACTACTTCATACCATCTTTTTAAAATGTCTAAGAACTCAGGAAATGATAATATTCTTTTAATATCTCTAAGTCAGATCATCCTCTTCCTCTGCTCCAAAGAGAGCAGTGGTCCCCTTTTCCATAAGGAAACATAGTTCCTTTACTCTGTTCAGTATTCCATGTCCCTTACCCCCGGCCTCATGGTCTCTACTCCTCCCCTCCCTTCCTTCCTTCATTCCTTGGGCTTCACTGGCTCCTTGCTACACAGTCAGCCTTGCCTGCTCATCCACCTGGCCATCTTGGTTTCTTCTGCCTGAACTACCTTCTCTGTAAGGACCATACTGCCCATCTTACCTCCTTCAGGTTTTATGCAGATGGTGTTCTTTTCACTGTGGCTACCTTAGCCTAAAGGTTTAAAGTCAAGACTGTCTCCATCCAGCATGCCCAGGACCTTTACACTGCTTCATAGGTTTATATCCCTAACATCTTCTGACACACTATTGCTCACTTACTATATTTATTTTCTTTCTCTTCCACATGCAGTATGGATTCAAGAATGGATGCATACTTTTTAAAATTTCTTTTCCCCATTGTATCTTAAATTTTTGGAATAATGACTAATATATGGTAGTTGTAAATTTTTTGTTCTTGAATGAATGAATGAATAGCTGGATGCTAACCATGGGCCTTGTATTCTGTAACATTATTAAAAGTAAGAACTAAAGAAAAATGGGAGAAATATAGGCCATCCAAGAAGATATCTGAGAAGCCATCACATGTTTGGATTCATTTTGTCAGTTCAGGAAAAGAGGAAGTGTTGTGTGTTGTGATATTCTGAGGACAGAAGTTGCTGTCTGAGGTGACCAGACGCGATCTTACACAAAATACTCTTGCTTTGGCTAAAGGAAAGGCAAAAAATACTTTTTCAATTAGCACAAGGACCACCTATAACCAAATAGCCAGGCAGGGAATAGTGGAGCGTGGGACAAAGGGCAGATGTCAAAAGCAGAAAAGCAGAGCTAAACAAGACCAAGTGGATTGGCATATTTAGGAATGTGGAGACCAGTGCTTCCTAAGCAACCCAGGAGACTGACTTTCACAGAAAGTCACCCTAAGAATGCTCACAAGTGGGTATTAGATAAGAGAGCTGAGACTGAGTGTAAAGACAGGATGAAGAGAACAGAAGAACCCATTCTGCGCACTTATGGGCAGCAACCTGAAAAACAGCTCCATATGACTGCTAATTCCTCAGTAGGAATTTCATTATCCTAGTTAACATCAACTGTAAAATAGCAAGCCAGAGTAAGTCACAGATAGTCTTTTACCAGAAAGAAATCTTTCATCTGAAAATGGAGTTAAGTTGGCCAGTAAACACGTTCTGTTTTTGTTTTAACATTTTATCACAAGCAATTTTATACGTATAAAAGATAAACTGGATAATCTGTCAACCCCATTCATTTGTTTTCCAAGTGTGACAATTTTCATATTTTCCCCACTTTTGGTAATCTGTAGCTGCTCAGTGAAATTATTTTGAAGAAATAAAAACTGATCTACACAGCAGGAGAAGGAAGTGTGTGAACAGCCAAAAATGATCTAAAACATGAATAAATTGTGCTAGTAATTGATTAAATTTGATGACTGAGAGCCATGTGTAGTTTGAAAAATAACAATTGCAGTGTTATTAGAGGAAGAACCTAAAATGAACTTAGAAGTTTCTATGTCCAAGTCAGTAGGCTAAAGATTTCATAAGCTTTTTAAAAAAAACAATTCACAATTGATTGCAACTTTAAGAGCTTCATTTTGAAGATAGAAGAATGGGATTTTCAAGAGCATTAGTAATCTGTTGAGGGCTGCAAAATGAGTACATAATGGAACAGAAGCTCCCATCTGTCTGAGTCCACAAGCAGAGCCCTAATCACTCTTTCACACCAGTGAAAGGCAGGAACAGAGTGGAAAGCTGCAGACAATTGATGCACATTTTTGTGAAGGGGGTGCTTACTCCTGTTTTCAATGTATGGTGCTAAATATAAAACCCATGACAATTTGAATTTCCATTGAGCTACATACCCAGTCCTTAATTTCTTTCATTTAAAGATTAGAATGTGCACATAAACCAGTAAAGCATTATGGTTTGTTAGTTAGTAACAGAATTTTAGACAACATTACCCATTTCTGATACACCAGGAGCAACTTTTTGGAAAGCAACTATGGAATATCACTGCATTAAATTTTCTGTCCATTCTATACTCATTTCTATTTCCCATAGACCCCTGTAAATGGGCTTCTCTTCTTTAGTCAGGATTATGGTGAAAATTTTGTGCAAAATCCTGTTTTAGAATCTCTCCCTATCATTTCTAATGTACTGATCATAACCATGCAGTTTCTACTTACTTAACACTGCCCGCTGCTTCTAACCTTTATATTGAAGTTTTAATCTTCACTTTGTTGAGTATCTAATTACACACCAGGCTCCAAATTCATTGACTTTACACTTTTCATCTTATCCTCAATTGACAAAATTTCTAAATTCTTACACAATAAGTTGATTGCCATAGAGATTAATCATTATCCATAAGGTTATTCTCCTATTGATTTATCGCATATCACATAGCACACTTTACCTATCTTTCTGCACCTCTTGTGTTCTCTCTGAGTTGAGAACACAGTTGGAAGAAATGAAATGATTTTCCTTCTCTTACAGTGTTTACTTTCAGCTGAGGAGGAGGTTGCAAAAAGAATCTTTGAGTCTTTATTCATATTTTACTGTTATCTTTTCTTTTTGGTCTTTATAAAATGAGGCCTAAAGTTACAACTCTTTCACTTTATTATGAATGTGCATACTATTTGTATCTACAGTTACACAGAAAATACTTTTTATGTGTTGTGTATCAAGGTGTCTATGTTTGTATTGATGAAAACAAAAAACTTGCAGTCTGAACATTACCTGAAATATTGTCCCCATATTTGAAAGGCTGTACCCTCACTTTTTTCATCAAATGATCATGTGTATAGCATTTTGGCTAAAATTACCCACTTAAAAACTTTAGCACTTGTGTGTGTGCATAGACAAATATTTCTGTGTGGCATATATATGTGAAGCATATAGCATATATAGAGCTGTATTCAATGTATGTAGTATATGCACATAAGTACAAGTGCACATGTATATGGTATATCAAGATATATATATTTTATACACTTGTCTTTTTTATAGGCACATACACTTTAGTTCAACATTTCATTTCACCCACATGCGATTTTGTGAATGACCTTAGCAAGACCTACAGTTAAAATCCCTCACACCCTCACACCAACACCGCTATCCATGGTTTACCCCTCTCCCTCCCTTCTTATCTTCCTGACTTTTTAATACAGGTCTTGTCACAAAATATAATAGATTTTAAAAAAATAAAAGCAAAAGCATGTCTGTACCAGAGTTTGGCTTGTGACCTAAAACAGTTTTTCATATTGAACAATATTTATATTTAATAATATACTTCTCAAGGGAAAAAAAGATGCATCCTGTAGCACCTTATTGTTTGGTAGATATTGTTCTGCTTAGTTTTTAATGAATTTTTGTTTGTAGATTTTCATCCCGAAACTCTTCCCTTTCTATTTGTTATAATGAAACCTATCTCCAGAGAAAGATTTTTTTCTGATCATATGTACATTTCTCAGAAATTATCTTATGTTCTAACAGCTGAGCCTCTATACTATTTATAAATATATTTACTTGCATAGGAAAAGAACTAACTGAGAAAACTTTGTGATTTTCTCACCATGAGCAAAAAAAAAAAGAAAAATTGACTTTAGTACTAGAATGTATTTCAGATTATAATATAGAGGAAATGATAATAGCAAAGTTTCTAGTTTTACCAAGAGTCTCTTGGTAAATAAAATAAAATGACCAAGGATTGTTATACTCTAATTCAATATCATTAGGTTCTGTCTTGTTCTATATCTCACTATTCATTCCATATTTCACTGCTCATTGTCAACAAGACTTTTTTGCAATTACCCAAAAAGACGCAATCAAGGAAATGTTCAGTTACTTTCAGAATCCAGCTTTTTAATGACTCCACTGAAAAAACCAAAGGAAACACAGTTTACAGTAAGCCACAAGACAGATCAATAAACTATCAGAGACCAGAACCCAAGACTCCTCATGAAATTTTGCTTTCCTAATACCTCAAAAGAACTGTGTTTTGAAGCTCTTCCTCTGATAATGAAGTCCTAAGCCTCACCTACACGTGCTACATCTGGATAGCAAGGCAGATGATGGGCATTTCTGGAATGACACTCAGGGCCACAGTTGCAAAAGTTAGTTTATATACCCATCTCTCTTTCCAGAAGGAGGAAGTCAAAAATCTAAGCAGTCTAATTGGAGCCATCTGTCTAAACAGCATGGTGACCCATTGGATCCATCCACCATGCCATTTGTTATTATATCATGAAAGCTCAGAGTTTCTGGAATTATTTGTATGGCTGGTTTTGTCTTGTTCCTCACTGGGGCTGTTGTTTGTTAAAGTGGCTGGTGAACTGGTTACACATCTGCCTCTCCAAATCTCTGCATAGACTTCACTACCTTGTCTCTACCTTGGATCTGTCACTCAAAGCACTTGAACAGCTCTCAGAGTAAAATATTTCTTTGACTCTAATGAACTATGGAAATTTTTTTTTGTATTCTGAAGATCAAAAATATGTGGGAATTTTCAAGATCCAACTCATCATTGTGTATTCTGGCATATCATCTACACCCTAGGATATAGAACTGCTGACTTACTTAGATAAGTTTCTCATCTTCTCAGGTTTATCATTGTATCATCCATTACACACAGTTTTTATAACCCTCACCCTACTCTACTGCATTACTTGTTTCTTCTCCGCTTGGTTAATTGTCTTAATAATCATTTGGACATTCATCATTCTTTATATTGTGGAAGCTTAAACATAATGGAAAATAGAAAAAATAACACATTGTAGTTTCATATACTTGTTACTAAACTTAAAAACTTCACATTATATGATCCTACCATTTCGTCCAACCTTATACCTCACCATTTTGTCTCCAATGGAGTATGGTGAGTCAAATCTCATGTGTCATGTGTTTTTCCTACAAAGAGCTTATATTGCTAAAAATGTAAGAAAACATACATTTAAAACCACAAATAAAATACCAAACATATGTTCAAATTCCTGTATTTCTGTCTTCATTTGTCTATCTTCATCTTCTCTACCCCTTACTATACTTGACCAGTTGAACTGAACTCAAATGAAGTTAATGCATTCTAATTTATTAGTATGCCACTTTTATAATTTATCATGCTACTTTTACATTTGTAATTTCTGCTTGAAAGTTTTGAGTTCAGCACCCTTGTTTTTAACCTATATGTGCAGCCCTCCAGACTTTCACATACTGAAGGAATAGACAGCACTAAATTCATCCGTGTGGGTGTCACACAGCACTTTTTCAGTGAGGAGCTCTCTGTTTTATTGTGATGAACACATTGCCCAGGATGTGACTCTTAATTAGGTGTGTTACACAGACCAAAAAGAGCTTCATTCTTTCTAACCCCAGAGGGTCTCAAACCAGACAAATCTGGGTGGAGGAGTAAGACGACATTAAGCACAGCAGAAAGCAGATGTTAGTAACTGATCACCAGGAAATGTTACAAAGCCTTTCTCTTCTTCCTTTCTTGTTTTCTGATGATCTAAGCTCCTTTATTATGGACATTATCATTTTATAATAGGATTTGATTACTTGACTGTGGTTAAAGTTCATAAATTCCCTCTAGGCAAAATACATTTTAATATATTATCTTTCACACATACTTCATTATGGAAGAACTGATCCAAGGATTCGCAACACAGATTTTTATTTATTTCTCTAACTCCACCTTGAAAAATAACCACTAGTGAGAGGAAGGGGCTGAATGTTATGGTTTCATTTTGAAGAAATTTGCATTTAGTGTGAGGGATGTTACACTGCTGGAGAAGACTCAGCTACAGAGTGATGTGGTTTTATTTGCATTTTAAGACAATTCTGAATGCTGTGCCAAGAATGGATGTAGAGAGACTTGAGTGAAAGAATATCTGGTAGCAGTGATTTCAATAGAATAAGGGAGTTAGAGAATCTTGACATTCAGCAGGGGCTTAGAGGCAGTATTTCTAGTTCTTAGATCTTATAGTGTTTGTGGGAATCAATGAATCATATTTCTTAATAATCACATAAGAAGTAGTTTTGACAACAGGCTCTAAAATCAGACTCTCTGGTTTGGATCATCGGGATTCTCACCAAATAAAGCAATTAGAAATGAGAGGTATTAATTACAAGAAAATTGAAATAAATATGACAAAGGAAAGACAAAAAAAGACAACCATTATCCATGAGAGCCCACGTAAGGATACCAGTGACCTCTGCTCAATCATTTCAGCACCTGAGGAGAGGGGAGGGTCCTCTGCAGGCTCCAAGTGATTCTGTTTCATGGGGACTCCAGAGGTGAATCCAGAGAACACAAGAAATGGCAGCTAGCATATCTTTGACCCCACACACCTGTGTGGCAAGACTATCCCTAACTTCTTTACTGATCCCACATTGAATCTATGGCTCTTCTCTGAGGCTGAGAAGTATTCCAGGGCTTGGGAAATCTGAGCCAGGAGTTGAACTGGGGTAATCTGTATGGATCTGAGGCTCAGCTCATATTCTAATCAATGTGGCAACCAAGGCCATCAGTGAAGTTCTGCATCACAGCAAGGGTGCCTCTATGAAGGCACAGGTGGGCAATGAAGCAAGAAGTCACACCTAGATAGGACAGGAACTGGAACAGATGGGAAAGGGAGAACAAGGGAGAAGCTACCGCAGAGCCTGGGAACCTGAGACGGTAGGCTGTAACCTAAGTCCTGGCACATGCGTAGTAAACACTCAGTAAATATTAAACAATAACATGAGTGAATTACTGGAGGTTAGTAATGTTTTCCAATCAGATGAAAATATAATGCTTGCCAGAAAAGTATATTACTGATACATTATCAAGCAAGGGGGATAAATAGAGAATTCAGACTCATCCGCTTACACAGGTATCAAAATAATCTCCAACAAGGTTAAAATCAACTATCTTTGTTGAGTTTGTTATCTTATTTTTCTGACTTGGAGATATGTTATCTGGCCCTGCTCTGAAGGTTCTGTGAGTTTATGCCTTGGCGAAAAGAGCTAACATGGTAGAGAAATTTGATGAAGAATGCATGCTGAGAAAGTCGAATTGGGATTGTGTCTTCTAATGAGGAAATGACGAGGATTCTTTAGTTGAGGGAAAACTTTTTTGAAGAGAAAAATGAATAATTGGCAGGCATGAAAGTCCCAAGGAGTGGAAGGAAAGCTCAAATTCTGAAGTGAAATCACATCCATATCCAAGAGTTGATCTATGTGTACATGAAATAATAGTGTCCCCACCTCTGTTGGTGTAAAAGGAAAGCCATGCCATAGTGGAATGTGTCAAGTCAGAATACCTCACTTTACATATACACTTAGATTTAAAAATAAATGGACAAAAGGGAACATAATTGTGAGGTTCCAGATTCACCCGATGGTCCTTTTATTTAGGAAATTAACAGTTTATATTTATTAAGAATCAAATAGCATGAAAGCTTCTTTGATCCTAATAAGTGTATTTTGCCAATTTTGGTCTTTTTATCAAGAAATGAAGGTACTACAACCTATTTTAACAGCAAACATGGTTTTTGAGTGCTTTACTTCTCCTAGGCTTGCAAGTCTCTGGACAGACCTATAAATGCCAGCTGGTATGAAAACACCTGGCATAATACAGCCTCACCTTGCCTTTCAGGACACTACAAAGTTTACCTGACAACCACCACTGTGCTCTATGATTTTCCTCACAAATCACCCCTAGATATTTGCAGACAATATTTCTTCTCAATTATTAAGATGTTTTTTGCTTTCAGAAATGAAGGGCTAGAGTTCTGACCCAAAGGAAATAAGGACTTCACTCAAGCCTGGCTTCATGAATGGCAGCCAGTGTAACCCTGAGATTCTGGGTGAAATTCCTGGGCAGAGATTCCTGAATTTTCAACTACAAACCACAACAATCCGCATCTATCTTATTTGTGTCGATCAAGAAAAAGAATTTTAAACTATTTAAAATATAACTCCAGTCCCACCCAAATGTTTCCAGACAAGTGTAGAAAGATCATTTCATAGAAGTTTCAATTATAAAAAATTATAGATGTTAAATAATTACATTTCTCTTCATCACTCTTCTTCTGTCTCTGTCTCTGTCTCTGTCTCTGTCTCTGTCACTGTCTCTCTCTCCCCCTGCCTACCCTCTCTCCCTTTCTGCCTCTCTCTGTCTCTCTGGCCCACTCTCTCTGTCTCTTTGCCTCTCTCTGTCTCTTTCCCTTACTGGGTGTATCTGTGCACTTCTGAGGTTGACAGAGGCGACAGGAAGTAAATATAACAAACTAAAAGAGTAAGTGAGACCCAAAAGGTACGATAGATGTTGTGAAAGAAAAAGAAACTGCTCCAAAGATAGAAAAACTGGGAGGGGAAAGAAGAAAAGGAAGGGAAAAAGTATATATATATATACACACACACAAGATAGCTAAGATATTTGTAGTATTAGTTCTTTGAAAGGAACAGTAAATGCTTATATTGTTGCCCAATTTTGCATGCCTATATCTAGTAATCTGAGTAACTATTTTGAAGACAACAATATGAATAACAGTGATAAACATTGTTAATTTCCTGTCATCTTATTTTGAAATTCTATATCATTTTTATTGCTTATTTTATTTAAAATAAAATAATAAAAAATATCAAAGAGGAGTGCAACCTTTGAGTGCTAAGAAAAACTTCTTTGCTTGCTTACAAAATGCATTCAATAATTATAGCAGAGAATAATAAATTTTTTATCTGTCTTAAATTACATGGGTGACAGATGGTTGAATTAAGGGAAATACAGATAATATGATTCCGATAAAGTAAATGCATTTGTGAGAAACAGAAAACTCTGTAAAGATCGTTCCTTCACCTCTAATGAGGTGACCGTGAGTATTCCTTAGTTGAGAGCAACATTTTACAGAGAGAATAAAAGCAGCTAAAGGGAAAATCAAAGTATGGTTCATTACAAAACTCATCTCATCCAAATTTATAGTTAGTGTAACACACACACACACACAGAGAGAGAGAGAGAGAGAGAGAGAGAGAGAGAGAGAGAGAGAGAGAGAGAGAATCTCAGAGCTTAGAGACCATCCAAGTAAGGGATGAAGGGAATAAAACTTCTTCAAAGGAAAGACAGAGAAAGTGAGCTTTATTAAGCCTGCCAAATTGTATGTTTAATCAATATTATATAGCAAATCCACCTCGTATTCTTTTGTAATGCAGTAGGTTTCCCATTTCTGCACATTCCACATCTGAGAATTCAACCAACCATAGAAAGAACATATTTGAAGAAAAATTATGCTGAAACTGAACATGGACAGATATTTTTCTTTCTTGTCATCATTCCTTAAACAAAGGAGCATAAAAGCAATTTACATAACATTTGTACTGCAGGACATATTACAAATAGTCCAGAGATGATGTAAAGTATATAGGGGGATTGTGTAGCTAATGCATACAACTAAGCCATTTCATATAAGGCACTTGTTTGCCTGAGAATTTGGATCCTGATGTCAATCCCAGTGAATCACAAGGGAATACACAGCTATCATAACTGTACCAAGTATTAGGAAATGGACTTATATTCGGTAAATTACAGCTTCACAGTAAAGAGTGGAGCAAGAATTCAAACCTAGGTTACCATTCAAAACAGTGAGTTTTCAAGTTGTCAAAAGGTTCTTTATTTTTCCCAAGTCTACCAAAAATTTTAAATAATGTGATAAACAGAGCCAATTTCTTTTGTGAATAATTTTTCAATTCATTTAGGAAACTTTTGAAGATAATTGTTTCTTTACATATTAAGGAGTGAAACTAAATAAATTTACCAAAATTTAAATGTTATAAATCATATGCTTTTGAAGTAATTATTTACTATTTTTTTTTTTTGGTTCTAAGCACTAAACTCAAGGCCTTGCATAAGCAAAGCAATGCTCTACCACTGAGTTACACTCTCTGTTCCACTAGAACATCATAGAACATTAGATTATGCAATTTACTTTTATAAATACACACTTGAAAAATATTGGTTTTTGTGTATCTTAGCACAGATGAGGATATTTTCACTAAGTGTAATGTGAGAGAGATAGAAATTTAATAATTTTGCTACAATTTTTGATATCATTTCTGATTGTTTCTAATCTTTATGTAATTGTTCTTATGGAAATAATCTCAAATACTTCCTCAAATCAGTCTTTATCAAAAGCCCTGATATTAAAAACAGAACAACAGTAATGAATAATAAGAAAAAGCCCAGGGATCTAGAGAAAATTGCACATCTTTAGAACTTGCTGAGAGCAACATAGCATCATGATGATTTCCTCGGACAGGAATAGAGATACACTTCCTAGATACTGTCATATGCATCTATCTCAAACAATAAAGCCCATGCAGAACATTAAATAAAAACCCATTGAACAGAGGGAAGACTTTAAAAAGAGGGAATGGAGTCAAAATTAGGACTTACGAGGACTACAGAAGGCATGGGACCCACAGGCACTAAAAGAAATTGGGAAAAACAGATTGAAGTCAAGACCTGGGGTGGGGTTGGCTGAATGTCCTGCACCAACTGCATGGATGGATGATTTCAAAGGAAGAATGCAGCTCAACCACTCCTGGAGTCTCAGGAAATGGAAGCTGATGTGGAACGCTGGTTGACCCCTGAGTAATAGTTAATCATCTGCATCTCCCCATCTCAAATCTTTTTAAAGACTTTTTATCAAAGAGACTTTTCTACTTCAACACTGACTTTCCTCCTAGTTCCTGTCCTTCTAAATCATTTTTGAGAGCTAATTAGGTCGAGTGCCATTTTCAGCTGCTACTTTGGAAGATAAGGTGGATGCTTACATATTGTGCACTGACTGCTGTGCGCATCTGTGCTCCATATCAGTCTGCAGGGATTTTGAAAATTAGCATTCTCTTATAGGCAAAACAGGTTATAAGTGAAGCTGCATATTCTTAATTGCCCTTTGCTCTCAAAGCCAGAACCCAGACTATAATTGAAAATGATAGTAATGGAATTAGGACATTTTCTCTCTTGTTTAAGAAAAAAAAATGACACCCTCTCTGTAACAAATACTGTTAGGTCAACATAAGTACCAATTTACATTTTCTAAAAAGTAGATGTATGCTTTTAAATTATAAATTTATATTTATGAAAGATACAAAATTTCAATATAAAATATTACTCCATTTATAGTGCCTAGGAAATGTGTTAATGAACTTTTTTTAAATGATTTTGAGATACTTTATATGAAGATAATTCAAAACAACGAAACAGAACAAAATCTTCCTTGGAGTTATAATAATCTGAAGTGTTAGAAAAAAAGCCAACAGCTTCTCTCTGAAAGTTATGAGAAGACAGTTTGTTTTTCACTACTTTTTATTTTGTATTCTTGGTCTCAGAGCCTAGAATATAAGAAGATTTGTGCCTAGAGGAAGAGAGACTACCTCGGAGCAACACATGTCTATAGCTGAGTCTTACCAGAGTGTAAATGACATAACTGTTTCTCCAAGAAGAAAAGATCAGATAACGTTTTGTAAATGGCAGCCTGGAGGGCTGAAGAAATTGGCAGGTTTTATTATTTGTTCAAATGAATCTTAAGTACTTCTAAGATAGTAAGAGAAAGGGAAAAGGCAGCTTGCTCAAAACACGTGGGGAATGTGTCTAAAGTGAGGTCCACGCGTACTTTTCATCCCTTGGGACTGCAGTGAGGAGAATGGAGGAAGGAAAGGGAAAAGTCTAAGACTTCCCGAGGGTGAGGGTTTGTCTCACACTTCGGATGTTTAATTTAGGAGATGAGAAATGTAACAGACACACTGCAAACAGAAATCGATGCGGTGCTGTGAAAGAGCAGGAGAAGAGGGGCGACATCAGAGACCATGGAAGCCATAGAGAAAGTAGCAGGTGGTCCTCATAGGAAATTCGAGACTTTAAGTCAAGATGCTCAGCAGTTTTGGGGATGGCAAAATAACAAATATCTTGGGGTTAGCAGCGATGCCCTTCTAATAAGAAAGCAGCCAGAGATCATATATCAAGAGATGAACTGGATTTTGTTCCAGTCACATTCAAATGGACTTGTGCATAACTTCCAAATATCACAAAATCTTTCCCTTTCCTCAATCCTTAAACATATGAGACCCGTTTCAGGTCATGAGCCATAAACGCCTGCCTGTTGCCAATGTGCTTTACACTGTGGCTCTGCATGAACAAAGAAGGGGGCAACACAGTGCTCTCCAGTGGGCTCAGACTGTTGAGGTTTTAAACACATCCCCTGTTGGTAGCTCAGTTTAGAAAGGCAGATACCAAGAGGTCTGGCAAATAAAGTAAAATTATGGGTTATTTTTTCTTTGAAAGTTTGGGAAATAAAAAGAACCAGTTTTGTGTATTGAACATACCAAGGCTTACATTAAAAAACAAGTGTTACTTTCGGTAAAATAAACAGATTGACACTTATGTAAAACACACTTGGGGTTTCTGAAGTAAAAAGAGCCAAAGTCTAATGAAACCAATTAGTTTATTCTGTTTTGCTTTGTGATAGATCAATAAGTTCATTTGCCCTTGTACTTGCACATATGAACTCTATCATCTGGGCTAGGATAGCCCTCACCACTGGTGCTTCTCATTTTCTCTTTACCACATGGACAGGAAAATAAAGCAACACAATGGCTACAGGTGTTTCATTTACAGATCAGTCATCTTTATTTAAATCTTGATTGTATGACTACTTTTGTTATATAAATATAAGACATATCTATACATGAATGATAGGTCACCGGGCATCTGTTCACACCTGAACAATCGAAAATGAGGAAAATGCTTGTCCCCTGTAACACTCTTCAGATAGAAAGAAGAGTAATGAGTAGACTTGCCTAGAAAGAGTATTGCTTCCCAATGTGGACCACCATATATGGTCTATGTTTGGTTTTAAACGTTCTCCAAGGGTCCATGTGCTCGAGGTTGTTTCCTTGGAAGACGTTGCTGGAAGGTGGTAGAAACCCCTAGAGAGGACATCGTATCATTGGAAGCATAGCTTTGAAGGACGCAATGGCTCTTTCTTCTTTCTTCCTTTTGCTTCCTGGCCACAAGCTGAACAGTGCTGCAGCCTCATGTGCTCCGTGCCTCACACGGCCACCCCCAGAGAGACCTAAAAGGAACGGGCCCTCCTATCATGTGCTGTAACTTCTAACACTGCGAGCCAAAATAACTATTTTCTCTTTAGAAACAGGTTATTCCAGGGATTTGTTTTAGTAACAGAAAGCTGACTAGTCCAAGAGATTTTGTGTCTAGCAATGCAAAATTGTCTTGTATAGAGTACTCTGAGAGATTAAAAGGTCAGAAGTACAATCTTCATATTGGTTGGTTGTTAGTCTAGCAATCACATGATTACAAAAAGGTAACCCAATAATTTCTAACATAGCATGATGTGGAGATATGAATGGAGATACATATATATAGATGAACAGAACAGATAGTGATATTTATTATCTTTGGAATTATTGAAGTAATGAAAATAGTATATAATGAATCAGGAACATATGACACTACTCTATAAATGTTGCTAAATGAAGCCAAAACAGGGAAAAGTGTCTCCCTTGTTCTTTTTCTATCTTATTCTTTCTTCCCAATGTGTTATCAAATTATGCTTAATGACAAATCAAATAAGCTCTAACAGAAGTTATTAAAATATTATTTTAAGTGCAGTTGATTAATACAATAGGGGTTTTATTTCTGCCAACATTGAAGACAGTTAAACTAGTATGCATGTACATTTGCCTTTAAGAAACTTAGTTTTGATTTCTGAAGATATGATTAAATCTGTGTGTAAATATTTTTCATGTAAAAATGACCGCATATATCCTGTAGCATTTTTAAATTTAATTATGCTGCATATAATACACTGCATTCTAAGACTTTCATCCAAAGTATTTTAGGATTTTTTCATACTGAAATGGACAGCTGTATTTTATTTATCCTACAGATGAACATTAATTAATTTGATGAGCCTTCTGGTCATCAACAAGTTGATTGCTTCTGGTCTTGTTTTATTTTTCTTCAGTCATTTCCTTTTATACTCATGAGTTTTGTGACCTAATATGTTAAGCTCTCCCAGTCAAAGATTTTTATTTATATCTCTGTTTCCCCTTATAGCTTTTGTTATTGTAATCATTTTAAATTTTAAATTTTGATTACTCTATCTTTTTTGGTAAGGACTAAAGTCTATTTGTTTAACATGTTTATGGTCTCAACATTATTTATTAAAGTGGATCTCTATTTCCACTAGTTCAAAATATTTCAATTTTTAAGACTTAATAACCATATTCATTGGGGCCTATTTCTACCTCTATATTCTATTCAACTAAGTAGATATGAAATAACTATTATAAATAGTCCACTGCACTGTTAATAGAATATCTTAATTGTTTTGTCACTGTCTTCTTGGTTAAGCTAAAATGAAATTAGTTGGGGAAACTGGGGAGATGGAAAGATTGTCCCAGTACAGTGGTGGACCCAGTGAGATCCCATGTGTCCTAGAAGGTGGAGTTTTCTAACTGCGTGAGACTGGGGAGATATGGGAGAGGTCAGAGAGATGAAAAGTGAGAAGACTTACATTTCTATAGATTCATCCAATCCAGAGGCCCTCTTATTGCATGGAAGTTAGAATGCACAGGGGCGAAATGTGTCTCTTTTCTGTTTGTCTATTAAGCTGTTAACAGACACTTTTTAAATTCTAGTTAAGCAATGAACTGCAGTGAATCAGATGAAAGGCAAGTTGATCTACAGCTCCTTGTCTTGAACACAGCTATGTTTTTTTTCCTATCATTCAGAGAAAATGAATAAATTTGTCCTTTTTTCTCATATTTTCTGGTAAGCTGCTGTGCCTCATGCATCATTCTTTTCTTTAAAATACATTTATTGACACCTGTTCTGTGATAGACACAGGGATTATAAGGATCACATGGATAATTTGTGAGCTTGCTAATGTATAAGAGACAGATAAGAAAGCAAAAATTGAACTTATATTATTAAGTTTGTTAAAATACAAATATATGCCCAGCTCTATGAAACAGAGGAACAAGCAACTAGCTCTTCCTGGTAGTGACAGCTTAAGGAACACAGGAAACTAACATGCACTTGCTTATTTGGGCAGTCAAAGTAAGGCAGGTATTTTGCCCTGCAAAGTGTGTTCTGCATTCTAATCCTTGGCAGATTACTGTCTTACTTACTATTCATCATAATGGACTACATTTGACTCAATAACCACTCTGGGGGAGTGCAGGGTTAGCCCAAGAAATATTTGTCATCTTGAAGTGGGAATACACACTGGACATGGACAGATTGATTTATTTTTTCACTCTGGGCTGAAAATTAAATTTAGAGAAAGTTCATGATTAGAATAGATCCTTTCTAAATTTCTCATTTGAAATATTCCAGATGAATCAATATTATATCTAAATAAAAAAAGGTTTATTGAAGATTCTTTGAGAAATAGTGTTCACAAATATTATTGGACTTATAGAGGTATTACCTGTTGGATGAATTATTAAAATAAGTGAATGAGAAACATGTTATGAAGCAGCTTCTTAAAAATCAGTGATATTCAGTCACGTTACAAATGTCCTTATT
Organism: Hydrochoerus hydrochaeris; assembly: GCA_004027455.1. Lineage (NCBI taxonomy): Eukaryota > Metazoa > Chordata > Mammalia > Rodentia > Hydrochaeridae > Hydrochoerus > Hydrochoerus hydrochaeris. The sequence goes on along the minus strand of PVLA01000170.1, from coordinate 197,709 downwards.
TCTCAACAAAATTATTTGACAGAGTCCTGAAATTTCAAACAAATTTCCAACAAGGACCAGGAAACAATTTTTCTTCTTTAAATCAATGTGATGCATGTATTTTCCTACAAATTTTAATGAATGCAATATTATTCTAAATCTGTTCAGAAAGTAAGAATTTTCATGGTTTGTTTCATATTCTAAAAGTCTCTCTTAAAAAGTAAGAAAACTGTGGGATAGGATGATGATATAATTAAATCCAGATGTTCAAAGGATGAAGTTAGTTTATTCTTGGAAAATCATATTTTCTTGCAATTCTCCTGCATTGGTATTTAATTTGTCCTTCTTTTATTTTCTTTCTCAAGATGGAGCATAAAATTTTATTTGAAAATTAGCTTTATTTAAATAAGGATTTCCTTTTTAAACTTCTTTCAAGGCTATAATTTTTTGTTTTTCATATGGCATCAAATATTTTTGTTGTTGTTGTTGTTACTTAAAAGTTATAGCCAGCATGTATTTTAAATTAACTACATATTTCAGAATGGAGCAAATTGTACACACTACAACTAATTAATGGAAATAATGCATATCAATAATACAAATGAATAACACTTTCATCAAATAGAATGGAGAATATTGTAGCACTACAGAATTTTCCATGCAGGAAAAGAGAGAATTGGACTAGAAAGCATAGGACCTGTGTTATGGTTTATTTCTAGATTTCCACCTAAAGCCTCCTGTGCTCATAGCTGGCTTTGGGAGAGGTGATTGGGCCACCAGAATCTGATGCTTTTCCACTTATAAGTTTATAGTTAAATGTGATATTGGGAGGAGAAGCCTGGTTGGAGGCGATGAGTGGTTGGAGGCCTGGACTGGAAGGCTGAAGCTCTCTCCGTGCGTGTATCTGCTCTTGATTCTGCTTCTTGTCCCCCATGCACTGAGCAGCTTTCCCCTGCCAAGCAGTGCTGCCTGGTAGCCAGCCCACCATGAATGGTAACCAGGAGCCACAAATCAGCTTCTCCTTTAAGATGCGAGTGGCAGATATTTTGTCTCAGCCGTTAGCAAGGCGACTGAGACAACCTGTATGTCCCTCTGCCAACCTCAGTTTTACTGGATGACACTTTACAATTTATATCTGTGCAAATCCCGGAGTTTCTGTGGAGCTTCCTCAGGGTTTTCCACACAGCTGGAAGCAGTCAGGGGGCCTCAATGGACCTCTTTTCTTCTCAAAATAAGATAACATTTCAAACTGTTGTATATTTATTTTTCTTTTGTATGACATTTCATTTTAAGGAATATTTTTATAGCTTAAGAAGTATGGAAATCAAAGACATAAAACTTTTTAATTTTCAAATAAATGAGAACAAGAGGAAGAGATGGGGAAAGAGGAGGTAAAGGAAGAAAAGGAGAAGTAGAAAGAAGACTTGTATGTCCATTACCAACTCTCCACATATTTCCCATCTTTATGTGCTACAAACAGTTATCAATAAAAATTTTAAAAACCCTGATAAAATTACTTAAAATTAGTAATTGTATGAAATTTCCATTGGGTTTTCTCTTAAATGTTAATATATGAAGATACGTCTTTGCATGGAAAACCCTAACTCAAATTTGGATTATTAATATAAAAAAATGACTAGTCAGTAACAATTGTAGAGGAAAGACCTCAAAAACAAATCTATTAACCCTTAAAAATACTCAGAACATGGGAAAAAGAAATGAAAAGCTGGTCTTCTGAGTATTCCTTGAATGAAGCACAGGTTTTGAAAAACTCTTATTCAAGAAAAAATAGCTGTAAAACTGTAATGTCCCTCTGCCAACCTCAGCTTTACTGGATGACACTTTACAATTTATATCTGTGCAAATCCTGGAGTTTCTGTGGAGCTTCCTCAGGGTTTTCCACACAGCTGGAAGCAGTCAGGGGGCCTCAAGGACCTCTTTTCTTCTTATCTGTTGTATCACTCTCTCTTTACCTACATTGTAGCCCTGAAAGCCAACCCTCTCTCAGTCACAGGGAAAGCCAGAAAAGCGGACAAAATAAGTTCGGACTCCTCAAAAGTGACACTTGTAAAGAACTGCTTTATATGGCAGTCTGTGAAAGTAAATGGCTACATCACAAAATAGAAGAAACTCTGGATTTTATTACTAAACCTTTAAGAAACTACACAAAGAGCAAAGCAAATCTAGAACAAGAAGGAGAAAACAAGTACTGATTGGAATAAAAATAATTGGAAATAAAGTGCAAAAAATTTATAGGAAAAAAAAGTCAATGAACCAAGTCAGTTCTTTCAAAAACCAACAAAATAAAGTTTTATCAAGTTTGGAAAAGATAAAAAGAAAGCCTTTGCTAAAATCAGGAACTAAAAAGATGTCACTCCAAACATGTCAGAAAAAGAACGAATTATAATGAAATATTGGGAATAATTTTATACCAGCAAAATGAAATAGGTATAGTCCCAAAAAGACATTAACTACTGAAACTGACTACAGAAAAAAATCTGAAAAACATATAACAAATAAAAAGATTAAATCAACAGTCATGGAATTCTCCAAGCAAAGGTATACACACAGAGCCTTTGGTTGTCTGTCCTACCACATACTTAAAGAATTAGCACTCATCTTTCAGAAATCATTCCAAAAAATACAGATGAAGACATCACTTTCTTATGTAAGATGAGGCTATCATCACCATGACTGAAAATAAACCTCCACAAGAAAACTACACATCAATAATCTTTATGAATATTGTTGATGGAAAAATACACAGCCAACTTCTAGCAAAGTGAGTGTTCCAACACATGAAAAGATTCATCATAACAAAGTAGTTTTATCCTGGGAAAGTGAAGTTGGATTACTTGTTTGAAAATCAATAACTGTAATATTTCCTATGATAGAATAAAAAAAATTAAGGTGTTATCTCAATTAATGTTGTAAATGGCATTTGACAAACACAACACACCTTCATGAAAAGAAATTTTTGACTTCTGATATTTTTATCTCCAATCTCTAATCTCAATGTGAGGGAATTTGGATGTAGGGTGCAAATCAAAACCCTGCAATAGCTCACACTCTCTGGGATAGTTATAATAAAATGTAGTAGAGTATCCAAGTGTTGGCAAGTTTGTAAAAAAAAGGATATTTGCACATTGTTAGGGGAATTTGAAAGTGGTTTAATCACTGTAATAAACAATTTCACGTTTCTTAGAAATTTCATATCAGAATTGCCATACGATTGAGCAAATCCTTTCCTAGGTGTTTTTCCAGAGTAAGCCAAAATATATCCTCACACAAAAACCTGTACATTGCTTTTTTTTAATGATTCATAATAGCCAGAAATGGAAATTAGTAAAAAATGTACTGATTGATAAATGCCTAAGTAAAATGTTATTTCCATAAAATGCATTATTGAACACTGATACTTGAAATATGGATGAACCTTGAAAATCATGGTAAGTGAAAGAAACCACACTTCTTTTGTTTAATTCCACTTATATGAAATGTGCAGATAGGAAATCCAAAGAGATAATACCATTTATTGTGGCTACCTGGCACCCACAGGAACAGAGAACAGAGAATGACTCCTAATGAGTAAGTACTTTATTTTGAGGTTATGAAAATATTCAGAAATTAGATGTAGGTGACAGTGAATATACTAACAACTATTAAATGATAACACAAAATGTGTATTAATTATATCTCAAAAAGTCCTATAAAAATGATAATACTACTAAGCACTAATGGTGTTCTAATTGCTTTATGTCAATTAATGCACTGAATCATAAAACTCAGTGAAATAGGCTATATTGTTAATCTCATTTACAAATATAGCAAATCATATAATTTAACTCTTCTGATGTCAAATTTAACAAGTGGAGAATTAGGACCTGAAATTAGCCCATCTAGCTTTGTGACCTGTGGTTTTTTAACCGCTCTGCGACACTGCAAACTGTTTCCTTCCCTTCTGCAACCATGAATTGAAATTAATCTTATGGGGCGCCAAGGAGTGAGCTGACTCTTAAGGTTCTTTCCACTATGAGACACTAGTAGGTGATGAAGCCTGTAACCAGGCATGATTGCAAATTTGTGAGGAAAACAAACAGCAAAGAAATAATTGATCTTAAATTAGGTGAATGGGAATATGTTGGCCTTATCAAGAGAAGAAAAGGTGATATAAAAGCTTGGTCACTCAAATCGGCAAGGTATGGGCTCATGCATCCCCTAGCACGGCAAGATAGGCAAATGACTTCACTTGTAAGCTCATATTTATCCAAATGTAAAACACAGTAATGCTTTTTTTAACACTTTTATCTTTAACAATAGGCAACAATTAATTAGTGTTAATTTCCTACTACTCTTTAAAAATTCTGTATCATTTCTATTCTTTTTTCTGTTTTGCTTTTTTAAAATAAAAAACACAATAATGCTACAAAAATTGTAACCATTCAATGTAATGATGTAAAAAAATGCTCAGAACTTAACATGCTAATTTTAATCTCTATTCTGACATATTTATCACTAAAACATGAAGCTCCACCTCACTTGTTTTCACCTGCCTCTCTGTTTATCTTGTCTTTTCTTTGTTTTTTCTTTCCCATTTTCTTGACCTGTGAGATCATGATGGCCCAGAACTCAGCCCTTAAATCAATATGTTCCCCTTTAGTGTATCATTTGGCTTTAGTTTAACTTCAAAGTATTTTTCTGTTTCAGCTCAATCCTGTTACATTAAGCTTTCGTATCTAACATCTTCTTTAACATTTTCACTAATGAACTCAATTTCATAGCTCAATTTCACAGTTTTTACTCCCTAAGTTAATGATGAGCTACTCTGGCCAAATTTTTGGTGTTTTCCTTATAAAACTTTCCTTCAAACTCCATATCACTGTGGTGGTGAACCTACGACTTTGTACCACTAAAAGCGCTAAAAGATTCACCAACACTGCTATATGAGATCCATAAACAAACCACTTTCTTGTAGTAGTGCTTGTCTCTATTTTCTGGTTTCAAACAAATAAAGGCAAAGGGAACATTGGCTTAGCATATAAGGGTTAAAGAAGGAAAATAGTTGTCTTAGTTACTTTCCTCATTGCTGAGACAAAATACTCAATGCCTACAAGTTAAAGGAGAAGAGGTTTATTTCAGCTCACAGTTCATAGTGGTTTCTGTCCATAGGCAGCTGACTCCAAGCCAGGATGGCACAGCAGAGGAGGAACACAGTTCATGGCATGCAGAAGGCAACAAAGCAGCAGAAACAGCAGCAGCAGAAATAAGCGATGGTAGCAGCCCTCTATCTGTCCCACATATTCCATCCAAGGTACCTGCCCTTAGGGAAGGGCACCTTTAGTCCAAGCACCTCCAGGAAGCCCCACCTATGAGACTTTGGGGGTACATCTAGGTACATATATATATGCATGGCACATTTGTGAGAAAATTGTTGTTGTGATTAAGATTAATGAATAACTATCTTGGCAGAGATAGTCTTTCTTCAGGTATATAAAGCTATCAAAATGTGATAATGAAGAGAGTACAAAAATTGCCCAAGAAAGTAGCTGAGATACCCTGTTGTCTCCCTCTGATGCACTGACCCCACTTTCTCACCCAAATAAATGGTCTTTTGAAGCTTCTTCAAATGAGCTAACAGAATGAAAATATGTAATGCCTGGTTAATGAATGAGTTGGTTATGTGTGTTGCTATCAGTTAAAAATTACTGTAAGATTATAATCCTAATCAGGATTGACCTTGAAAAACAGAAGTGAAAGAAAATTCTCCCAATATAAAGACGTTTTAGCAGTGCAGTATGAATGGTGCCAGTAAACTTATTTACAAAGACATGTAATATATATTTAAAGGTTACAGGTCATTCATTCTCTGTCCTAATTACTCGGTAATTAGTAAGGAGGATAGCCTACTGTTCTCTATTCTAACTACTCAGGGCATACCCTGTTAGGATGGCAATGTCTCTAGGAAGAACATAAACAGATAGATCTGCCTCTTCCAGTGAAATTTTACTTATAAAAAGAGGTGTTTGACCCTGCACCATAGTCTGCTAATACATGACTAAGTCCCCAGGCTGGTTTATAGAGAGAATTGGCCTGAAACAATAGTATATATACATTCTAGAAAATGGAAGCATCTGCAATTCTGGAACAGCACCATGGAAACACCAAAGCAGGAATCTCAGAAGAAGTTCTGTGGTTCTATAGATGTAGAATGTGTAGATCTTTGAACTGTGTATAAAAGAGCTTCTATCAAGAGGAGGTACAAAAGAAATAAAATGTTTCCAGTGTGTTACCTTCTGTCTTTGTTCACCATGAGGATGGAAACAGATCAGCGCTTCACAGTGTGCCTGTAAATAACAGCACTGTCAAGGCAGATGTAGAAAGTATGCATGGATCTAATGAAAAGATCTCAAAATCACTAAAGAAAGCACAGCCATTCTCAGTGCTGTATGTTCAGTTACACAAGGATCAGTGATTGTTGCTAAACACTCAATATGCTTCTATCTCCTCAGAAGACAAGTAACTTATTTGCTAGCAAACAAGCTACACCTCTCTTCTGATATCTGTTGCTCCTTCCTAATCATTTTGGGACTTTTCATGACAAGAGATTAGGAGACAAATAAAGGACTTACTGTAGTGGGCAAGTTGAGCAATACTTGCTAAGATTTAAAGTGTATCCATAATGAGAAATGTATGTTTCAAACTTAAATGATCCACACAGGTGCCACTTGGTGCTTCTGTGCTTGGGAATAACTAGGAATTGTGCAATTGCAGCCATGAGCTAATAACCAGGAGGTCAAAGGAGAAAAGAATACAGAAACAAGGATCTGGTTACTCTTCTGCATAAGCAACTCCACCCAGTGGAAATACAGACAAAGATATTAGGCTTATAGAACTAGTGATGGAGAATGGAGAAGATGAAAATCCATTGCAGCTTGTGGAAACAAATGCAACATCAGACAAATGTCTACACCTCTTCAAACACGCGTGATAGCAGTTCTCTTTCTAGCATTTTGTTAAGTATATGTGACACTCCCATGGCCTGACAAAGTGGAGATCAAGTGGAGAAGTATGGCAGATGTCTCGTCGGCCTACCTTTTACTCTGAGCATGTATTCCTGTATTCTGAAAGCTGCTTATGTGGAACTTCTGAGACTTTCCCACAGGGTCTTTTCCTAGCTTTGGCACTAGGCTTAGGTTTGGCACAGAACCAGCAGAAGTGCTGAAGCTTTAGCCAGGCACAGGCCTTGACAGCGGAGTCAGGATGTGTTGTGTGCACATCAATTTGCTTAGCTCATTCAGAGTAGGGTGAGTAGGACTGAGCCCCAGTGCCCACAGGAATAATGGGGCTGGCTGAACCTCACACTCTTCTTTGCCATCTGGTAGTCCCTGTCCTCAAACCCCACTTACTTATTGGCAGTTCCTGAAATCATTTCACAAGTAGTTGTTATAACTTAAAATTGCTTCACCAGTTCTGTTTCTGAAGAAATTTACAGTACATTAATGATTTGTATTGGGAGCAGAAGCAAGGCCTAGGTTTGTGATTTTTTTTAAAGAAAGAAAGAAAAACAAACAAAATGAGGGTAGAAATAATACATAATTTCAAAAAAACAGCAAGAAATCACTAGTTGACAATTACATATTTTCCTCTTAGAAGTAGTTGTTAAAGTTACATAAGTAAAGCATACAAAGTGGACATTTAAACAGTGAGACTGCAACCAGTTCTGTTCACCTATCCAACAGAAACTTAGTAATTTGGTTATTAATCTTACTTAAACACACATGCAGTTATATCCTTTAGAATACTTTCTTTTCCTCTCTTTTTTACAATAACTATATTCAATTCTATTAAACTGTTTAGAAGTTCTATGCCTGTATGAATCTCTACATGTATACCTATCCTTTCTGTATTAGAGGGAAGAACATATCAGAGCAAGACAACAAAGAAAATTCCTAGAAAAAACACAAAATGAAAAAGTCATATAGAACCACAATACAAAGTGATCTACAGTTACTATGATATCTCTTGTTATTTTCAATAGAATTATCTATATCATCGGGCATAGTATAATTGGACAGAGAAGTACATAGGAATATTAATAAAAACAAAATGTTGGAGACATTATATGTCTTCAAAAGCAGTTAATTGTCCAACCAGAGTGGGTATCCTGTTGAATCTTGTCATCTTCAGAATAGTTGCCTCTACTCTTGATGCTATCAAGCATGTCAGATTCAAATAAAATCAGTCAAGACAAAACAGAGATCTAACAAAACAGATTTAAATAAGATCAGTCATAGTAATTCAGGGCTTCAGTTTAAGTTAATAGGGAATTAAGGATATTTACTGTAGTGTATCTTGCTATTTTTGGGTTAGCTGTCTGTGCTTTCAAATCTAATACGAGTAGACAGACTGGAACAGAATAAAATCAAACTATAGCTGATTTTCTCTGCCTCATCTGTGCTATTCTATTTTTCATTGTTGTTTACTTTTCTCCTTCATTCCACTGTCTGCCCCTTTCATTGAAGCCTTTCTGCCATTGTTCCTGGAATCCTGGTGATTTTCTTCTCTCTTTCTAGAATGTCCTTCAGTATTTTTTGTAGGGTTGGATTGTGGTCACAAACTCCCCAGTTCCTCTTTGTCATGGAAACATCTTGTTTCTCCATTAATTTTGAGCAATAGTTTTGCAGGGTACATCAGTCTGGGTTAGAGGTTATTTTCTTTCAGGGCTTGGAATACTTTGCTCCATGTTCTTCTTGATTTGATAGTATGTGTCAAGAAGTCTGTTGTGATTTTTTTTTTAGTTAATACTAGGGATCAAACTCACGACTGCGTGTTTGCAAGGCAGGCATTTATGCTGTTGAGCTAAATCCCCATCCCCTCTGTTGTGATTTTGATCGGTTTTCCTTTAGATGTGATCTGTTTCTTTTCTCTGACCATTTTTAATATTCTGTTCTTGTGATGAATATCTGGGATCTTGATTATTATATGTCTGGGTATAGATCTGTTTTGGTTGTAGCTGGCTGGAGTTCTGTATGCCTCATATATTTGAATATCATTTCCTTTACCTGTGTTTGGGAAGTTTTCCTTAATTATTTCTGTGAATAGCCTTTTTATTTCTTTTGTATTTGCCCCTGCTTCTTTGCTTACATTTATTATTCTTAAGTTATAGAATAATAATAATAATAACAAACTCTAGCCTTTGTGTTGTTACTTCCTGGTTCCTTGTTATTTTTAAGAGATCTTTCCTTTCACAATCATACATTGCAAATCTATCTTCCAGTTTTGAAAGTCTGTCTTTAGTTTCAGTCAAGAAATTTTGCCAACTTTCAATGGAGTTTTTAATTTTCTGGTATTCTCTTTGGATCTGTTTCATGTATTCTAGATTTTGCTTATATTCTTCATCAAAGGTTTCTCTCCGTTTTCTGGTTTCCTCCATTCTTCTATCTGTGTCTTCTTGAGAGATGCTTAGTATTTCTTTTATTAATCTTCTTATATCTTGCTTCACTTGAGTTAGAATTTGAGATTTAAATTCATCCATGAGGTCATGGAGGTATTTCTTTATTTCTGTTGAGGTCGTGTCCGATATTGCATGTTTGCTGCCCTCGATCTCTTCTGTATTTACCTCTCTTAGATTTATTTTCCCTGGGTCAGTGGCTGGAGGCTTTTTCTTGTTTCTTTCTCTTGTAATGTTTCTGGTTTCTTTCAAACAGGTGTATGGTGGAGGTCTCATATTCCTTCCATATTGCTTACAGTTTTTCTGAAGCATAGCAGCTAGGGGATTGCTGCCATCTTCAGTTTGCTGTTGATCCGTGAGGTGCACACAGGGGTGACATGGGCCAGCCCCTCCCCTCTAAGCCAGTGAACCAGTGAGTGCCTTCAGCACGTTAGTCTGTGCCCTGCAGATGTCACAGGTTTGGGACAATTTTATCCCTGGCTATTGGGTCCTGACTAGGAGCATGGTCCAACCCAAGCAGATCCTGCCAGTCTGTTTTGGGCCAGGAGCAGCTGACTGATGCCACTGCAGTTGCCTTTCCTACCCAACTCCATTTCTATGTTGTCAAGTTGGTCACCCCTTTTGTGGGACCCAGTTTCCAGCACTACCATGAGTCAGTGCAGCTGTCACACCAGTTCTGCTCCCTGTTGCAGCGCCTCCTCCTACCAAGGGACTTGGGCTCACCAACCCCCAATCTCAACAGGATCTTGACCTCAGTTTGATTGTGAGTCTCTGGACTCCAAGACACACCCAGTACAGCATGGGACTAGGTTGATGGGAGTGTGTCCAGCTCCAGCTCTCTGCCCAGTGCAGTGCAGGACCAGCTCCAGCTCTCCATCTATGCTTCCCCTTTCTTTCTTTCCTTCTTTCTTTCTTGCTTTTTCTTTCTTTCTTTCTTTCTTTCTTTCTTTCTTTCTTTCTTTCTTTCTTCTTTCTTTCTTTCTTTCTTTCTTTCTTTCTTTCTTCCTTCTTCCTTTCTTTCTTTTATCTTTTTCCTTTTCCTCAGTTTCTTCTTGGGTCATGAGAATTCCTCTCCTTTTGTCTGGTCTTCTCCATGGTGTTAAATTCTAGCCTCTGAGTTGTTTTTCTCAGAGAGACTCTCTACCATGCTACCTGTTAATCCACCATCTTTTTCCTTCCCTAGATTTGTGATTTTTAGAAATACAAAATTCCACAAATGTGTCTCTGGATGAGAATCCAAAACTCCTTAAATCTAGCAGTTCTGAAAATTGTGTCAAATTTAATTAGCTTTCTCTTCACACTTTATGTGTAAGTATAAGCTAGAGTCCACCTCAGATTCTAAACCTGAATTAGAGAGATAATCTAACTTCTAGTTTGTTGCATTAGTCTGCCCATTTAATTTTTACTTTTAATTCAGAGAGTTAATGAGAATTGGCCTGAAACTGCTAATTTTTCTTAGCTGCAATCATTATAAATAAGATGGAAAAATGATATCTAAAGATCTCATAATTTTGATGAATTGTATATTACAAGAAATTATTCAGAGATTGTTGAAGCCTGAAATTTTGTACATCAGTATGCATAAATACATTTGTTATAACCATTGATATATTAACAAGTAAGGATGCTATCAAAAATGAGCATCTGATCTGTCTACTAAATAACGTCTTCTAATTATAGTGATTTTTATAGCCTTATTCTTTCAAAAAGCTACTTGTTACATTTTCTCACTTTCAAAGTTCTCATTTTTTGTCCCAAATGCAAACCTAATGTTTCTATAGGATAGTAAGTACATGAATGTATATAAAGCACAAAGTACCCTATTTTTATTCTCTTTTCAGTCATTCATTTTATTTGGCCATTTTTCCATTTTGCAACATCTTTCTGCATATTTCTCTAAAGGTGCATATGTAGAGCCACCCAAGCAGACCCAACAGACATGCCTCAATCAGTACTGTGCCCGTGTTTGCACCAGGAGCTCATTCTACACATGACCCTTAGCAGCTTGTATCTATAATGTAACAGAGTTTGGAAATGGTTTATGTCCACATGTCAAGAGCCATTTATTTTTTACTCACAATTTTTAAAATTAATTTATTGGTACATTTTAGATAGACATAATCATCTCATTCATCATAAAGACTTTATAACTATATGTAGCATATCTTGATTTTTTTCCAAAATCCCCTCCTCTTCCTTCAACTCCACTGCCCATTCTTGTTTACAAAAGCTTTGTTTGTTTTTTCCTACTATTCTCTTTGTTTTCTTTTCACATCCTTCCTTTTCCCTCTCTCTTCTCCCTTGTTCCCCTCCCCATCTGAACATTTCCTTCCTGTTTCCCAATATCTATAATGCATTTTGATTATTTACAATTTTAACTGTACTATATTATATAGTCATATCCCAACTCTTACCTATTTATATACTGATAAATTTTAAGATCTTTCCTGAATTATTTTTTGTTAGAAACAACAAAAAAAATGCATATTTTATAATTTTGTGACAGAACAGAAGAGCAGAAATGAATTGTGAAGTTTAATGGTACAGGAATTTTACATGTGGGCACATAAAATTGCTTTCTTAAAATTTGTTAAAACATTCTACAAATACTACCAATAATTTGGCAAGTTGTGTTTTCCTGTATCTAATTAACACTATTATGGATTTTTAATTTTCTGTTTTATTAGAAATGTAGGATTATTTGTAAAGTGATATATTTTCAATGCATTTATCGGTTCTTTGGGTTTTCTCTTTAATGAATTATTTGTTTAGATATTTTGTACTTTTCCTGTCATATTATTTATACACAAATTTTTGATTCAGTAGAGTGTTCACATAAGATAATGTTGTTGGCTTAGCTACTACACATATTTCTCTTACCTTTTTTTAAAAATGTGATTAAACATTTTCTTCTCTGATAGAGTATCCTACTTTCATGTATTAAAATTAGTAAATCTTTTTTTTTTGGCGGTACTAGGTTTTATGTATTATTTAAGGATTTGTTGGTTAGCTATTTCAAGTAACAACTTGCCACATTTTAAGAGTTTCTTATCCTTTTAAAAATTTAATTCATAAAATTGTGTATATTTGTGATATACAATGTGATGTTTTGCTACGTGCATATATTGCAAGATTAAATAAATTATCAAATCCATCACTTCAAATATAATGGATGATAAAATCTACTTTCTGAAATTTCCAAGTATAATATGCATTTGTGTTTGCTATGGTTACCATGCGGAACAATAGATCTCACCAATTTATCCCAAAGCCTCCACCACTCTTCCTTAGTCCTTAGTAACCACTTCTCTACTCTTTGCTTGTGTAGAGTTTGTACTTTATGGCTACCACACATCAGTAAAATAAAGCTGAATTTGTCTTTGTGTCTGACTTATCTCACTTAGCATAGTATCTTCCAGGATCATCATCCATATTCTCACAGGTGACAAGGTTGAGTTCTTCATATGGCCACATCATGCTCCATCGATTTGTCTATATCACATTTTCCTCTTTTCTTTTTTAATTAGTGCATATTTGTAGTACACAATAGTGGTGTTAATATGGGAATGGATTGGTACATGCATATAACATATCTTGATCATTTTCAATACCTCTATTTCCTTTTCTCCTACTTAACCCTTTCCCCATTCCCAAAAGTCTACTTTCTAGTCTTACTATCTGCTTTATTTACTTATATTTTACATGTCTCATGTAAGAATAAAACTTATGATATGTTCAACTTTCTGAGTCTAGCTAATTTTGCTTAGTATTACGATCTGGAGTCCCATTTCCCTGCAAGTGATTTTATTTTTTTTCCTTCTGTGTGGCTGAATAACACACCACTGTATATTATACCATCTTTTCTTTATTTGTTTAAAAGTTGATACATCAAGGCTTTTTTTAGAGCTTCGCTATCATGAATTACACTGTGATAAAAATGTATGCATCACTGTAGTAAGACGACATGGGGCAATATACCCAGCCATACCCAGCAGCCATATAACCAGTTCAAATGCTGTCTGTACTGACTGAAAGCCCCCACAGTGCTGCAAACCCCCAGTGTTGAACTCCTTGTCTTCACCTGTGTTCAGCCCTCCTCTGTTTCCTGTTGGCCTGCCCTGTTCTCCTAGCTGAGTTCCATCTCCAGGAGGATGGGAGCTAGGGTCTTCCCGCAAGGCTCATCTCCTGCACTACTCTTGCCACACGACATTTTCCTGTGCCCAGCTCACTACTTCATCAGGTTCCCCATTTTCTTCTCTGTAGCACGGTGGCACTCAGGTCTTAGTGCTGAAGAAAGTAGAGATTTCCTAGGTGGCAGAGGGAGATGTCTTCAACCTGATTCTGCCCAAATCTATTGCTGTTTCCTGTACTTTGCCAAGGTCTAAGAAGGTTTGCTACTCTGACCTTATCTAAATAATGGAAAAAAGATGGAAATTGTCACTTGCATCTCAGTTCTCCTGACTGCTCAGATCTCTGGTCTGCTCTGATTGTTATCTCTGTGCAACAGCAGAGCCAATGCTAACAAAAGAAAACTGTATTTTTCCTTTTCCTGATGCAAGGGAGTAAAAGAGCCCCTTCCCTGATGAGCTGCAGCTCTTTTAGTGCTGGAAAATGTAGGGCTGATCTTTCTGAACACCTGTATTTCAGGGGCTTTAAGTCATTACCTCTCTCAAGACCCAGTTCTACAATTTTGTGTAGTACACCTGGCTCCTCACAGAGCCACATGCTTCTAGTAGTGGGCGCATATTCCAGGATGACTTTGGGGTTCAGGCTGCCTCCTTCCACCACCCTCCCAATCCTCTATCAAGTTTGCCTTATTCATCTGTTGGTGGACATTTAGATTGTTTGTGCATCTTATTCATCTGTTGGTGGACATTTAGATTGCTTGTGCATCTTGACTATTGCCAATAATTCTATAAATAATTGGCAAATGCAAGCATCACTTTGAGTTACTGTGACAATTAACTGATGGTGTCAACTTGAGTCAGAATGCTCAGTTAAATTGGACCAGCATAATGCTGGGTGTGGCCAAAGGGGTTTACTGAAGAAAAAAATGCTATTATAGGTGTAGGAAGCACCAAGAGATAGGCTCATATCCTGGATGGAATAAAAAGGGAGAGAAGGAAGGTTGCTGCTGCCTGCTGCCTTCTACTTGCCTCTGCATGGACTGCATCTCTGCTGTGATACCCTCCTCCCATGCCACCCTGTCACAGAGCCAACCCTCGATGGCCTGAAACCCTACAAACTGTGAGCTGAAATAAAGCTTTCCACTTTACTTGTGGGTGGTGGATATTTTGTCTTAGCCACAAGAAATAGAACTAAGACAACTACTGATTATATATTAGAAAGAAGTGTAATTATTGGATCATACGGTAGTTTCATTTTTAACTCTTGAGGAACCATTGTATCATTTTTCACATGCCTGTACTTATTAACACACTCTCCAACAATCTTTTCTCTCTCTAGATCACTCTGGCTAGTACAGCTAGACCCTGCATGTGTTGTTTCTTCTTAGTCAACTTCAGGCATGTCAGGTGTGCCCTTCACAGTGATATTTTCTATGTCGTTGTTCTCTCTCTCTCTCTCTTTCTCTCTCTCTTTCTAGTGCACTATCTTGCCACAAGTTTATTTTTTTAAAATCTAACTTTGAGCCCTTCCAAAGCTATTGCTGGCATGTGTGGGGGAAAGGTGGCTGGTAACTATTTCTCTACCACGTTGCTCCTTTTTATCATTCTTACTCTTTTTAATGTTTGGTTTTGTAATGTATGTAGAATTTATAATGAGAATTGAGAGAAAGTCTCTGCCCTGCAATCTTCACTCTCTTTGCCAAAGAATAGCCCCATTCAACCTACAGAACAGTCTCTGCTTTCAACATCGATTTGAAATTATAAATCATAAATATTTACACACAGGCACAGTTTATTTCCTTCTTTCTGCATAATCATGGATCTTTTTCTGAGTTCTTTAACAACAAGCCTCATTTCAGAGCTACTGCTATTATGTATTATTTAATGTAGAATCAGAGTGTTTTGCTCTCTGATAAGACAAAATTAATTTGCTGCAATTTATTAGAAAACACTGACTCTTTTGAGGTATTTATTTATTAACTGAATTTAAAAATTCTTCTTCAGATTTTCATAATAAATCATTTTGATGAGAATTATATGAAGTTTAGAGAGTATCTTGGTTACTTTTCTCTCATTGCTGAGACAAAATACTTGATACTCAAAATGAAAGAAGAAAGTTTCTGGGGGTTTCAGCCCATACTCAGCTGCTCCAAGGCCGGGTGGCACATAGCAGAGGGTAATAGTTCATGGCAATGGAATACAGCACAAGTAACAAGAGCAAAAAGGGAGTAGAATGGAGAGAAGACTCTTTTTGTCCCTCGTATTGTATATAGGCCACACCCACTTGGGTATAGCACTCACATTCATAATCCAAGCATTGAACCATGAGTTATTCACAAACTCTAGAACCCCTCCTCCATGACTGCATGAGGGTTTTGGGGGACATCCAGACCAAACCAAAACAGACTTATGTGTGTGTTATTGCTTTATTTTCAATTCTTGATCAATGTGTTTAAGCTTGCTTACTATATGTTAGGTACAGTTTTAGGCATTAAAAGTACTTCTATGAAGGAAATATTGACTGTTTATCATTTCTTTGGGTGGTGTTTTAACACAACATTAAACATGTACAATAAACATCTCATCATTCAAAAGGATTGATTTCTTTTATATTTCCTATTCTGATAAGTGCTATCTCTAATATTCACAGATATTCCAATTGGAATTCATAGAGGACCTTGTCAAATTTCATGTTCCTTTCTATCATTGTGGCATACAAAATTTTGTCAGTATTTCTCTGGTCTACATCTGTAATACCTCTTGTTTTTTTTTTTTTTTGTTTTGTTTTGTTTTTTTCCGCTTCCCATTTTCACACAATTGCACCCACTCCAGAGTCAGGTATCTTTACTCCCCAGGGCTGTTCTACTCTGTGTGTTCACTGCTATCAATGAAATATCTTGAACCATAAATCTAATCATCACATTTCTTAGCTCAAAGCTTTCAAGTCTTTTCTTCAGATCTTTGAGAATAAAATTTTGGTATTGCATTCAAGAAAACTACAAAAATTCAGAGAACAATTGTGATTTGCTTCTAAAATTTAGTATTATTTTTCCAATAATATTTATCATGTTAAGAGAAAAAAAATACCTCTTAGCAGATAATGCATAAAAGACAGTAGTTAAGCAGAAATGAAAGGAAAAGCATAAAAGAAAGCAATTTCAGTTTTTGAGGTCCATATTCATATGCCTAGAAAAACACTATATTTATCTTTAACCTCAGTAAACAAACTTTAATGAACATCAGGAACAGAGACACAAACATTAACACTGACTATTTATTTAATAGGATTGAAAACAGAAGATAGGAGTTAGGCCATCCTGTTTATCCAATGGTGGTCACTAAGTTAACTTGGAGATAAATCCTTTATAAAACTTTAACTAGTTAAGATTTCCTCAGAATTTGCAACATACCAGACACTGCCAAGAAATTTACACTCTTTAATCATTAGATATATTTCATCATTATTTCCTATTTTAATAAAGACAATGAGGCTCTGGTAAGCATAAATACAATGAGGCTTATAGGGGTTCATGAATATGCCCATATATCAAAGTTTACTTCATGATGGAACTAGTATTTCATTCTATAGAAGATTTTATAGACATTACTAGCAGCTTCAGAATCCTAGCATTTGAAAAGTATTTGGGTCACAAAATAAGTTGGAAAAATTATCAAAAGAGGCAGAAAGCCTAAATACCACAAACATGCTTAACAATATTGAGAAATCAAAACACAATATTAACTCCTGTTTATTCTATGAAGAGTTTTGTTAGATTTTCAATGATGTTATGTTCTAATGTTACAAAGTTTTTCTAGGAAACAGAAAATTATAAAAATTGTAATTTATTTAACAAAATGAATTCTTTCACAGAAGAGGATAACTACAGTATTATACAAGTACAGACCAGCCTGAGATAAATTGTAACACAAACCAGTGCCATATTAAAATCAGTTTATTTTGTGTAGTGTTATGGTTTAGATCTAAAATGCCCTCCCGTCTTTTTGTGTGTTGGGAAGGTAGTAGATGATGGGTGCTGTACTCATCAGTGGATCCTTCCATTCATGATTTCATTACAGCTGCGTGTGCTGTTGGGAGCTGGGGCCTGGCTGGCCCTCGGGATCTGACCTGGAATGTGTACCCTTGAGCCTCCATTCCTCCCTTCTCTGTCTGCTTAAGAACCCACTGCAAACATGAGCCAGAATAAACCCTGTTCTCCTTCAAGTATGGGTGTAGGATATTGAACCACAGTGACAGGAAAGTTATCAAGACAAACAGAATTTAAAGGTTAATTTTATAATATGTTTCTATAATTACAGCATCATGAATAAGGATGAAAAAACATGTTCCTATAGCACCCAGTAGCAGTTATGTGTTCTGATTACTGGGAGTAACTAACTGAGACTATGGCTCTCTGCCTCTTTTTCCTTCATCCCAGTAACTGTGTTCTTCTGTGTATTCTGTCTCTCAGTGGATCAATAAAGATAGTGAAATATGGAGAGCAGGAGCCACTTCAAACCCATTTCAGCTTGACGGGTCCCTTGTGCATTCAATTCTGAGCCAAAAATAGATCTTCACACTTCTCTTGCTGGTTGTTTCCTGAGTAAAACACAAGACCCTGCCCTAGTAGCCACATTAAGATCATCACCGGCTGACCACAATTTTTTTAGACCAGCCTTCAGCAGGGGGAAAGCAGTAGGAAAGAAAGGAAGCTAATACAACCAAGAGGAGTTGTAATAAAAACAAAGAGTGGGGAATGTGACCCCTGTTTTACACAGGCCAACCCATTGGAAATTTTATTGGCCATCTACTTTTGATTTGGTACCTTTTTAATACTTATAAGAGTTCCGTAGATATTGATGTGTGAGCTCTCACTGTCTTATACAGCTACCAAGTAGATGAGCTGGACTCCAAATGCAGGGTTATTTTGCACTGAAGACATTGCTCTAATATAAAAATGACTACAGTACAAAGGTTCTAATTGTCTATTCCTGACCAATTGACTGACATATAACTATATTCTATTTCAGCCTCACACATATACATCAATAAGATGCTTACAGACTCTAACTTAATTGACTTGCTAAAGGATACTTATTATCTGCACATTTGCCTTCAAGTTAGTAAAACTGGCCCCATATTCAATTACAGTAGATAATTTTTCTAAAGTCAGCCACAATCAGCATATGTGTGATGTGATTATATTTTTCTTCCTAATGCCATAACATTCTTTCAGCACATTATCACCATGAAGGCACAAGTATTGTAATTACATTTGTCCCATTTGCCATATACCTGGTTATGTTTTTATAGATCATCAACACCTGCTTATATTTTGACCTGGTATATAGCACTTTCCAATGAAACTTCTTACATAGCTGACTGAGACTACAAAAATCAGCACACTGTTCCTCTCAAGTTTCCATGTTTTCTTATGCAAGAAAGGCATCTGAGACAAACAAACAGAATGGTTGAGCTTCTCTTTTTCTTGTGCTGGCCTGCTGTCAGCCACAGTGCCTCACCCCCATTTCTGGAGTTGCCTTTCCCTCAATTCCAGTTCAGTTGCTGGGCAGTAGGGAAACCATTCTGGCTAAGAGTAAGGGGTGAAGGGACCTGGAAATAATGTTAACCAGTCTCCCCAACTCCAGTTCATTTTAATAAACACATTAGCCATCCTGGATCCCCTGGTGCAGTCTCACCGTTTTCTGAAAGACAGCATAGCTTTGAATCACTTAATCACCACCAAGATTTCTGCGACCAACCTAGATAGGCTCTTCACTACCCACCCACTTGGACCAATCATAGCCTTCACTTGAGTCAGCCAGCAGGTCTGAATGTGAGCAATTATACACTTACATCTGGACCAATACCAGTCCTGAAGCTTCTATATGAGAAGCATTCCCTTCACACCTCAGGGGTTAGTCTAGAAGGGCTTCTTCTGGGGTGCTGACCTGCTGAGATCCCACACAGGTAATGAATGTTAATAAATAAAGACTTCCCTTCTGGTTCTTGAAATCTCTTATGATTTACTTGTCAGCAGGGCTTGGAAAAGCTTATAAAACTACTTAAGAGTTGTATCCTGCGAAGTGTGGACAGAGTGGTCACATCAAAGAAAGAGCAACAAATATTAGGGACTGTTAGCCCTGTGGTTGCTCAGTGATCGGCAGCTAAAAAACAGCAGCTAGAAGAGCAGATAGACCTCTGGCCTCCAGCACAAGCTGCAGATGACTGGAGGATTCACTAAAGGCAGCATTGGCTATTATTGCTTGGCAGCAGCAGGGACCAGCAGCAGACTGTGGCCAGTCTTGGCATCTAGTGTTATTCAATGTTATGTGGAAAACTTACAGAGCTACATTTCACCAATTCCTCATTTTCCTCCCAATCAAGGAAGGAAAAAAAAAAAAAACAAAAAAAACCCCTCACTGACTGGCAACATATCCAGCAAAGAGTGTAGACTAGTTTTATTATGCTTTCGTCGTTTGCTAATTCCAGTGTAGATAACCAATCTTTAAACTGGTAACTGATATGGTGTCAAACTTTAGTTTTGAAATTTTTTCTCAATAAAGTAGGAAAAGAAATTTAATCATGGGAAGGTTTTCAGTCAGACTCAAGGTACATTTTCATTGTCTTTTAAAGAATAAAATTAGTTAATAATCAGATAATACCCATCCTAAATCCCACGTTTCACTGACATGTTTCAACCCTTTGTTTAGTGAAGGGTTTTATTTTATTTCACAAAGATCTGAGAAGTTACTGACTTCCAGTTTCAGAGAAAAGCAAACACAAATGTTCATTCATAGAGAAGAAGTGTTTCCAAAAGGACCATAGAAAGGTTATCTTAATCCACTCTGTAAACTCTTTTTAGAGAAAATTGATTTGTTTTACATTTTACTATTCGACTAGCCCAGGAACCCCAAGCAAAAATTGGGAATCCGCACTGCACTGTGTGATATCTACTCAAGGCTTGCCCAGTGTACTCCTCCTAGCCGGTGAGCACCAGTGCATTATTCTGGATTCCGTAAGGACTTGCCCAGTGACCCAAAACAACCAAGGAGCCTTGGTGCAGCTGCAGAAGGTCTACGTAGCATACTCCATCTAGCTGGGCAGCCTTGGTGTGCTGCTCAACAAGCCTAAAGGCTAAAGGCTGCCTAGCCACCTAGCCAGGTAGCCTCTGTACATGCTGGGGAACTACTAAGGCCCTACCCAGTGACCCCAAGCAGCTAGGAAGCCTTAGTGCAGGTCTTAGTGCTGAAGACCTGCCCAGCATATCTCACCTAGCTTGGCAGCCTTGGTGTGCCATTTGGGGCCTGGCAAGGTCCTGCCCAATGACTCCAAGCAGCTGGGGGACATCAGTGAACCATATGTGGCCTGCTGAAGGTCTGCCCAATGCATTGCACACACCCAGGGAACATCCAAGAGCCACTTCCTAATGACTCTCACTCAGTTGAGGAGATGCCTTCCAGTACAGACAGCCAATGTCAGCCCAGAAAGAAACTAGGATTTTGCATTTGGCTGCTCAAGGGGAATATATGAAAATGGCAAAATGAAAGAGAAAATGAAATCTCAGACTTCCAGCCCATTTCAAACAAGTCTAAGAGACATGGACATACAAGAAAGTGTAAGTCACTCACATGAAATTGGTGAATTGAGAGAAACTAAAGTAAAAAAACAACTTCATGAAGCTGTAAAGGAAATCAGATCAGAAATAGCGTTTCAGAAAAAACATGGGATGTTAAATGTAATGAAACAAATGCAGAAAACATCTAAAAAAAGACATAGTTAAAAAAAATAGAAGAGCATTGGAAAATGCTGGAAACACGGAATGAACAATATAAGAAAGAATTAAAATGCATGAAACAGATTCAAAGAGATAACCAGGAAATCAAAAATTCAATCAAAATTGGTAAAACTGCCTGAAAAAATGTTAAGATAGACTCAGATCTTGAATACAGCATTGCAACTAGTAAACAGTAAAGGACAGATTTTTGGAAAATAACAAGGGATCAGGAAATGACAATTTAACAGTTGCAAGATGATACAAAGAAAAGCAATATAAGAGTGAGGTGTAAATGATACAGAAGGCAACAACACAAATGATATAAAAAGACTATTTGCAGAACAAATAGAAAATTTCCAAATGTGGGAAAAGAAACTGACATATAGATATATGATGAGTATAGAACTCAAATTACCCATAACTAAAATAAATCTACACTCAGACATGTTATAATCAACATCCCAGAAATTCAACATAAGAACAGAATATTAAAAACTGTTAGAGAAAAGAAATAAATCACCTATAAAGGAAAGCCCATCAGAATCACAGCACACTTCTCAACACAATCAACTCAAGAAAAGCATTCAGTAAAGTATTTCAAATCCTAAAAGAAAATGAATTCCAACCCAGATTGATGGTCACTGCAAAAGTATTTTTCAAAATTGATGAAGAAATAAGACACTTGCACCACAAAGATATTCTAGATAGACATAAAAATAACTACAATTTGAAACAACAGAAGAAAAAAAAAAACAGCACCAAGCAGGGCAAACAAACACGGGGTCTGGGGGGAAAGAACCAACAGCAAAGTGATAACATGACAAAATAAGCCAATGTATATTAGTTATAATCATTAATGTAAATGGCTTCAATTCACTAATTAAAAAATAATTTAAAAAAGAAACAGACTAGCAGATTGGATCAAGAAACAACATCTAACTGTATGATGTGTACAAGAAACCCATTTAATGCAAAAGGGAATTTATAGACTAAAAGTCAAAGGATGGAAAACAATACTTCAAGCAACAGAAAGCCAAAAAAAAAAAAAAAGTCAGGGGTAGCTATTTTGTTTACCAACAATGTGAATTCAAATCAAGAATGATCAAAAGATAAAGAAGGTAACTACATATAGGTTAGGAGAAAACTTTAAGAGAAAGAGATAAAAATCTTAAATATATATGCACCAAATTTGGGGGCACTCATCTATATAAAACAAATATTAATAGACATGAAAATCAAATAAGCAATGATACAAATGTAATGGGAGATCTTAACACCCCATTGACACAAAGAGATAAGCCAACTATACAAAATATCAGCAAAGAAATAACAGAATTGAATCAAACTTCTGAACAAATGGACTTAGTAGACATGTACAGAGTGTTCCACCCAACATCAGAATGCACATTCTTCTTAGCTTCACAAAGGACATTCCCTACAACAGACCATATACTAGCCCACAGAACATGATTAAATAAATGCAAAGGAATGAAAATTATCCCAAGCATATTATCTAATCAGAATGCTGTGAAACTGGAAATCAATGACAAAAGAAACTGCAAAAACTCCATAAATACATGGAAATTAAATAGTATATTCCTGAATAATCAATGGGTCACAGAGAAAATTAAAGAAGAAGCTGAGCAATATGTTCAAGCAAACAAAAATACAAATAAAACTTACCAAAACCATAGAACACAATGAAAGCAGTCCTAAGAGGTAAATTTATAGGGGTAAACTCCCACATCAGGAAAATGGAACAAACACAAATAAACAACCTAATGCTGCACCTCAAACTTCTAGAAAAAGAAAAGCAACTCAAGCCCCAAATCAAAAGATGGGAAGAAATTATAAATATCAAAGCAGAAATTAACACTATTGAGACTGAGAAAACAGTACAAAAAATTAATGAATTGAAGAGTTGGTCCTTTAAAAGAATAAATAAAATGGATAACTTTCTAACAATTGTATTAATAAAAGGAAAGAATAAATAGAAATTCATGCAACAAGGAATGAAAAGGGTGAAATCACTATAGGTGCTGTGAAAATACGAAAGATCAACAATACTTATTTCAAAAATTTTTACTCTCATAGGTTTGATAACACAGAAGAAATGGACACATCCCTAGAAACACATGAATTTCTAAAGCTGAATCAAGAAGATGTGAAACTGCTGAATAACCCAATTTCAGTTCATGGAATTGAAAATGTAATTAGAACCTAACCAACAAAGAAAAGCCCAAGTCCTGCTGGATTCACTGCTGAATTTTACAAGAAATTTAGGGAAGACTTAATGCCAACACTCCTCAAAGTCTTCAATGAAATTGAATGAAAGACAAGTCTCTCAGACTCACTCCTGGAAGCATATATTACCCTGATACAAAAACCAGAGAAAGACCCAATCAAAAAAGAGAACCATATGTCAATCTCCCTAATGTGTATAGTCACAAAAATTCTCAATAAAATACTGGTAAACGGAATGCTGCAAATCATCCAGAAGCTTATATACCATGACCAAGTGGGCTTCATCCCAGGAATGCAAGGATGATTCAACATTCACAAATCATACCATATCATTCACCATACCAATAAAACCAAATATAAGAATCATAGGATGATCTCAATAGATACAGAAAAAGTTTTGATAAAGTCCACCATTTGTTCATGGTAAAAATCCTAGAGGAAATGTCAATAGATGATTTTTATCTCAATCTGTTAAAAGTCATCTATGACAAACCAACAGCCAGTATCATATTAATGATCAAAAACTCAAAGCTTTCACTAAAAAATCAGAAACAAGATAAAGTTCTCCACTATCACTGTTCCGTTTCATTATAGTGCTGAAGACATTAGCTAATGCAATTAGATGAGAGAGAGAAATAAAAGGAATAAGTATAGGAAAGGGAAAAGTTAAATTATCACTATTTGCAGATGACATGATACTCTACATATAAAACCCCAGAACTCCATTGAAAGACTGCTAGATTTAATAACCAGATTCAGTAAGATAGCTGGATACCACGCAGCACTCAAAAATCAATAGTATTCCTGTATACAAACAACAAACTCATTGAAAGAGAAATAAGGAAAACCACACCCTTCACGATAGCATCAAAAACATGAAATACTTAGGAATCAATCTAACAAAGGAAGTAAAATAGTCACACAGTAAAAATTACATTACTCTGCAAAAAGAAATTGAAGATTTCAAAAAATTGAAAGGCATACCTTGTTAATGGATAGGAAAAACAAAAACTGTGAAAATGGCCATTCTCCCCAAATTATTATATATATTCACTGCAATTCCAATCAAATACCACCATCATACCTCAAAGATCTAGAGAAATTACTCCTAAAATTCATCTGGAAACAGAAGAGACCCAGAATAGCAAAGGCAATTCTGGGCAACAAAGGCCAGGCAGGAGGCATCCCAATCCCTGACTTGAAGTTATACTATAAAACTACTTTTATAAAATCAGCATGGTACTGGAATAAAAATAGAACCAAATACAAAAGGAATACTTTAGAAGATATGGCCACAACTACAAACACATTCAGCTACCTTATCTTCTGCAAAGGACTAAACATATTCATTAGAAGAAAGATAGCCTCTTTAATAAGTGATGCTGGTAAAACTGGCTTTCTGTATGCCAAAAACTAAAACTAGACCAATACCTATCACCATGCACTAAACTAAAGTCAAAATGGATCAAAGATCTAAATATTAAACAGAAACACTAAATCTGGTGGGAGATACAGAAGTAGAACTCTTGAAGACATAGGAATAGGCAGACAGCTTAGGATCAAAAATCAAACTGCATGGGAAGTACCTCCAAGAATTAACATCTTATGAAAAAATATTGTGCATTTGAAAAAAAAAAAACTCCAGCAGAGTGAAAAGAAAGCCTATGAATTGGGAAATACTTTTAGGCAACTGACTCTCAGGCAGAGAACTTCTATCTAGAACATATAAAGAATTTTTAAAAATCGGGCTTCCAAACTTCAAAGATCTAACCCAAAAATGGGCATTTCAGATGAATACACATTTCCCATATGAAGAAACACAAATGGCAGATGAAAAAAAGTTCAACATCATTAGTCATTATAGAAATACAAATTAAAGCAATGTTGAGATTCCATCTCACTCCAGAAAGAATGTCTGACATCAAGAAATTGATCAATAATAAATGATGGAGGAGCTGTGGGGAAAAAGGAATCTTCTCCACTGATGGTGGGAGTGTAGCCTAATGCAACTACTGCGGAAATCAGTGTAAAGATTCCTCAAAATCTATCATTAGAGTCCCCATTTGTCCCATTTGTTTCCATTAGGTATCACACTTCTGGGCATATTCCCAGAAGAACTGAAAACATAATACCACAGTGATATATGAACACCCATGTTTATAGCAGCACAATTTGTAATATCCAAATCTTGGAAACAACCCAAATGCCCATCAGCTGAGGAAAAGATAGGAAAGCTATGGTATTTTTATACAGCAGAGTTCTACTCAGCTATAAAGAAAGACACATTGAAGCT
This sequence comes from Hydrochoerus hydrochaeris, assembly GCA_004027455.1. Taxonomy (NCBI): domain Eukaryota; kingdom Metazoa; phylum Chordata; class Mammalia; order Rodentia; family Hydrochaeridae; genus Hydrochoerus; species Hydrochoerus hydrochaeris. The sequence continues at coordinate 171,840 of PVLA01000170.1, read as the reverse complement.
TTTACAGGTAAATGAGGTCATACTCATAAGTGAAATAAATCAGACTCACATATGTAAATACTGTATTGTCTCCCCAGTGTAAGAAACAGAAAGAGTAAATAAGATCCAAAATCTTCAAAAAATATTGTAAAATGGTAAAAAGCTACTAAAAAGGGAAAATAACTCAGGGAAAAGGAGAAAAGAGGGAAGGGGAAAGAAATAAGACACAAATTTGTATATACGCATTTAAGACAGCTAAGATGATTATACTAAAAATTCTATTAGTTGTTAGTACAGATCAGTTAATACTTATACAATTAGGTCAATTTTGCATGTCTATATCTAGTAATCTAAGCAAATCTTGAAGATGACGTGCAAAATAATAACCACTGTTAAATTCCTATCAACTTGTTTTGAAAACTTATATTGTTATTGTTTGGGAGTTTTTGTTGTTGTTCTTTTGCTTCTTGTTTTTCTTGTTTTGTTGTTGTTCTTGTTTTCCCCCACTTTGAAAGAATTCTACTATTTGCCTTATATTCTACTAAGAGCTACGCAAAGCCATTTCGGGCATGTTGGTGCCCAGATCCTTGTCCATTGTAGTAGTTCCTGTGAGCAGTGAGCAAGTAAACATCAGATTTTCTCAAGGAGGCTGCAAGCATTTCATGTTTCATATGTTGCACTGTAAGAAATTTGTCAAAGAAAGAAACAAGCATCTCTTATTGTTACTGTCTTAATAGGCATAGTTTGTCTTTTTCATGTTTTCTAAGCAAGAAGGATATCATTAATTATAGAGTGGATATTAAAGGAACTGAATGGGAAAACATAAGAAGAGTCTTCTAAAGCAATCTGTCAGAAAATAATTCTAAACTTGATCCTAATTACTAGAGATAAAATGATGAACAAAATCATTTTCACCATGAACAGGCAACTTCTTAATTAAGAGGGGACTGAATATTAACATTTTTTGGTAAATAACTCAGGTACACCAACTAAATTGATGAAGATTTTTAGATGATTTTTCTAGTGTGAGGTTGCAGTAAAATATAGGTGTGCGAATGGTTTCATGAAGTTCACAAACTACTCATATTCCCAACTAGATTCTTTCTGCATGATGAGCCATCATTTATCCTTCACAACAGATTCCATAATATCTTGCTGGCATGGCAACCATTATTGCGAGAAATTTACAGCACTAGTTTGTAATGATATACCATTTTCTTTGTGTATCAATTAGATCTTGAGCTCCCGGAGGGCATGTGTGTACCTTGTCTCCATGTGTTGTGTTGCTGCTATAACAATACCACAGGCTGTATAATTTATGATAAACAGTGATTTATTGGTTCACATGTCTGGGGGTTGAGGAGTCTAGGATAAAGTTGCCAACATGTGGAGAGAACTTTCTTGCTGCATTCTAACAAGGTGGAAGGCATCATACTGCAGCAGGACAGGGAGAAATGGAGGGTGGGAGGACAGGAAAACCAGAAAGGCACAAGAAAACACAGATCTACTCCCTTGGTAATGTATCCTCCCATGATATGGACATTCTTCCACTCACAAAGGTGGACCTCTCCCATTCTAATCACCTCTTAACAGCTCCATCTTTTAACAGTGCATCAGTGCAATTAAATTTCAACATGAATTTTGGCGGGAATAAGCCACAGTAACCTATAATGCCAGTGCTTTACAAAATACCCTTAAAACATATTTATTGAAATGAATAGACACCCAAAATGGGGAAAAATCTTTTTAGATTACCATTTTTTAATCAATGAGATGGATGCATATTAATATGTACAAGACAATATTTAATCAGAGTCAAAAGACAAGCCAGTATGCTATCAGGAAGCAGAGAAAAAAATATTAAAAATAAGGAGGTTGGTCCAGTAACAAATTAGAAATAACTCTTTTGGATGTGTGATATTTTTACACAGAATGATCCCCATAAACTTGTGCTCATTAGGAAAGGTCTCAGGTGGTTTCTCTAAACTTATCATTTTCTTCTTTGGGTGCTCTTTTCCCTGAGAGTTTGAAATATTAGCCAGCTCTTCTGATGGGCATAGCATTACCAGCTTTATCAAGCATGGCATCTCCTCATCGTCTCTAATATTCCTCACAGATGTCATTTCTCAACATGGACTACTTTGTCAAACATGACATTTACTTACAAGGTTGCTGAGGAGGGATTCGAGGCTTCCTTATAATTTTTACTGCTACAGGCTATTTTTTTTTCAAAATCCCCACTGATAGCTTATTAGTTACACCACCTTGGTTCTCTTGAAGTCTGGGTGTGAAGTAATTTAAAATGTATGTTTCAAAATTGAACTGAAATAAATAAGTTCTACCTTGTTTTTATTTTTCTCTCTTTTTATGAAGTGATGTCTCTGACAGTGTTATAAAACAAGCAAATGTTCTAATTGTGTTCCAGCGTATTTGTGTTGCACATGTGTATGTGTTTGCAGATCTGCTTGATTATATGCTTCAAGTATTTAGCTATTAACATGTGTAATTTATATAATGAACATAGAAGCATTTGGGATTAGTAATTGAAAAGTCAGAAAAATAGAGAACATGAACATGAACATTGCTTGTGTTTGTGTGACTTAGCTAAACTTAGAATGATGAAGAAGTTAAAAAAACATTGTGTCACATTTCTCAGAAATACGTTCTTTTGAAATATCTTGTTAAAATTAACTTTTAACAGATGCTAAATGTCACATGAAGTGATCTTCTGGAAATGGTAAAGATTTTCATTCAAGTGGTGTGAGTATAGCTCTGATGACTGAAACCTTCATTTGGGTTCCACATCAGTATTGTATGAAGAAGCTTTTCTCTTTTCGGGTCTTCCAGTCATTTCTTCTCTTTTTGCTTATCACTAGGGAGCAATAGATTACTGCTTAGCCTGCTAATTACTGCCTGGTTTGCTGTCTCTGGTTTACTAATTCCTACTGTTCCTCAGCACCAACTTTTCAAATTTCTTCTCACTGTATCCAAGTGGGCATTGGATATTGCCTTCAATGCTCTACTGGAGTCAGACATACAGACCAAGCCTCACTGTTTTTTCTTTTTTTCTTGAGTCATCAAAACTCATGAAATAAAATATAATTAAATTATCATTATAGGAGCTGGGGATATAGCTCAGTGGCATAGTGCCTGCTTGGCAAGTGTGAGGTAGTGAATTCTACTCCTAATCCAAAAAAAAAAAAAACTATCATTACAGGAAATATTACCTAGGGAGGAAAAGTAATTGCAAATATAGATATTAAATTCTTTCTGGATGCTGAGGATCCTCCATATACTGGATGGCGATGAGATTTCCCATATGCTTTGAACTTGCTAGCCCACTGGGAAGGTGAAATGAACATGGAATTGCAAGGCTGCAAAATACTATGAAATAAATTCATAAAATATCAAAATACTGATTTCTTTAGCCCTTATGAAAATCAGAGCACATTTGTCTTTAAAACATGAAAATCTGGTCCCACACATTATCAAAAACTTAAATTCAAACTGCAGAAAAAGCAAATGTAATAACAATTTTAGAAATTAAAAGTCACTTAGTTGCATTTTTAGGACCCTATGGTGTGAGAAGTTAAGCATTAATTAGAATTCACTGCAAATGGATTCTATATGCTTAGTTAGAACAGACCAATGCTGGGGCTGCATGTTAACTGTTTTAATTATTCAATTTAGTAATTTTTCACATAGTCTTAGTTTTCGTTTTTTTTGTCATGATCAAAGATCTAAAATATATGAATATTTATCAAAAAATCCTCAACATTACTTCCTGTTTCTGGTTCTTGTACATCTGTTCTGGCAGCATAGAGAAGCAGAAATAGCTTTGCATTTCTGGTTAAGTTTGATGTGTGAATTCTATGTTGTTACCATACGCTGTATAAAAGCTCTTAGCTATCTTCTTCATGTCATGATTAAAAAAAAAACCTTGTGATTATTCTCTACTATTTGGATACATTTGGTGATTTTCTTCCAAAATAAGTTAGTAAACTTCTTAGCTACAAAATGACCTCTGAGTTTACATGACAAAACAGCAATAAACAGAAAACCTCCAATCCTCAAAGGGAGAATCCAATACCTAAAAATCAATTTTGGGGACAGATTTAGCTTGTTATGTTTGCTGAATGTCAAGAAGACTAAAGGAAAAGATACATGAAGGTGGATATTAGAAAGTAGCTTGTAAACTCCCAGTGTGAGTGTCCACAAGAATGGCGTTGGGAGCTGGGGATTTAGCTTAGCATTTTAAGTGTCTGTTTGGCAAGCACAAAGTTGTGAGTTTGACCCCCAGTCCAAAAAAAAAGGGTCACTGTAGGAGAAGATAAGGGTTAAGAGGAGTTCATACCTTTGAGATTTGGGCTATCACTTCTATTACACTTAAATGTAAAATTCCCAACTTTCTCATGTGTGAGATACATTCAATACAGATTTAATGGATACATGAATGAAACTCCCATGTTGTGTGCATTCTTGCCAGTTGCCTAATCTATCAATTTGAATTCATCTAGGACACTTACTGTATGCAGCGACCGGGATGGCTGGTTGTTTTCGGGGATAAAGTGAGTCTGACTGTGATCTAGAAATTCTGGGGAGAGAAGCTGAGAGAAGTGACTGCTTGGCTGTTTCAGAGTGATGTCTTCAGTCTAGGTAATTGTATCATGCCAATGTACTCTAAAGGTGACTAGAAGCCACCTGAAAGAGAAAAGACTAGCTCTAAAATGTAAATGTACTAGAAGCGTTTAAGAAGTTAGGTTGGACTATGTATGTTTAACCAAGCAACAGGCAGGACAGAGAAATGAAGTTAACAATTGCAGACTTTTTCTTACATTCAAAGTCTGTGTATCACCCCTTGTTTAAACGTTAGACCCAGCAAATTCTTTATGACTGGAATGGCAGGGAAATGTGCTGTTACAAGGTAGATGGAGCTCTGCAGAGAAAACACCCTTATACTCACACACTTGCTCCAATATCATGGCTAGAAAACAGTCTCCCTGCAGTTATGTGTAAAATATATTGTCCGTTAGCAACAGCTTTATTCATCCAGATCTGTTAATACAATGTAATTATGTGTTCTTCCAAGTTCTTTTAAAGACATGGGACAAATGTTGACAGATCTCAAGGTGATGTCATCTTCTGAAGCCTCTTGCAAGCCCGCCCAGCAGGCTTTCCACTGGCCTCCCTCCACTTCCACTAGAGGAGCTCTTCTACAACACAGTGCACAACCCTAGGATAAACACCCCTATTTCCACCATGCCTTCCTCCTTAAACAATGGTATAGATAATGACTGATCCTTAAATTAAGTCTGAAGAGGCTTCTTTGGAAGATTTTATAGTTTATATGTTGTGTCAATTTGAGAACTGGAGAAGCTTACCTAAGTGACTCAGGAGCTCTACATTCTGAGGTGTAGAGAACAAGCCATTAAGTTCGAGGCTATTGTTCATTGTGTCAGTTTGAGGCCAGAAGTTTAAGTGATTCATCAGGGGGCAGGGTCTTTACTTTGTATCATCCTCAGTCTGTGCAAGAGGAAGGCATGCAGATGTTGTTATTGCTACACCCACCTCAGGGGAGTAGCCACCACACAGTAAGAAGCAAATAAGGAGAGATCGATTGCTGGTTCTTCCACGCCTTCAGCTTAGATATCATCTCCTGGTTTCTGGCACAGACTGTTCAGCTTCTGCCTAGGACTCTCTGGCCATCGAAATAGATACTTCAGTGTTCCATCATAGACCTTTCAGTGTTCCATCATAGACTCATGGACTTACATGGCACACTGCAGTAAACTCCAGCCGTTAGGCTGAACCTTTCAACCCCTTTTGCAGACACCTCTGCACACTCTCTCATCTGACTTTGTAGCTGATCATTGTAAGCCAGTCTTGTAATTTCTCATACATTTGCATATCTTGTGTTATATCTATTTTCTTAGTAAACACTGACTGATGCAGAAGGTGAATAATAAGCATTGAGAAGAAACAAATCTCCAGTGCTCTTCACTTTTGAAAGTTCTGAAAAGAAACAGTCATTTCAGAAAGGAATCCTAGATGAAGGCCTGGGTCATAGCTGCAGAGGTCTGCTGCTGGCCACTTTAGTTGTGTGTTGTGTGGAGCTCTGAAAGCAGAGTGAACTGAGGCATAACAATGGAGTCAGCCATGTGTTATAATTATCTGGGTTTGCAACTTATTGTTTTTATTTTATGAAAGGTAATTCCTTTCATTGTTCTCCTCCAAAGGGCTCTTTACATTTTCATATCAGACCATGACATAGCCCTACTGCCTTCAGATCTCATCATGAATGGGAAGTAATTGTGGACCCAAGGAGAAGGTCTGGTGCTGCTTCAAAACATCACAAATTTAAAGTTTGAAGCCATCTGCAGTGATACCCTGGTATCTGACATCATAGTTGATCACTGAATGCACTAAGTTGAGGCTAAAGCAGAATTATCTGATGAGTTTTGTTAACTTGAACAAATTACACTTGAATACATGTTGAGGTCATTTAGGGTTTGTGTTCATTTAGGATGGTGTATTTTAGAGTATTCTGATTGCACTGGTAATATACTGTCAATAGAAATGGCTAAGTTCTATGTCATTTCAGTTTTGTGCTCTCTAGGGTATCTATCTTCACCTATGGAACCACATAAAAGTATCACTGTGGTTTCTAACTGTGAGTAACACTAAGATGCTAGGAGCAGATGGATAGAGAAGGAGCTGAAGGACAGGGTCCACTGCTGGTGGTTTGTGGTACAGCTCTACAGAAAACTTCATGGGTCAACATGAATGAATATATGTACTTAATGCAACCAGTCAAAATACCAGGAGGCTTCATTACTTTCAGTTATTAATAACCTGATTTAATAATTTATTTAAAATTCAAATATTTATATTGAAAATTGTAAGTTGCAACTTTCACACTGCTTCACTTTGGATCTTATTTTAAAGCTACACTAATCCAGAAAGTAGAAAATTGATGAAATAACAGGAAAAAGACTGTTAAGACAGTCTAGAAATATACGTTATTGGGCATATTCCTACTGTTCTTTGGCAAAAGTATAAAAATTATTCAATGACCAAATAATTTTTTAGATATAGGTAAGGGTGTATTGATAAGGAGAGTAGAGAGAAGTTAGATTTGATCAAATCAATTTCCATCAATGTATGGAAATATCACACTGAACTCCATTAACATAATTAAATAGTTAAGTATTAATAAAAATTTTAAAATTGAATAATGGTCTTTGCAACTGTGCTGTAAAATTAAGTTTCTATTTGCACATAATCAGACATACTTCAAACTACCAATCATATTTCATTTAAAAGTTCACTCCAAATGGACCAATATATACTCTTATTAAACCAAATGTAAATTATAAAATTATAAAACTTCCTGAGACAGAAAGTAAAATATTTGTGGACTAGTGTTAGGGAAAAGTTCTATATAACTCCAAGGTATTATCTATGAAACTTTAAAAAAAAGAATGAATATATTATGTGCAGGTATGAATTCCCTATGATGAATGTGATCATTATATATGTTAATATGTAATAATAAAAATAACTAAAAACAGAAGAAAAAGAGTAAATTAGACTACATCAACATGTAAGACTTGCTATATAAACAATAGTTATAGAAGAACAAAAAGACATGCTACAGACTGGAAGAAAATATTTACAAATGATATTTATAAAAAACGCTTATGTTTAGACAGTAGAGAGGCCTAAATAATAATAACATTTGACTAGAAAATAAACAAGAGTTTAGACATGTAGTGGGACAAAAAACCTTCAATAGACACTTTACTAAAACTGGCATATATTTGGAATGTGAGCAAGTGGGAAGTTGCTCGACATTATTAATGACGTGCAAGTTGAAACCATGTGATATTGCGCTAGAAATCCGCTGTAATAGTAGTGTGCTTCTCAGACAAACAGATCTGTCTGACTCACCTGGTGCTGAGCGTGCAGTGGAAGTGGAAACCTCATATACTCTTGACACAATTGCAAATGGTACAGCTACGCTGGTATACTATATGTCAGTTTTGTATAAAGTTCAACATATATTGAGCACATGACCTAGTAACTCTCCTCTAAATATTTATTCAAAGTAAATGAAGATTTTTTAAAACAAGATTTATATAACGTTTTTCCAAAGACAAAGTTCTATAGTAAAAGGATATACCAGTAGCTGCCAGGATTTGGGGTAAGGAAGTATCAGGCCACACAGAAATGACATGAGAAAATAGTATGGGATGCATGGAAATATTTATGTATTGATTGTGGTGGTGCATATGTGACTACATCTATCACATCCCACATAACTGTCTTCCTAAAATAATTTTATCACCTTCAAAATAAAAACAGTAACAGTTACAAAACACACAAGTTCTTTGGTCAAAGAAGGCAATGGGTTTACTTCAGTTTGGCTTAATTATAAATATTTATTATGATGATGCTTAGATCAGCTGAGAGCTTCATTTAAAATCATATCTGATGGTTTGGAGGATCTATGAAACATGCCAAATGCCAATCTATAGAAGAATGGATAAAGAAGATATGAATATATATACATCATGTATATGTATATGTGTATGTGTATGTGTATGTATATGTATATATATACTGCTTTGTGTTAAAGAAGGCTAACCTTTAGACATTTCTAAGTAAATGGATGCATCTTAAGATCATGTACTTAAGTGAAATAAATTGGACACACATGTTTAAATACTGCCTTATTCTTCTGGGAACATGAGAAAATGAAAGGATCAGTAAGGACCCAAATGCATAAAAGATATTGGGAAACAGGAAGAAAATATTCAAATGGGAGAGGGAAGAGGGAGAAAGAAGGGGGACAGGATAGAAGGGAAAGAAAAAATGAATAGAAGGGAAAATGGAAACACAGCTTTTGTAAATAAGAAGGGGTAGAGAGGTTGAAGTGAGCAGAGGGGAATGAGAGAAAAAGAAGCCACATCATGTAAAGGCACAAACTCTTCATGATGGATGTGACTATTATGGATATCCAAAATGGACCAATGTACATTAATTTATGTAACTAGTTTTAAAAAATTAATTACACAAATTAATATAATTAATTTTTAAAAATAAAAGGAGAAAACCATGAGCAATGAGACTGATGCAAATTGATTATTAACCTGGGCTCTTTTCTAGGCTCTTTTGTGACTGATTTATCTTCAGATGGGTAAGTACAACACTCCCTTGATGGCTAATGAAAAAGAAGAAGCATTCCTGAAGGAAGTGAGGAATTAGTGATGAAAAAGGAGCTTTAGTTTACTTAATTTGCTAAATAAAATAATCAGTGCAACTAATATTTATCAACTATATATTGTGTAGTATGCATGGCAGTCAGGCATGAGACCAAGAGCTAGACAAACTGCAAAGTGAAGAAAAATAAGGAAGATAATCTGATCTGCCATTTTACTGCACTGTGATATTCAAGACACCTGGTTTATATAGGTACTCAGACATTGCTAGGTATGACCGTTACTGACAAAGTGAACAAGTCAGAAAAAATATAAAATAAGTATCCTGAAACTTTTTAGAAACTTCATAGAAAGATGTTGATTTGCAAATACAAACTCAAACAATTTGGCTGGTCTAGCCTATTAAAGTTTACTTTGGGTGTTTCGGTGACAACCTCATTAAAGTGTCACCTTCTGATCATTGATTCATTTCAAATACATTTACTGCTTGGCAAATTTGATAGTTTAAACCTTTGAACTGACAGGAGAAAGCAGTGTCTAAAAACCATGTCTGTTTAAATTGTGAGGCTCCTAAGGAAGGCTGAACTCAATCCAGTGGAGAAAGTCACTCCCCCTTCTTATAAGCAGTGATGATCAGGACAGGACCAAGGACCCAGCAGCTGTGAGCACATCAGGCCAGCTTAGAAGCTAAGTGTGAAGACAATTAGAATGTCTTCAGTCAGCCTGAGAATTTACGAAAAATGGGAAGAGGGAAGGAAGAACCACATCAAAACTCTGGCTACAGAAGGACACATTACAAAGGAAAGAAGAAAGATGATTTTTTTCTCATCATGAAAGGATAAGAAAGTCTTTGTTAATGTAATTAGAGTTATAAAGAAAGAGAGAGAAACACTGCTTTTCTTATTTTAATTTTTAAACTTTTTGTTTTGCTTTTTATTTTTATTGGTACATGTTTGCAGTACATGCTGATTATATCCCTTGTGTTGAGTTGGTACACGAATGTGAAATGTGCTAATTCTTTCTCATCCCTTTTTGTCCCCTCTCCCCCTCTCTTTCCATCTTGTGATGCTCTTCCCTTTTGCAAAAAATCTGCTATCAGCAGGTGGGGAAAAAAATCTGCTATCTCCCCATTTTCTTTATCTGCCTTTTACTTTGCTCTTTACTTATATATTGTGTGTATTATATAAGAAAAACCATGAGACATTTAAGGTTGTGTCTCTGATTTAGTTCACTTACCATTATGATCTCAAGGTGCATCCATTTTCCTACAAATGGCTCAAATTCATCCTTTTGCATGGCACATGCATCGATGGCACATTTGTTAGCATATGTAGATATTTCAGAAACATAAATAATGGCTCTTGAAGGTGAAAAAGGCAAATTGAAAATCTATTTGTGCACCTTTTGCATAAAGAAAAGTGCTGTGGCAGCCCTGTGTTTCTGTGTTGAGTCACATTTGCTGCTCTGAGCTGGTCTGCCAGCCAAGGATGAACCAAGGACAGTTCGGAATGTTTGCCTTTTATTACAGTTTATTTTCAGTGTGTGTAGGAATATGTTAGTGTATTTATCCCAGAATCAAAGAATAAGATTGTACATCATAGCTGGGACAAATAAGAGGAGACTAAAGCTGATTTTCTAGACTGACTGGTTTCCTTACTGGCAGATATTCTCACAAATCTAGTCTCCTCATTGAAGTGCACTCAAACCATGTCTAGAAGGAACCTCTGGGACACCATAACTAGAGGTGAAGGCTTAGATATGTTTTTTTTATTATTTATCAGGCATTTATTGATCATCTGCTATTTTAGGTACTGGAAATTAATATTTGTTGTCACTAGTCATTGCTTTGTTCAAAATGTTGACTCAGTAATAAATGTTATTGTTAACTGTTGTATCAACTGAGTAAAAAAAAAAATCCAACTGATTAATTTAGCCTACTTCCATGTGTGGCTGAATAAATTTATTGAAGACAGAACACCAACACTGGGTGTGAGTAGCACTGAACAATAGACTTGTAACCTAAACAGAATGAGAGGAAACAAGGAAGACCCCATTTGTTTCTTTAGAGAAGCTCCACTCTTTGCCTTGAGATAACCATCTCCAGGCTTGTAGCATAGACCCTTCACCACTGAAGCTCTGACTCTTCATTCTTTCAATGTAGACACTTTAGCTTCCACAGGAATTCTGCAGTGAGCTCTAGGTCCCCCACATTTGCAACTGCATCATTTGTCTCTGTGGCACACAGATATCAGATAGACCTTTTCTGACTCTGCAAGCAGCCATTGTAAAACTACCTTGTAAAATCTATTTGTCTATCTATCCACCTACCTACCTATCTATCTATGTTATTCTAGTGAGCTCTAAGAGATATCATAAAAGAGAAGATAAATACATAGATAACAACAACTATGTGGGGAAAATCATACATTTTGAGATAAATTTTATGTGAAAAGATATTAATAGTTGAATAATATTGTAAAGATTTTTTTTAATTCAACTTGAAACTGAAACTCTAAGAGAAAGTGTCTTGGTTGGAAAAAAATGGATGATAACTACTTTGAAAAACTATTTCAACAAATTAGAAATTTGTGAAGAAATGGACAGATTCTTAGACTCACACAAATTATGTAACCTAATAAAACACAAATACGATTAACTATCCAATAACAAGTAACACAATTGCATAGTAATATAAAATCTACTAACTGAAAAAGCTCAGGACCTGATGGATTCATGGTTGAATTCTACAAAACTGTTAAGGGTGTTATATAACCAATAATCCTCAAGTTCTTAAAAAAAATTAAAGGGAGAAAGTGCCCCCAAATTCATTTATGGAAATCAAAACTAGATTCCAATACTTGACAAAGACACCACTAATTCCAAAACTAGATAAAGACACCACCGAGAAAAAATTATACACCCATCTCAGTACACATAGCTGCAAAAGTCCTCAACAAAATATTAACAAAAAAGAATGCAGCACAGAATCAAAAAGGCCATCCATCAAAACTGAGCAGATTTTATCCCAGAGTTGCAACTATAGTTCAACATACACAAGTCAAAAAATGTAATCCCTCACTTGAACAAAAGTAAAGTAAAAAAGCTACATGTTCATATCTGTAGATGAAGAAAAGGCCTTTAAGAAAATGCAATACACCTCATGATAAAAACTCTAAAAAACAAATACAGAGTTGCACCAGCCCTGGGGAAGGCATGCTGCCCTGGGACCTTGGCTTATGCAGCTGTGCACTTCCTATGTGACTCCAGCCGGCACTGTGGAATGCCACGCCACCCTGGGACCTTGGCCCGTGCTACCATGTGCTCCCTGCACAACTCACGCCAGCCCTGGGGAACACGTGCTGCCCTTGGACCTTGACTCACACAGCAGTGTGCTTCCTGTGAGACTCCAGCTGGCACTGAGGAACACTGTGCCACCCTGTGACCTTGGCCCACTAGGCCGAGCACTCCCTGAATGACTTGTGCCTGCCTTGGGAAATGCATGCTGCCCTCAGACCTTGGCCCACGCAGCCACACCCTTCCTGCATGACTCTAGCTGGCACTGAGGAATGCCACACTGCTTTGGGACTTTGGTCTGTGCCCAGCAGATACCTGGACCCAGGACATCTGCTGACACCTCTGGGACACTCCCTATCTCCTGGACCTAATACTGCTGTTGATCTTCAACTCTCACCTTTCTCCCAGAACCTTGGACTACAGTGGATTAACTATGCTAACTTAAAAGGAGATTCAGTAACTGCCTCACCCAAACAGAAGATCTCAGCAGTCTCTAGTCAGTGGGGTGTGTATGTCCCTAAAATAGAAGTGTACACTGTGTAAAGAGGGCTGGTAGTAAAGCTCCTTCCAACTAACTGTAAGACCTTGGTGAGCCTAACAAGAGTGTGGGTCACCCCTTCCTGCACACAGAAAACATCAAGCAGGGTGAGGAGTGTGCCAATAAGGACTCCCCCAACTTGGAGAAAATCAAAAGGGCTTACAAGACATACAAGCACACAATAGGGACACAGTAGGGCCTCACCCAACACAAACACTATGGACAGAGAGATTTGGTGACCTGGAATAACCAGAAGATAAAGTAATACCAGGAAATAAAAGTTGACCTACATCAATACTACTAGGCTTGTCAGCCCGGAAGAATATAGGATTCAGCCAACAAGCCTTGCAGTGGGATTGAAGAACCAAATATTAACTCGAAAAGGGAAAATGGCAAAATGAAAAAGCAAAATGCAATCTAAAACATCTAGTCATCCCGAAGCAAGTATAGGAGACATTGAAATAGAGGACTTCAAAAGTAACACACCAGAAATCTCTGAAAAGATAGAAAGAGAAATTAAAAAAAAAAATGAGGCTATAGAGGAAATCAAATTAGAAGTACTCTACCATGTAAAGACAGAAATAACCACCTTAGTAAAGGAGTTTCTGAGCACAGCTAAAGAAGAAATAGAGCAAAATGTACCGGAGGATGGGAAACTGAAACCTAGAATGAACAATATAGAAAACAAGCAGAATTCATGAAACAAACTCAAAGAGACATCCAAGAAACAAAAAATTCCATTCAAAGCTGGCAAAACCATTTAAATGAAGCTGAGGATAGAATTTCAGACCTTGAGGATAGGATTGCAATTAGTGATCATCAAAGAATAGAAGTTTTAAAAATAACAAAGCAGCATGAAATGACAATCCAACAGCTTCAAGATGATGCCAAGAGTAACAATATAAGATTAATAGGCAGCAGTGAAGATGCAGGAGTCAGTGCAAATGACATAACTAAAATATGCACAGAAGTAATAGCAGAAATCTTCCCAAACATGGGGGAAAAATCTGATATGCAGATAAGTGAGGCTTATGGTATGCCAAACAGTCACAACCAACATAAATCTACACCCAGACATATAATAATTAAGATCTCAGACATACAGCATAGAAACAATACTAAAAGATTTTAGAGGAAAGACACAACTAACCTATTAAGGAAAATGCACTAGAATCACAGCAGACTTTTTAGCAAAAACCCTCAAGTCAAGATGAGCTTGGGGTGAAGTATTTCAAGCCCTGAAAGAAAACAACTTTCAACCCAGACTAATGTACCCAGCAAAAATTTCATTCAAATTTATTGGAGAAACAAGATACTTCTATGAGAAAGAACAAATGAAGAAATTCACATCCACCAAACCAACCCTAGAAAGAGTATTGAAAGACATACTAGATAGAGATAAAAATGACCACAATCCCCAGAATAACAACAGAAAGAAACCACCAGATAGGACAAGCAATTAAACAAGGGAGGAAAGCAGAAAGCAAATTACAGGAATATAACATGGCAAAGTTGAGCCAGTACATACCAGTGACATCCATAAATGTAAATGGACTCAATTCACCTATCAAAAGAAATATGTTGACAGAATGGATCAAGAAACATGATCCCACAATATGCTGTATACAAGAATCACATCTGACCCAAAAGGAAACTCATAGATGAAAATTCAAATGAAGGAAAAAAGTATTCCATGTAACAGGAACCCAGAAAAAAGGAGGGTAACAATTCTATTTGCAGACAATGTGAACTTCAAACCTAAAATGATTAAAAGAGATAAAGAAGGTCACTACATACTTGTAAATGGAAAAATTCAAGAGGAAAAATTCACAATTATAAATATATAAGCACCAAATACAGGAGCACCCAACCATATAAGATGGATACTAATGGACATGAAAAACCAAGTACACAAGAACACAATTATAACAGGGGACCTTAACAGCCCATTGTCAGAAAGAGATAGATCAACTAGACAAGAAGTCAGAAAAGAAATAATAGAACTGAATCATACCTGTGAGCAATTAGACATAGCATATATTTACAGAGTGTTCCACCCAACCACATCAGAATACACATTCTTCTCAGCTGCACATGGGACAGTCTCCAAAATAGACCATATATTATCCCATAAAACATTCTTAAGTAACTGCAAAGGTATTGAAATTATCCCATGCATAATATCTGATCAGAGCTCACTGAAATTGGAAATTAATGGCAAAAGAAATTGTAAAACCTGCATAAATACATGGAAATTAAATAGCAACCTTTTAAAGCAACCACTGGGTTACAGATGAAATTAAAGAAGAAATAAAGCAATACCCACAATTCAATGAAAATGCAGAAACAACATATTGTAATCTGTGGGACGCAATGAAAGTGGTCTTAAGAGGGAAATCTATAGCAATAAATAGTCATACTAATAAAACAGAATGAGCACAAATAAACAACCTAATCTTCATCTCAAGCTTCTAGCAAAAAGAAGAGCAAGTTAAACCCAAAGCTCATAGAAGAGAGAAAATCGTAAAGATTAAAGCAGAAATTAATGCAATTGAAACTAAAAAAAGTTAAAAGAATTAATGAATCAAAAAGCAGTTTTTTGAGAGAATAAACAAAATTGACAAACTTCTAGATAACCTTATCAAGAAAAAGAAAGAAAAAACCCAAATTCATGCAATAAGAACTGAAAAGAGGGAAATTACTACAGATCTCATGGAAATTCAAAAGATCATGAATACTTACTTTGAAAATCTCTACTCACATGGAGTGGAAAACAGAGGAAATGGACAGATTTCTGGAAACATATGAACTATCAAAGTTCAACCAAGAAGATATAGCAATTTTGAATAATCCAATATTAGCTATTGAAATTGAAAACATAATTAAAAACTTACCAACAATGAAAAGCTCAGGTCCTGATGGATTCATGGCTGAATTCTATAAGTAATTAAGAGAAGATTTGATGACAATACTCCTTAAGGTCTTCAATTAAATTGAAAAGGAAGCAATGCACCCTAAATCATTCCTGGAGGCAAGTATTACTCTCATACCAAAACCAGAGAAATACCCAACCAAAAAAAAGAAAACTACAGACCAATCTCACTAATGAACATTGATGCAAAGATTCTCAGTAAAATACTGGCAAATGGAATTCAGCAAATCACCAAGAAGATTATACATTATGACCAAATGGGATTCATTCCAGGAATGCAGGGATGGTTTAACATACACAAATCAAAAAATGTAATACAACTCATCAACAGAGACAAAATCAAAAACCACACGGTTATCTCAATAGATGCAGAAAAAGCTTTTGCTGAAGTCCAACACATATTCATGATAAAAGAGCTTCAGAAACTCAGAATACAAAGTGTCTACCTCCACATTATAAAGGCCATCTGTGGCAAAACAACAGCCAACATTATACTAAATGGAAAAAAAAAACTGAAAACTTTCACTTTAAAAACTGGAACAAGGCAAGGATGTCCATGGTCACCACTCCTATTCAATATAGTTCTGGAAATACTAGCCAGAGCAATCAGACAAGAGAAAGAAATAAAAGGAATAAAGATAGCAAAGGAAGAAGTTAAATTATCACTATTTGCAGATGACATGATACTCTATGTAGAAGACCCAAAAACTCCATTAAAAGACTACTAGAGATAATAAACAAATTCAGCAGTGTAGCTGGATACAAAGTCAATGCTCAAAAATCAATGGCATAAGAGAAGACAAGATGGCCAATCAGTGAGCAACAAAATATAAAGCCTCCCAGGAGAAACAACTCATACACCAGAATAAAGCACCTTGAAGAGACCCACACAGAGGGAGATGGATCCTCTTGACACAGGAAGAAATTAAAACATAAAAAAGCTCATCAAATACTTCAGGACTACAACTGAGACAGCTGAAGATTGTGGGACACAGCGTTTTCATGGTGATCTGGCAAATGTGCACCAGCTTGGATTCACACCGGCCAGCAGAGCCACCCAGACTCGTTCCCACCACCACTCACAGGAAGAACTTCAATGCTGAGGTCAGCTGTTGGTGAACCCAACAGAGAACAGAGCCAGTGAAGGGACTTTCATTAATCGACGGTCAGTGCTGGGAATGAGACCCCCCCAACATGGGAGGGAAGTGACCAAATGGGCGACATGTTGGAATCAGGCAGGAGGAGCCTGAACTGGGAGTGACAGTGACTTCAGTTGGTTGCTCCCTCCCCAGAGCAGCTTCATGGGATTTGCTTGGACTGGGCCGCACCCCTGGCCAGGACCCAATGAGCCATCCCAAATCAATTCCCTGTACCTAGCATGCACTAACTGGGTGAAAGGCCCCTGAAGTTTGGTTGGCCCAGTGGGGAGGGCAAGGCACACACAGCCTGCTTACACCTCAGTGACAAGAGCAGGCAGGAGAGGGCAGAAGTCCCTCGCCAGTGTGCTTCGGAGGAACTGTGGCTAACAGGGAAGGGGGCTGGGACCTACACTATAACCTGTGTGGAGAAAGCCAGGGCCATAACAGGAGAGAGAGGTGGGAGAAGGCCCCCAGCCTAGAACCCCGAGAACACTGAACCAGGAGAAGGAAAAACAAGGGTAACTGAGGGTGGCAAACACACTACATCAGACATGGCTTCAAAGGGCATTAAGAAATATCTTTGGGACCTTGTAGATGAGCTCAAAACTGAAATATTAAATCTGGTAAAGCAGGATATGAGTAGAGTAATAAAACAAATGCTCTCAGGAAGCATCTCTCAGGATGATACAGATGGAAGAAGGGAGGAACACCAAAAAAGGAGAGCAACATTTGATTAAAGAATATAGAGAAAATATAGAATACATGAAGCAGATTCAAAGAGACTACCAGGAAATTAAAAACTCCATTGAAAGCTGGCAAAACTCCTTAAAAGAAACTAAGGATAGACTATCAAAACTTGAAGACAAGTTGGCAGTGTGTGATGATGAAAGGAAAGATCTCTTAAAAATAACAAGGAAACAGGCAGTAACAATACAAAGGCTAGAA